>PNRQ01000051.1:0-178548 GCA_003439915.1 Trichoderma atrobrunneum | reverse complement strand
ACGACCACGGCCAGAAGCTCGGCGGCGGGTTCCCTCAGCGCCAGAACCCTCTCCGTTGGCGCCCTCGGGCTTCTCACCAGCAGGCTCGGGCTTGCGAGCGAGCTGAACAGAAACCTTTCGCTCAAGAATCTCCTTGCCAGAGAGCTCAGCAATGGCACGGTCAGCCTCGTTGGGGGTAGAGAGGTCGACAAAGGCGTAGCCGACAGGGCGGTCAGTGCGGGGGTTCTTGGGGATCGAGACAGACTCGCTGCAAAGATTGGATGGTCAGCACATGCTCCGTATGATGGAATGCAATAGAACAAAGTAGATGAAACGGCAGAATGATGAAAAACTGAGACACAAGCAAATTGCACGCCCTATCAAGGCCTTGCGGGGGTGAGAGATAGGTGAGAGGCTAATCGCGTGATGCAATGCTAGCAACGCCGGGGCGGAGTGACATTCACCGCCAATCAGGACACCGTCGCAAAGTTGGGCCGCCAGGGCGTTCATGGCGGGATGTGCTTTGTCACCGGCCTTGACAGGACAAAGCAGGGGCGAAGAGGCCGCCAACAAAGAAAAAAGCCGTGGTAGGTAGAGACAAAGCATAGAGAGGCAGGCGTGAACGACCGAGGGGCCACTTACACAAGGTAGCTCTTAAAGAAATCCTTCAACTCTCCCTCAGTTGTCGCATATGCCAGGTTGCCAATGTACAGACGGCGACCTTCAGCGGCACTGGCCGAGGCGGCCTCGTTGGCAGCGGCCTTGTCATCGGCAGGCTTGTTGATTGAGAGGTTGCCCAGAGCGTTTGCAGCGTCATTAACGGGGTTGGCATCGGGGCCTTTCTCCACGTTGGTAGCAGACATGGTGACGAGTCGGATGGAGAGGGGATGTTATAGTCGGCGTATGACGTGTTGTTGTGGAAGAGAGTCGGACTTGAACTCTGGTGCAATGAGGGAGGGAGTTGGGTCAGGGTAGCTTGGTGCCCTAGAAACAAGTTGAGGGAAGACAGACGTCGGTGCGTTGCGCGGAAACACAGGTTGACTGAAGGTGTGTGATGGAGAGAAGAAGGGGAAAAGGAGAGGAGGAGAGGCGAGGCGTGCGATAACTGAAATATTTTTCGGAGGTGGTGCTTGGGAAGGACCGTGCAGGGGGGCAGGTACGAGGATCGCAGGTGCATTTAGGCTCGGGCGGCAGGTACCCCGCGACCCGGCAGGTACAAGCGAGGAGGGGAAGGCAGGCAGCACTCAGGCAGAGGTCAGGCAGAGGTCAAGCAGCGCTGGGGCAAGTCCAGACCCCTCCTGCACAAGTCGTGGCATGTATCCCCCAGCTTTGGGGTACCGAGTGGCGCTACCAGGGAGTACCGGCGTTGCAAGTACCCGGCGGCCCCTGGAGCAGATGCGGTCAAGGTGTATCTTGTTCCTGACATTCTGGAACTCGTGGAAGCTGTGTGCTCAGACAAGGCACTGCAATGCGCCCCTATTCTAAGATGCCAGCCGGATGGCCTAATATCCTGCGACGGAGTACTAATTGTACGAGCACAGGTAACAGGTGCGGAGTTTGGACACGCAAGCTGTAAGTACTTTAGTAATACAGGTACAGGCAGCATTAGGTTCTGGGTACCCCATGGTATAAGGTTCCAGTGCACTGGCACGATTGATGCAATCCAGATGGACGGACGGTACCTGGCAGGACCGCAGACTGTGTTATCGGTACGTCCAATGCGGTGCATCCAACGTTGGCTGTGCCTGCCGTGCTGCCAACGGGCAGGTACTTACCCTTCCGTACTGTCTATGCCGTGAAACTTGCTCCTCCCCATAATTTACTGGAGGACTGAGGCAGCTGCGCGTTGCGAGGGAGCTTTGTTTCAAGGGCAGCTGCCACTGCTTCAGAAGCCCCTATTCACCACATATCCCTACCTTGCCTTTACTGCACATAGGAGGCGGGCATTGTAATTCAATGGATACTACTAGGTAGGGACGGAGTAATATCATTGAACCTGTTGGAACCCATCAATAATCTCATGGGATCAATGGGAAAGGGGATGCATCAGTACCATGGACGGTTCGGTTCAAGCATGACGTGACAACAGCCACGGCTTATTCAGTCGTCTGATGTGGACGTGCAGCTGCCGACAGCTCAGCAGCGCCTATTACTCAGTTTCTCCGATTTCTTACCCAATCCGGCTTATTTGCTGCTGCAAAGGCACAGGCGACAGAAGACACGACCAACGTGCCTAAAAGACCTGCAAGGGACCACGACGAGACCAATCCATCACGGCTTTGGTCCAGCTTCGCGCATGTACAGCAGTGTATCCAGCCAACCCCCAAGTCGCACGGCACAGGGGATCTCGATGCCCTGGTCGCCGATCCACCCAGCTAAGGTAGGCAACGTGGCCCGAGCCATGGCCAAACAAGTGCAACCCTGGGAAGCCTCGGCGCTGTTGATGGCCTCGCTTAAGATCTTATTTTCACCGGGCAGACAGTAGTAGTAATAGCTATCTATCTGTCATGCTGCCTTATATATGCAGGTACTAAGGTTGGACATTATCAGAATATTCCTTTCTTCGAGTCATCAGCTCTGCCCTGCCCTGCTCTGCTCTTAATGTTTCCGCTAGCTGCTGAAGCTGTCCGCTGTAGTTCCGTCTAGAGCTTGGCCAAGCTGTTTGCTAGCCCAGCCACAAGACGGAGCGAGCCCTTCCCCGGATTCCCTGCCGTTGCCGACTAAAAAGCACTGACAAAATATTGTTGGGCGCAAATTGGTTTGCTGAAATGTGCAACGCAAACATGGAAGTGCACAAGGCATGAAGTGAGGCTTTGTGTGTGTTGGGTTAGATCGTACTTTGGCCCTCGCCATCAGATTTGCAAGTCATGCTGATACCTACAGTGAAAATCTTTGCTCAGAAAATCTACAAATCACAATAACCCTAATTTTATAATTCAGCTCAAACGTGCTCAAGACACATTTAATTCATCAATATGTGCTCATCCGTGAATTCGACCTTTTTTTCGTCCATTGTCTCGATCTTTGTCTTTTTTAAGCTTCGTTTGCTTGCATGTCCCGGCACGTGGCTCCATGCCGGGAGAGGCAATTCTGATCAGATAAAGCAGCATGAACCGATAAGATCAGATGGACTCCACCAAACTCGGCTGCAGCCCGGCATCGGACACCCGCTTTTTTTTCTCCTCCATACATGCAATCTTGCAACCAAGCACCAACTGAAAATGCCAATGCGATAGAACGGATCTGCTGTGCATTCCGGAGAAGAAGCGAATTCTCTCGACAACATGCGAGTCATACACGTTCCTTGTGAGCACACATAGCGACAGATCCGATTGGTGTTCGGCAGTTCATCCGCCCCTTGTCGCCATGGCGAGCCAAGAGAGAAGCGTCCTGGTCCTGTATGGGTCGGAAACGGGCAATGCCCAGGATATAGCCGAAGAGCTTGGCCGGCTGTGCCAGAGGCTCCATTTCGAGAGCCATGTCAGTGAGCTCGATGCTACAGATCTTGTATGTTGTCTCTCGCCCAGCAAACAGAGGTGCCTGGATACATGTGATTGACGGCGAACCCCCCACGTTGTAGAATGCGCTGCTGCAGCACCAGCTCGTCATTTTTGTCATCTCGACAACCGGCCAGGGTGACATGCCTCACAACTCACTGCTCTTTTGGAAGAAGCTCCTGCGGAAGAAGTTGCCACCAAACTGCTTGAGCCGGTTAAAGTACACTTGCTTCGGTCTTGGTGACAGCACATATCTAAAGTATGACCATGGCCTTCTCATACAATGACTTCATATTGTAGTTTGAATACGTGGACTAACTGTGTATGAACTTGTTTCTAGGTTTAATTGGGCTGCGCGAAAGCTTGTGCGCAGACTAGACCAGCTTGGCGCTGCCACGTTCATTGACGCATATGAAGCAGACGAACAGTTTCCAGATGGGTAAGCTTAGCTACATTCCTCCTCGTGAACCAACCGCTGTGTTGTCAAGAAACTCACACGTTACCTCTCTAGCATTGATGGCAGTTTTGTGAGATGGGCCGAGGATCTGAAAAAGCACCTCTTAGAGCATTATCCACCTCCATCAGGCTTGGAGCCCATCCCAGAAGACACCATCCTCCCTCCCCGCTGGTCTCTGGCTCCAGCTCTTGATGCGCTTTCCGAGAAGATCCAGGAGGTCAATGTATCTTCTCTTTCAATAGACCAGACAAATGCCACACTCACAGAGCCCAACCTACCGCCTCCAGGTCTCTTGCCGATCCCAGCCGGATGGACAGCAACCTTGACAAAGAACGAAAGATTGACGCCGCAGGAACACTGGCAGGATGTCCGCCTCGCATCATTCGACATACCCGCTCACCCATCTGGCGAAAGAGTTCGATGCGTACCTGGAGACTGCCTCACGCTGTACCCAAAGAACTTCCCGCACGACGTTCAGAAGCTGATTGACCTCATGGACTGGAACGACATCGCTGACCGTCCGCTTGACCTGTCTGCCTGCCCATCTCTTCCGCACAACCTTTACGCTCCGGCATCGTGTACGCTCCGCGACCTACTCCTCAACAATATTGACATAACCGCCATTCCGCGCCGCTCCTTTTTGAAGAATATGTCCTACTTTTCGTCCGACGAGTACCACCGAGAGAGGCTTCTCGAATTCAACATGCCCGAATACATGGACGAGTACTTTGACTACGCCACCCGCTCTCGCCGTAGCATCATCGAAGTCCTCGACGAATTCACCTCAGTCAAGATCCCAGTGGAGCGCCTCCTGGACGTCTTCCCGCTCATCCGCGGCCGCGACTTCAGCATCGCCAATGGAGGCACAACCGCAATCCACCCCTCAAAGACCGGCGCCACCAGAGTCGACCTTTTGGTCGCCATGGTGAAATATCGCACCGTCCTCCGCAAACCCCGAGAGGGACTCTGCTCCCGCTATCTCGCAAGCCTCCTCCCCGGCGCAACTCTCCGCGTCTCCTACAAGGCCGTCCTCTCGCCCATCCACGGCGCCGCCAACGCTCAGAGACCGCTCATCGCCATGGCCACGGGCACCGGCGTCGCTCCCGTGCGGTGTCTCGTCCACGAACGGCTCACGCATCCCTCCCCAGCACCAATGATCATTTTCTTCGGCAACCGAAACCGTGCAGCCGATTACTTCTTCGAAGACGAATGGCGTGCGCTCTCGGAAGATGCGGCTAAGAAAAACTCCCAGTTGCTTGTCTTTACGGCCTTTTCGAGAGACCAACGCGAAAAGATCTACGTGCAGGATCTAGTTCGCCGGGAAGCACCCAGGCTAGAAGAGCTGATTCCTCAGAAAGCCATCTTCGCCGTCTGCGGAGGCTCCACGAGGATGGCCGATGCGTGCAAACGCGCCGTCTTCGACCCTCTTACTGAGAATGGGGACGAAGAGGCTCGCAAGGAGATGCTAGGAGCGATAACGTGGTGGCAGGAAATTTGGTAAAGCTGTGCATAGTGTTCTATAGAGGCAAACATGATATTCATAGCGCGCATTAGAAAGGGGGCAAGAGTTGTACATTAAGCTACTGCTACTTGGCTATCCGAGGTAGCAGCCAAAAGGTCACGAACCTGATTGATATAACTTCTTCTGTCATTATTGTTTCTATCTAAGCGTGCGACAAGAGAGGCAAAGAGCCATGCGAAGGAGAGTCGCCATCACAGCTCATAAAATGCCATCCCGAGCCATCTGCTCACACTACTATATAAGTATCCGTCATCTCGGATATTAAAGTTACAAATAGTCCTTTAAGTAAAAAACCCCGTACGGCAACGAAAAGGCGGTGCAAAGTGGTGGTATAAGATCCTTCTTAAAAACTCCCATGGGTCCATATTTTGTCCAACCGTCTCACCTGTGCAATGCCATTGGCACATAGAATACATCGATCCCATTCTTCCAAAAGAAAACTCCATTGCTGGCTATGTAGCAAACGACAAAAGAGATAAGAAATGATTGTAATGAAGAGTGATAGAAGAGGCAAGTATGGGAAGGGAGGCCTCAAGATGCGAAGAATTGAAAATGCCTGCTTTGATGGGTGAAAATAAAGTATTGGTGCGCCAGTGTTTAATCTTCCCAGCTATATCGCTTCTCTGCCATCTGTGGGACATGAATGAGGTCATTTCCATCTATTCGTTCCTCCCCTCGTGAGGAATGGGGACTATTTGTCTCCGGGTTGAAGGAGTGATCTATCCTGTGTTCTCCTGTAGACTCGACCGAGGATTCCTCCCCTTTTGACCGGGCCAGGGAGAAGGTGGCTTGCCGCGTCATTTCACCCATAATTCGTTCCTCCTCATCGGTATAATTGCTCCCTAGACTTTGCTCGGAAAGATGGAATTTGGCCTTGAAGCGAGGTGTAAAACTACTGATACTGTCGCGGTTCTCTTGGCTCACGATTTGCGCCAACATGATGCTATGTCTAAGCGATTTGAGATTGTCTGGGAGGTTGCCCAAACAGACAATGTTTTTGGGTCAATTGGAGTCTTTTGGCACGCCATTGAAGAGGAACTGTGGTCCTGAATCTCCACGTGTTGAGGGTTTGGCCCATCAGTCTCCAGTTGCGTATCATCCTCGTCATTCTGCACGTCTATATCTCTTGAGCTACCGTCTGATAGCTGAGCCGCAACAATCGGACTTGCCAGGCTATTATATCCCGACCCAGAAGAAATTGGTGAGGGTAGCGATGTTGGAAGTGAACCGGTTCCCGATCCAGTTTTGATTGGCGAGACAGGAGTTGTTTCTCCGCTCCAGGTCGCATACACTGAGCCAATATTAAGTGAAATTGGCTTTTCTTGAGGCAGCACAAGCCCTAGCTGCGGTGGTGAGTATTCGGGAACAGGCCCCTGAAGTTGTCGGTCAATCTTCCTCTTCGCTACTTCATATGCGCTAAGGCTTCTCATGGTGTCTGTGCCGGGAACAGTGTCGCAAATTATTGAACCGTCGTCTTCTCCATCGCTAGCGTCAAGTTCCACGGGAGCCATTGGGGCTGGAAGTTCGTAGATTTCAGAATCGGGGGCCTCCATACAATGAGAGAGAACGGCAGTCGTGGCGGACTTGGTTACGTCGATTTGCACCCTTTTGCGACGTGTAAATTTGTAAAATAGGGCAGGCTTCGGTATCCTTGGCGTGTCTGGAACTATCGTTGATGCGCTGTCTTTGGTTTCCTTGGCCTCCTCGCCCTTCTCCTGTGATTTTCTTCGGCGGCAGAGATAGCAAACGCTCACAAGACAGAATAAGCATAGTAGAATGGCGCCAACGGCAATGCCAACCATTTGTCCCGTGCTCAGCCTACTACCTGTCTGTTTCGGCGGTCCCGGATAAGGGCTATTATTTGGTTGTTTGATTGGTATCAGATTTGCGTCAGCTATAGGTTCCTGAGGAAATTTGGCCTGATGAACTGAGAATACGGCCTCGTCGTATTTTGTTATCAAATAGGCTTCCTGCAGAAACGATCGGCCGATGATGACTGCGGAATCATTTTCAGACCTCCGCAGCGCAAAATATGGAACAGCCGGGTCTCCATATTTGATGGTCTGGTGCATAAAAGGGTATTGCAAGAGGCTGACGAATGCTCGCATTGGCACAGTGATGTTTACCAAGCCCGGAACATCCAAAGGAGATCCAAAATTGTCATGGTTGTCAAAGCTCGAAAAGCTAAAGACAAAAGTAAAAGAGTCGGACGAGCCATAGGTGTTGTACTGTTCGTTCGTAAGGGTGTATAGATCAAATGTCTTGTTATACGTCAAGTTGAAGGCATTTGCAAACTCGTCACAGACGGCATTGGGTAACCACAAGTATGGAGTGGTGCTATCAATCAGGGCCGTAAATGAGTTATTCCATCCTGAGAGGCTTGTTGTTTCGGACGGCCACTTCTTCGGCTTAGCGGCGCTGTTATTCGCGGTTGCTTCGATGCCTCTAATTAAGGCGCGAGGCATGTTGTCCTGCGGAGTCAAGGTGAAGTCGATGCTGTGTGGCACATATCTAGCTGTGTCATAGCCGCCCAATGTAATCGATACGGGCATATTTCCTATCCTTTCACATTAGCACTGACTATTCATTCATGGAAAGAGACAAAGACATACGATAGGACGCACCCGCGGTATAGCCATAGCTATAACTGGGAATCCATCCAAAGGTATGGACGGCTTGTGTTAAAGGTGACTGAGCAACTTCGTGACCAAAATTGCCTTGTGTAATACCGAGGCCAAAGAAACCCAAATAATAGTCTGTTGTGTTGATGGCGGACATGAGAACGTTGGACATGCCGAATCCAATGTCGGTAATTGTGCTGTATGCATTGACTGTGTCCAACCCATATTGGCCGTTTCCACCATAACCCAAGTAATTCAAGCCAAGTTGCCAAATTCCCATAGACGACCAATGTTTGGATCCAAACGGAGTGTAAATGCCACCGCGAGCGGCAGTGCAATGCGGTTCCTCTATGAGGCCCGAGTCAGCTGCTTGGTTGATGGATGGACGTTGATGGCCTGCTCCGGGGAGACTTCTCGCGAGTAATGGAGGGACCCGATCAAGTCGAGATGGAGACGTACTTTTTAAACAGCCTCCAGGTCCAACGGCCCAAAATTCGGAAAGTGATGTGCTCAAGAGAACATTGACGAGATCCGAGTTTGAACCCAGCAAGACTTTGATGGTTGACCAGTTACCATCGATCCCAAGCCTATTAATTTGAGGTCAGCCACAAGATGAAACGCGTTGTACGCCGCTGATGCGGGTACTAGCAGAAGGCAGAGAAGATAATAAGCAACGTACCACTCTCCGGCATCAAATGACACCGGGGCCGGGTCATTTGCATAGGCAAGGCCGGCTACTACTGCAATCACTAGGACATCACGACGCATTTCTCCGATGGCGGCCGTGTGATGCCGCAAGCCTTCACCTTAGGAAGACCCCCAGGTTATAGAACTGCCGGGGATGAAGGGCGTGATATCATGAGCGCCTTTCAACTTCTGTTAGTACTCTTGACACTATCACAGCACAGCATCCATGGGCATAAAATCGTGGGGCTGTAGGGAATCTGCAGCTTCGGTTAATTGAAGACGCCACAAAGCTCGTGAACCGGTGGGCAGATTCACGCTTCACGCAGCGAGGACAGTTTGCTCTTGGACACCGTGAGGTTCCACGGGATTGCCTCCGTGGTGTATTGATGAAGAGAGTCGAAGGCGAGGGATAGAAATGCAAGGCTTGGACCACCTAGCAGTGCCCTTCGAATGGATGGCTGGTGGTGTACCTCGTGCCAGGGGGTGCTGCCAACGGTATCGAGTACTGGTTGCATGTACACGGCGCGGATGCTTCAGGCCGATCTGCCAAAACTCTTCGGAACCTGGGGCGATGCCCTTGACAATTCGACCCAAAGGGATGGACATCTGCTCAGTATAGGTACATTCAGCCACTCACCCGATGAGGGTCCTTTCAGAACATTCCAGCCGTCAGTCTGGGACGAACCCCAAATGTCTGATACTAAAGCGCGCTCCGATCAGTCTAGCAACGCCAGTCTGGTCTAGCACCGAGCCGTCGATGGCTCACGGAAGCGCTAATGCCAGTAGTAATATCTAGCCGTAATGGCTGCCAGCCAGAACGGGAGCAGGATGGGGAATGGTTTCAGTTGCCAATGCCTCATTGGGGCGACACTTTGGGGGTGATCCACGCTTTCTGGATGCACCACCGGGTATGCTCCTTGGTACCTGTACCATGTAGTGCTTGAGTCTCCCCATGGCAGCTACGGAGAAGGTTGTAACGCCGAGGTCGATGAGACTGCAATGCAAGACAACATATTGCAATAACAACACTGATTGAGACAGTCTTGGCTTGACCGCTTCTATTTCATCACCATGGGCCTGAAATATGAAGAGCAGGGAGCCATTAGCTCCTCAGAGAGCGTCCGTACCAGTTGTACATGTATCGTATCTTATTCTGCATGGACGCCCAGCAGTCAGCTCACTCGAATACTCCGACGCCAGTAGCAGCTTGTGAGCAAATAGCAATCAGAGTATGCCTACAAGAGGCAGCATCTTCGGTGACAAGGCAGTACTTGGACTGGTCGGCCTAATGTCATGCAGGTCAGACACGGATGGCGAGACAAGAGTGCGGTCTACATACTCGTACGAGTACGAGTACATACTTGCCTGTACTTTGAGGGTTCGGACAGGTACGGAGTACGACACTAGGCCAGATGTGCGCTGTCCACATGCCTGGCCTGGAATCCGCCCTGGACTCGGTGTGGTGGCCGTAGTGCACATCAATTGTTGCTGTGGTACAAATAACGGAGCGGGCGATGGCCAGCCGTTGGCGCTGTTGGAATGCCAATGCTCCTCGGTGGATTTCACGTCCATACGAGCGCACGAAACCACCGGGGCCAGCGACGATATCGTCAGACTGCAACAGCGGAGCAACACCGGCTTGGCTTTGGAGATGAGCTGGAGTCTAACAGCACCAAGATCAACAGCTGGAGGGCCGGGGTCAGGACCCAAGATCAGCAGTATCTGGAGATGGGGTCCACTGGATGGCTAGAGCCGGGATCAACGACTAGGAGCCACCCGCGATCCCCACCATCCCACACGCTTCTCAAGACCGACCAGCATGTACGAGTACTGGTACCAATGCTACTCGTATCATGCGAGCCATTACGAGTAGTCTCGCCTCGAGTATCCATCCCAGTATACCGTAGATGCTGCCAAGCAAGTTGCCCCCCTCCCTTTGGAGAGTCCAGGTCCAAACGCCCACCGGCGCTCTGCGTACCGGTTCCCGTTCGCTAGACATCTCGCCCTTGCGCCATGTACGAGTAAAGTGCTGACCAGGGACGCGTGTGCCGGAGCTAAGGTCCCTGCCGCATACGAGGGCCTTGTCTGCCGCAGTGGAATACCTACTGTACTCGTATTAGTGATGCTGCCCGCCAGTAGGTATTGCTGTCCCTCCAAGTGACATTACCAAGGGAGATGCCTGGTAGACTGCAGCTGACTGAGTACGTTGACATCTGTTTGTATTATCCACCGTGCCCAAAATGATGGCAGTAAATAGGTCTGACTTCAATTGTGATGTTGCTGTTCAGAGAAGATGAAGTGGAGGAGAAATATTAAGGATAGTTGCATAAGCCAGCAGGCGTATGGATGGAAGTGACTTCATCAGTGCCTCTGCTGTAATGAAGAAGGTGCCACCTTAACAAGCGGTTGCTGCTGCTCACGCAAAGTCTAGAGCTACCCTAGATAACCTCTGGGGAAATTCTTTTCTCATTTGCCAAACTGCATTCAGTTCATCTAGAACCGCTCGCAATTAAACATCCGTTACGAAAAATTACAGTGTCAGTTTTCCGGAAAAGGTGAGCATTTTGTTCGTATCCGTTGGCCAGAGCTCACCGGATCCAAGCATCGGAGAACCATCAATACGGGCTCAACGTAGCTTCAGTCTCTGACTAACAACATATTGCAGACACAGCCATCATATCGCGAGAATCATGAGGCTTTACGCAAGCCCTTGTCGAACCGCAGTCGTTTCTATCTTTCGATGACGGATCTCGCGTGCTAGAAGAGCGATTCCCGAAATCCCATGTTGCTCCACCGGTACAAAGCTCATTTTCGCAACGCTGGGAACCAGGAAACCGAATCGTTCATGGACATGTGGAGTCGTGCCAAACACAGAGAGCCAAAAAGATGACTTGTCAATAGACTCGAGAGCCATGAAATGGATGGCGTACCGGTGAAACAAGGACGGCCCCCCTGCAACGACATCAAGAACATGGCCTATCAATGGCATACGTCTAGATGCCAAGTTCTCCGCACCACTCCTTGCAGCTGCTAGTAGCAACAATAGTCTACCGAGCAAGGGATTTACGAGCGGTCTGGTGCGCACAAGTTGGGCAGAACCCTTGTATTTTGTGCAATTTGTGAACGGCTGAGCCAAGGGAGCAATGTCTCAGACCATGGACAAAAAGCAAATGTCAGGTTTTCTCATCCGCCGACTAGCCCGCGATAATTTCTCTTGCTGGTCCACGCCCGCTAAATTAAACGAACCATGCACGTTATTGAACGGCCAGAAAACACTCCAACAAGGAAGAAAGGACTGCGCAAATCGTGAGTGCTTAGTCGCAGCTGTGGCGGGAAGCTATTGCGATTCTCGTACTTGGTCATCGAATAAGAAAACCGGGCCGTGGCTGAGACTCCTCCTGCTATTCAGCGTGTACGCCGGCTCATCATGAAAGCAACTCCGTTTGCTGCATCCTCGTACTCGACACTTGCCCTTTTGTCGGGGCTTCAAAGGCGGCCAAGTTTCTTGGGCCATTTCTGCAGCCACTGCATGTCCTTGACATTTGCGTCACACGCGGAATCCTCCTGCAGCCGGGTCATGGGTTATTATTCAGCCCATCTCCTGCAGGAAATTTCTTAACTGACAGCAGATTCAAATGAGACAATGAGACCATTTTCTCCCTTCTTAATTATTAGCTCATATCCCTCCCCAACGCCTCCGTCAAACCACATCCGCGTTTATTGGTTGGATGGACGCGTCTGCCTATTCACTCCATCCGCCGTCTAGTGCTGTGTCCCCACTCTCGAATCCTCAATTTCTGGATACCTGAACTCGGGCTGTGGAGTTAGGTAGATCTTTTGAACTCGGACGGACAATTCGCCGTCATATTCGTGGTCCAATCTACTCAAGATGGCAGGATATCGTTACAGAATCGCCAGTGCCAAAGCAACAACAGCTGGACATTCGTGCTACCACTCCAATAGCGCCAATGCTTGGTACATTTTAAGTGTCTCATGGGCACGCCCAGAGTCACTAGTACTCGTACCTCGTCTCCCTTGCCAGAGCTCGAGACGGCATGTTGGTCCTAGCACAAGACTAACAACTGCTAGGGGATGCACGGAGGAGGTTGAAGGCCGACGTCCACTGTCCTGTTGTCCACGGCAGACCACAGCAGTTATGATATATGCCGTGTACCGTGTTATGTGCGCATATGTGCCCATGTGCAACGCTAATATGCTCGTATATACTCCGCATAGGGCTCCCCGTACATAGCAAACTGAGCCCATCCACCAGTTTTCTACCCATCGCATTATACAACAGGGGGCCTGCCTCCACAGCCGACTATTGATTATGCAAAAGTCCTGGATTTACTTGGTGTCTTTTCGTAGCTTCTTAAATTCCCGGTATACTAGATGATCGGCCTATAACTCTTGCATCACCACGGCCCAGTGGCGATACCACTGATGGCCAGCCGAATTGTTACCTTCTATATCTGTACGCTCCATTCTAGTCACTCACCGACTTGAAGGATTCACGTCGTCATAGGGGGCACGATGAAATGCACAAATGTTCTCTTACTGTTCGGCACATCACTTCTAATAGAGTGTGCTACAGCAGCTGTAAGATCAGGTGCGTCCGACTCTTTGGCTTACTTTGTATAGAAATCATGTTGCTAATCATTTCGTGCAGAGATTCTATATCACTATCACCAGCGACGGGGGTTTCAGTCCAATACCAGCATTGAAGTTGTCCAATATGGCTTGTCAACGGCAGGATCAACAGTATCGGGGGCGACACTCTCAGAGTTGGCAGATCCAACTGCGAAATACGACACCGAGACAGCTTTTGTGCCGATGACAGTGCTTACACCTGGCACCGAAGCTGAGGACTCTGGAAGAATTACTTCGTATCCAGCGACCGAAGATGTACGAACGATAGAGAGCCCGAGTCAAATTTCGACATTGATAACCGGTTCTACTACCAATTCCATAATGGCTTGCGAAAATGGTGATACTTCGGAATGCTCATCTACTGCCATGGCCACCAACAGAAACTCTACGTTTCCAACTTCTTCTTCATTGATACCAAACACAACTTCAACAAAGCCATGTACTCCACTACCTAGTGATAAGGCCGTTACGGAATATTCTATTGTTTATACTTCAACCGTTACATTTTATGGCAGCAGCACCGACTACACTCCTCCCTTTTCACCAATTACAACACCCGATTATTGCTCCCCTGCGGGTGAAGCTCTGATAACCCTTTTCAGCACAACTCATATATCCAACTCAACCTCTACACTAACTGTCCCGGCGCCCTCCTCTGTGTCTTCCTCCTACGACCCCTTTATGGCTCAACCAATCCCAATCCCACTACCCACATTTTCCATCGATCTTCCTGAAATTATTACACAAACGCCCGATGCCGCCGGAAAGGGTGGCGGTGGAGTCATTATCACAATGAGACCGTTTCTTTCATATAGTCGATTTGTTGTGACGTTTATCACGACGGACAAGAATCCATCCGTGGTGTTTTCACCTGAACCGACCCCTGATTATAGCCAAACATTGGTTACCGACAACATTGGAGATAGCCATCATAAGACCGTAGACGTCATAGACAGCCCTCAGAGCAATACTTTTAAGCTTGGCACCCCGGGAAGCGTGAAGCAGCTCCCGGTTACTACCTTTCAGCTTACTGCTGGGGGAACACAGGTCATCATCAACGACAGGACTGTGTCCAACCTGAAGCCTGGTCAGACGACCACAGTCACGATCCGGGACGAAGTGTTCACCATTTTCCCTACTGCAGTTGTTGGATTGGGCTCGACAATCACGAAACCTGCGCCCCAAGCAACACCTCCTCCTGCACCAGCCGCGACGAGTGGGACTTTGGGAGGCATTCCGGTAATAATCTCGGGCACGCAAGTTGTTGTCGACGGCACCACTATGAGAATCCCACGGCAAGAAACCACAACGAGGATCAACGGTCAAAAAGTTGTTCTCGGAGCAGGAACCGTTGCCGTCGGTCGCGAAACCCTCATCTTGCCCTCACCGCAGCCAACTCACGAGATTGTGACGGGAGGAGAAATGCTCACGGCTATCGGCACTTCTCTCGTCGTTTTACACTCCACAACCATCACATATGGCCTCAACATAGCCCCCAATCAGACAGTCATCAACGGAGAAACCGTCTCAATCGGCCCAAGAGGCGTCTCCCTCCACGGCACGACCATAGGCGGGCTCTCCGCAAACGCCACAGCCACGGAATATGAAATCGTCGGAGGCATCACAGTTGGAAAAGTTCTCCCGTCTCTTGTCGTCGTCAACGGGGCGACATATGCCATTAACGAAGACGGCGATCTAAATAATTTTGAGACCACCGTTATAAACAACCAGACTATCACTATTGGGCCCAGCGGCTTGGTCGTCTCGTCGCAGACGTTGACGTACCCTGGGTCCTCTGTTACAGCAACTTTGTCTTCTTCCAGGGGCTCGATACCTGATTTCCCTGTTGAGACGGGCGGTCATGGGAATCGTGAGGACGATGATGAGAGCAGCGCATTTTCATGGCGTCGAGGTTTATCTATTAGTAACGTCATGGGTTTCTGTTTTATGATAAGCGTTTGGATACTCGCCTGAGAGATGTGATGCTTGGGCTTTTATGTCTTTTGTAATCTTCTTGTTTCTTCTTATTGCTGTTGACGCAAATCTGTATTATAGTATACACGAAATGTATGGGGTTCTTGTTGGATATTCAAATTATAATGTACAATATTACAATACGCACGCTAGGCACCTCATTACCTTGCATTGCGAAACATGAGAAGAAGGGGTTTGAAAAACGAACGACTGTATTAAAACATGCGTGCACTAAATAAGAGTTTCGAGCATCTGACTAAAATACTCTAAAAAGATGGAACATGGCAAATAAATTTGCTCTGTCCATTGGTAGAATGAAAATGTCTCTGCTAATCTTCTTCACACCAATATGCCTCTGTCTATATCACCACCTCTGCACACTTTTACCCTTCCCCTTACCAACTCCCTCACCAGGCAAGGAGGGAAATTCCTCATGCTGAATTTCGAGCGCAAGGTCCGCATCTGAAGTCTGCTGCGGCGGCGACGAGTATCCTCCCTGATCTTGCATACTGAGACTGAGAGCCAAGGCCAAGTCCTCATCTTCGGTAGTAGTATATCGCGAAGGACCGCCCACGGGCGTGTGACTTGCGGACGGCGACCCAGACTCGGATTGTTTTCCCTTTTTGCCGACCTTGGGCTTGTACTTGATATTGACGGAAAAGTCGAAGTCACCAGAGCTGTTACCTCGTGATGATTCCAGGGGCACATCATTGTTCACACCTTCCATCAGGGATAGTCGTATGGCTTGTTGAATCTGCTGTTCGTACTCATCTTCGGTTACACCGTTTGATTCCGAAGCAGACGGGCCAACAACGCTTGGATCGGGAGTTAAAGTCGAGACAGTGTTCTCGCTGACGGAAGAAGCAGTGTCTAGACTGGCATCAGCTGCCGAATCGCTAGCCCGTCGTTGCTCCTCTACGTGGTACGCTTCTTCGGAGACCATCTGGGCATAAAGAATCGCCTCCTCCTCAGTCAAGTCGCCCAGTGCGCCGAATCTCTTGAGGCGACGGGTATGCTCGCGAGCCTGCTGCTCATTCTCCCGTCGCATTTCGGCTTCCTCAGAGGCAATGTAGCCTGACACTGCATGGCCTTGGCGACGACTGGCGAGCCGAGCGTCCATATCAGTGTGTCGGACGCGGCGTTTACGGCCGGCAGTGTGACCATTCGATCCATAGGACCAGTATCGCAAGAACGCCCCAAAAGAGACCACTCCTTGAAGGGTTGTGGGATCAGGGTCAAGGTATATGGCTCTCACGGCTGCGTATGTATTCTCATCCATCGCCGGATTCATAACCAGCATGTGACGAGGAACTCGCCCGTTTGATCTAGCATTAATGGTCCTGATGGGCTCCACTGTCGACGCCAAAGGATCCCAGGCTTGCACAAGGCCATCGCTGCCGCCATGAACGAGGTATAGTCCAGATGCTGCCACTGCAGATACCTCTGGGGACTCAGTTTGGAGGATGCGTAGTGGTTGTGTCTCACGGGTCCTATCATCATCTCGGGCGTTCCAAACAAGAACTGCGCCTGTGTTGGTTCCGATGATGATAAAGCGAGTTCTACGCCCAGGGATTTCTCTTGCCCCGTGATCGGCCCAAGGACTCGTCGTAGATGACGCTTCATTTGCAATGTGCAGAGGATCTTCTCCTAGCGTGAATAGCGAGGAGAGCGAGTTATCCAAAGCGGCTGAAGTCACAATATCGTGGCTGTAGCCCTTGAGATCAAACACTTGTTTGGACCAGTCATGAATGACTGTCGAGGGCACAGGAGGCGATTTGGGAGTAGGTGGCGGAGACAGTGGTGTGTGAGATTCGGAAATTGGGGAAATCCGGTTGGCAAACCCTCCAATGCTTCCAAATAGCGACGTAGAAACCGGTGCAAGAGGTGTCGTTGATTCGCTAGGAGTGGCTTGAACAGGTATCAAGGAACGTGAGTAACGTTGAATACCAGCAGGACGGTTCTCGGCAAGGCCGCAGTCAATCACAAAGATATTCTCTCCAGCACCTTTACCATCATCACTCGCGAAGTCCACTTCTAGCTTTCGCTGCATATCCCAGCCCTCGCAGACCTTTCGGAAGTGAGACGGCCGGTAGCGCATAAACTTCTCTATTTCCCGTGCCTCCGCCACGAGCTGGTCCTGGCTGAGATGCATACTGGCTGAGGGTGATCGGGGCGAATAACCCCCACGTGTTGCGTTCTTGTCTAGCTCGTCTTCTCGAGCAATTCTACGAGTTGCCTCTAGAAGGTGCCAGTATACTGTACGACCAGCATACCAGGCATTTCTGGTCTGGTCTTCCCCAGTTGCTCGAACTGGTTTTCCGATAGGGACATCGCATAAGTAGTAGACCTCACCTAGCGCATTCAGTGCCACAGCCCAGACCCTGGAGGTCGACTTGCGCTTTTGGTTGAAGCTGTCGTCGACTTTCAAGGATATGATGGGAACACCAGGACTGATGACCCATCGTGCTGTGACATCTCCGTTGGCGTATCTCGGGCCGGTGGTATCCCAGCCAAGTGAGTATGCAGTAATGATGCCGAGAGTGGAGCCTGTTAACATTCCGCACATTGACTGTGTTGTTGATGTAACGTTCGACGACTTGGCAATCCATACGCTGCAAATCGCATCGGACATTTCGGGGATCTTAGGGATGTCAAGATGGGTATCGACGGCACTGATCTCTCCGCCGATATAGCGGCCACGCATTTCATTGACCCCTCGGAAGAAGGGCCGGCCACCGGGGAATCCTTCACCAGATATCATGCCGTAGGTGTAGCTCACATCCATGACGTTGGGGCCACCGGCTGGGCCGTCACCCAAGCCATATGGCACCAAATTAGGAGCAACTTCATCCAGTTGTGGGGTGGTGAATAGATCTTCAAGACCCCATTTTTCAATCTTGCCTGTGGTGGGATCACTGATGGTTGCTGCGCCGAGGTCTCCGGCTGCTTGCATAACCCGTGGTGGCTTCTTTCCATTCAAGAAGACTGCGTGGAGGTTGGTCACTTGCCAGGGCAGCTTCGAGTTGTAGGTCAAAACCGCGCTCGATTTCTTCCCAGCGCGGCCGACCCGGCCAGACAAGGTTCCTCCCGGAGGAGCCCCCGGCTTGCCACGGGCCAAGTTCCTCAGGTGGCGAGTCCTCAAGAGATACTCGCTTCTCCAAGTAGCCAACGACGTGAGTCGAGGAAAGTATCGAGTCTCGAAGCGTAGAACATCGGAGGAGTTAACAGCGGCAGCTTTACCATTACTTTCTAGAACGGTGTGTCCTGGGAAATAGCGCATAAACGCCATGCGCCAAGCATGATGAGTGGTGACCAGCGCCCAGAATCGCTTCGACACCAGCGCCACCGAGGAGTGGCAGTCGGGCGGCAGATGCGAAAAGATGTGCGTCAGGATCTCTGATAGAACACATCAGCAACGTACTCACTGATAGGCACGCTATGTAACTGGGGAAAACTCACCATTGGGAAAGTTATCGAGATGGATTCCATCTGAGCGGGGTTCTGAGCGCTTTATAACCTGGAATCCAGGCCCTTGCTTCGCAGCTTGGGGGTTCAGAGCTTTCTCATACTCGGAGATTCGCTGTCCAGGCACAGAAGGGAGATCGTCGAGGCCCTTGTCCAGGCTCAATCGTCGTAGCTTCTCGTCCAGCTGGTCGGCATTGACTCCGGCATCTTCGCCCGGGAGGGGCTGATGCTGATGCTGATGCTGGTCCGGGCCGGGGCGAAGACGCTGCGAGCCGAGGCTGGAGCCTGAACGGCCTCGACCAAGGCCACTGGCATCGCGGGGAAGAGAGCCATGCTGGGAGAAGGAGAGGGCGTCGAGGTGGTTGTTGTTCAGAAGCGGTGCTGGAGTCTTGAGAGGCTCTTGGGTCATATAGCTGGGAGAAGAGGTCGAGAGGATATGAGAGTGATGACCGTGCAGCGAACTTTTGCACAGTCTGGCGCGTGCCGAATACGAGCAGAGAGCGAGTAGCAGTGATGGCGGTTGTGGTTGGCGGTTAGATGCTGAATGAGGTGACTCAGAAGATCAAATTGAAGGTGCTGAGACAATATTTTCCGCGCCTACGCGTTGTTGCATCAGAAGTTCATTTCCTCATTGGCGCCAATGTCCGGTACTTGCGCCGCTTTGCCGGCAATGAGCCGAAGTGACGACATTGGCGTGCCTGTATACGGATACAGCACAGATGAATACACTTGTTCACGCTACCTAATTTCACAAGATACTATATGAATAGAGAAAATTGAACAAGTAGGAGGAGAATTTTCCATTGTGCCATATCATAGCAGTCTTTAGGCTCATCTCAAAAAAGGAAGGAAAAGCCGAAAAGATGCAGAGTCTGACATACCTGAAGCCCAAGTTACTACCGCCGTTATACCCATTTTTGGTGCCACTTTATTCCACCACTATCACCAGTGACGAGACTACATCGAATCTGATATCTTTGTTCTTCAAAGACATTCAAGGATATGTGATTAACCTCTACCCATGCACAAGGATGCTGTATTCGTACAGATAATTGAATCGTCATTCTGGTAGCCTAGAAGTTATTCATTTTACAGCCCCCAATGTGTTTCCACATCATCATGGCACTACCATCTCTCTCTCAACGCCCGCTTGAATCCAATATCTAGTCGATTATTCCACCCATAAATAACCAGCGTCTTATACTCTATTCGCCAGTGGAGACCGGCACACGTGGTTGCTCCTACTCTATGTTGACTAGTCTGCCACACTTTACAGTCGAATCATCATCAACATCCAACCAAATACACAGTCCCCAACTTAGCTGGTCAGCATCCTGCATCCATTGAGCCGCACGGCACAGTACTAGAACAACTGCATGAAACTTGGATACCTATATAGCTTAGTAAAGAAATTACACACATGTAAAAAGAATGATTTATCTCGGGTGATAAGCCCGAAACTGACAAAGGCCGTCCCCATCAAGTTGCTCAGCGGTAGATTAGACCGAGGAATCAAGTCTAGACTCAAGGAGACTTGAGACTGTGACTCTCCTTCTAACACATTGTCTTTTCTTGAAGCAGTAGCTAATCAAATTACGCATCTTTACATTAATTCAGATCACAGGTATTAACTCCCCAGTTACCTCTATTTATGGTAATAATCGTTTGTAAGACTTCCAAGTTGCCAACTAATAAACAAACACTGGCACTTATATGTTCATCAAATACGACCCAGACTCACACATTGCCCATGCCAAGTTTCCGGCAATAAGACAACATAAACTCCAGATAAGAAAGGCCGATCCATAAATAACCCCGATCCATAGCCCTGCTCAATAAGCGCACCTAGCTCAGCCCTGCACATCTCCGCTTCGGCTCTCTCGCTTCTAGAATGCAACTCTTCAATACTAGTTCTCGGCCCCAATTGCAACTTTTCCCGAGGTTCTTCTAGTAAATCAAGTCACGATGTCCATTGTATGCATTTTTAAATTCTGGATTAGCTGTTTACATAATGCTTCATAATGCCTCGCAACGCGTTTGTCTGCCCCAAATGTCCGAATAGACAAATTTTCTCCTCCGTCACCGCATCCTCGGCATAGTTGACGTTTACAACGGCAGTCGATTGCCCGATTTCCGCAAATCACAAGTTGAGAATGGAGTTGAGACCTACGAGGACGCATCTTCAAAGTGGAACTTGGTCAGCTTACTCGGAACATCGGCACTCTGGTAGTGCCAACTCGCGCTCAATCGAGAAAAGTGTTTCTGTGTAGATGCCAAGAGCTTGTCCACAAAAGTCATGAGATGCTGGCCAAATAGATTACAAGGCATGCGTAATTCGGACAGACGGCCCGTTTAGGCACGTATGCTTGCGATATACGATGGAGGCATCGTCACAACCTGCTCCGGTGTATGCAGAGCAGACCAGACCAGGGCAGAGAAGATTATTTCTATAAAGAGAGGCGAATCCTGCGTTGAATATGCTTAATGTTTAGATTATAACAAACACTATACAGCCTTCTTTGGTATCTTTTCTAGCATATAATCCATCACTCACACCAAAAATGAAGTCACTTACCACCGCAATCATTGCGAGCTCTTTGCTGAGTCTCGGAGTTGCTGCTGACGGTGTTTTCGTCTGCCCCGGCCCGTAAGTCATCTACGGTCCATCATATTTCCTCGAAATTATTCTAATTACAGGAAACTGCAGCAACTGGACACCAAGCAACCTATGTATGGATGTTCAGATGACTGACGGCGGTTGCTGGACTTCGCCATGGGAGACTCTGGGAGCAATCGGTCCCGACTCAGGTAAGCATTCTATCATATAAGAATTCCCACGAGATGAGACTTCCTGTATTCTAAATGAGCGTACCATTTTTAGGCTGGATCTGCTCAATGTGGGTTGAGCCCGGCAACTGCGTCGCTACCTCTGGTAACCTCAACTCCGGTGGCATCGAGGCTCCTGGCCAAGGCGACTTGCAGACTTGGAACGACGGACATACTGGCAAGCCGACTGGATACTGGTTTACCCAGGCGAGATCCGTCCAGTGTGTGCGTGCTTAAGAATGGCGCTATAAATATTGCTATTGGGAACGAGTGTAAATAATGTTCGGGGTGATAGCCATGTATGATCTTCTATTGGCATATACCTAATTATATGGCTGAACTCCAAATGGTAACCACTTTAGCAATCACTTTCCACAAAGGTATTCTATAATATTTATGAGACATCAGTAATCTTGATCAATTATTTTTTAGTTGCCTGGTATAAACTGCCCGTACCCGTGCCGTAAAGCGTCGTCGGCTCATAATATAGACAAGCATCAAACTGCACACCACAACCTTAATGCATCATTCATCTACTAACATTCCGGTACAAGTGAACTCATTTTTTATCTCTTCATCTTTTGTCTCCCCTCTCCCTATTTGTAATAGCCAGCATACACTAAATGCAAATGCAAATATATAAATATCATGTCCTAGGGTAGCCCCTTGCAAAACATCAGATTATTCATCACAGACACGATGATCTAGAACTAACTGCTATCGGCGTAAGATTCGCCTCCTCTATTTATTCTCCGATAATAGCAAGATTTTGCGTCATTCAACGAGGGTATCTCCATGAAAGATATCCATTTTAAAGTGGTTTTCTTGATGGAGAATTCACTCTTAATCTGCTAGTCGAATCTAAGTGCAACCAAGTAAACAAGGGATCACAAAAACATCTAGTAACATCACCGAGAGCCATAAGAGTATCCAGGAGATGCCTTCAAGTAAGAAAGGAATAATGACTCAAAAATACGTGAAATTGATCACATTCGTCTCCCTCCTCGGACGGCAGTTGACCGCATATCATCGGCCCTGTCTCTGAGTCGAGTTTCTTTCCCAAACCTTGAAGTTTGCTGCCAGCTGTGAAAGCGCTCGTCGGATAACTACCTTTTACTAGGGGTTCGGCAACCATACACACGAAGCAGTCTATCTCCTCGCCTATTGTCCACTGTTAGTTCCACACTAGATGTTACCAAGAGTTGATTGGAATGTCACTTCAGGCTTGGCGATTTTCCACTAATCGTAAAGTTGAAGACCAGCTTGGCAGTTGAAGCTGATTAGCACAAGCGAAACCCGGTGACGGAATGCTCCCTTTTCTGCGGAGCAGGGACTTGTCCTTGGTGCATTGAGCCATTTGTTCAGACAGCTTGGAGACAGGAGGCGGCCGCAGTAGCACAGTACGGAGCAGATGCGTTGTAGGGAGGCAGGGATGGGACGTCATTTCTTCGGCAGCCCAACGATACTTCCCCGTGGCAATCATCGTACGATGTCCACCCGAAAACAGAACCACTCACATTGCATTCTGTCGCAACTTAGGCTAATAGCTCTGTCTCAAGAGCAGCAGCGGTGGTGTGGTGGTATCACTACTAAGCTGCCCGGCCTATTGGCTCATCCACGTACTCGGTGCCAGGCCCAGGGTGTGACGCAGGGCGCGCTGTCCACCTCGACGTAAGCTGCTTGTTCCGGTCCCACCAACGGGCGACGAGAATCGGGTTGCTTGCCGGGCCAGTGCAAAACCGATCGGATGGCAGCTCTGGCTCGCACTAGGCTGCAAGTGCTAGTGGTAGTTGCTTCACCAAAGCTTACTCGGGCTTGTGCAAGTAGATCTGACTCCCGGCTTTTGGGAAATGCTGGAGGCTCACCGACTTTGAGTTCCAGCAGCTTTGAGACACCGGAGAACCTCCACGTCGGCGTTGTAAAAACCAGCCCCCCGAATCCTGCATTCGCCTAAGGAGGGTCAGCGTTGGTACACATGTAGTAGTATGCGAGGAGTACTGGAACTCTGTGTTAGGCTCCGTGAAATAAGAGGTTGTTCAGGGTAAATTGAGTTCCTCGCGTCTATCACATGTACATCGTACTCAACCTTGCAATTATCATATGGATACCACTCCATACTCCATAGGCTCGGATCACCTCCGCGGGGATGCTCGGAAGGAAAAAGCTGCCCAGGTGCTGTAATACTATTGTAGATATGTCCATGCAGATACGACCACTATGCGAAGTGCATTTGTGTGGTACGAATATGGAGAGATGCATGCATACTGAACGCATATTATATGACACATGAGATTGCACAATGGGCAGACTCACCTCTATGATGTAACCTGTTCCCTATAACTGGGAAGCGGTGCTCACTGTCCAACAAGGAGAGAGAGAGCCCCCACGGAATACACTCTGTATTAGGGGTTTCTTTGTGACGAGCCACTTGTATGCTCATCTGCTTCTATAAGTGGCTCAGAGGGTGACATTCGCTTCGTGGAAGAATGAAACGACCTGCATGCCACGCTGTCTGGTTGATACACCGGTCTCCAGGTTTGTGGGACGCTGCGTGACGGCTTGTTGGGTGCGCTACTGGTATTAGTCTTGCAGCTGCTGAGGCAATCTGCAGCTATGCACACCATCCGAGTAGCATCCCCACACAGAGAGAGACCCTCGCGTCGGGGATAATGTAAAGTCATTGATCAAGAGCCAGAATCCAAATTCACACCAGGGAGGCCATTATGCCACTGCACCCTGCTGGAGCGTGTGGTGACATGCTTGTGCAAGTACAGGTAGTATTGTAGAGTGTGCTGGTACAGGTACAGGCAAACAGGTATGTGGGCGAAAAATCCCGAAATGATGTTATCGGCAATGCTACCTCAAGGGGCAAAGCAACTGAGAGCTTTTTGGGCATTGCCTTATGGGGGCATTGCGCTCGCGGCTTCGCTTTGTCGGTGAAGCAAAATCCAGGCTGACGTTTCGCACTCATACCTGCGCCTGTATCTAGATTGTCCTCAGCTTCTTTGACTCTTCCCCTTCGGCGTCTCAATCGGCTAACAAACACCAGGTTGTGACCGCCTAGCAGATGCTAAGCGATAGCCCAGCAGCAGCTCACCGTCTATGGATGTGGATCTGCACTTTGGCTCGTGTCAATGAATGGCAAAGGATGCCAAGGACGCATCGGTCCTTGCCGTGTGTGTGATTGGTCTGCTCTGGCAACTGACTGCTCGTTACGTGCCGGTGCAGGCATCTTGTCACTCTCCTCGTCCAAGCCGTCGAGGGGGATCAGAGGTTACAAGTTACAAGCATGCTCCTCTGGTTGATTGCTCGTAACGTACTTCTCCCAAGTCGTAACCGCGTGCAGAGGCCAAGCCGCGGAAACGAAGCCTGGTTTGCCTGGCTAGGGTATCTGGCCATGCTGCATGAGGCACCTTCCAAGTTGACAGGGTCTCAAATTAGCGGGCGCGTTTGAGCTAACTGTGTGAGAGTTGACACATCAGAAAACTCGCCGACGTAGAGCCACAGTGTCAGAAAATGTCGTGTCGTGCGGGGATTCGATGCCATACTGTCGGGCCAGCTTCCTGTTTCGAGGCCTGGATGCTTGCCGTTGATATGCAGCGCTTGCTAGTCTGTAGCCGGTACTGTTCGCCGTTCTAGAAGCGCGTTGGTTGTAAGAGATGGCGTAGCAAATGGCGTGTGCAGACGAACTTGTTGCCAGTCTCGCCTAAGCTTTCATAGTAGAGACTAAGGTGGCCCATAACGTCGACTTGCATGAGCAACGGTGCGAAACGCGAGAGTTGCTGATACCTGGTAGCCGGTACGGCGTACTCCGCCACGGTACCCAATTTGCGATTGTGGTTGTCCAACGCTTCCAGCACAGACCAATGAGTACCAGAAAGGACCGCAGAAGAGAAAGGCATTTTGCAATTTCCCGGATTTGCACGACTTTCTTCGGGGTATGACAATGAATTGTCTCGTTCTTATAGAGGACAGTGTAGTACACGCAATAGTGTGATTTTAATCAATCATCAGTCGTGCGAAATATACGCTGCTGTGCGGAGTAATCATGTGAGTTGCAAACACATATTACTTAACGCCACATGTAGCTTCTGCGCAGTGCTTTGCATCATAACGGCTGTGAAGAACGCCCTCACATTTCTTGCGAGGTTGTCATGACATAATGTCCGAGCACGAGTAGCGATGCGCAAATGCGGAAAGAACATTTCTGCAATAATCAAAGCACAACCCGGATGCCCGGGATTTCTTCAGAGGCTGCCGAAATGGTTTAGGACGGCCTCGCCTCCCTGGAAGAATTCTGCCGGAACTTGGTCGATCATGCCTAGGGCCGGCAAACAAAAGAAGAGTCGTCCTTTCGGTCAACTTACAGAGCCCTCCTGGCAGCACTTGCACGGGCTTGTTTCGCCTACTTGTGATAGGGCTAGAGTACGACAGCCCATGTCAAGCTCGAGAGGTCGGTAATGCCCTCTCCGCCATGTTGCAGCCCTGTTAGCCATGTGTTGGACCGAGAGAAATGCCCAGGCGCTCAAACGTAGCGTAGGCCATCGCTCTGCAACGGAGACCTGGTAGCAGTGTTGTGATGGAAATCTCCGTACCTAGGGAGGAGGATACACGTGTGCTCCGTAATGTAAAACCAGAGGGAGCCAGGATTCGACGGAAAAGCCACCCCACCTTCCCGTGGCCGGATCACCTCCTCGATTCGATATTTGGTGCGCCAAACGTGGTGCCAGCAGGATACCTAGTAGCAGTATTCGCACGCACTGACACATCTGGGCTTTGCACAGGCGCTGGACGTGCTGCAGGGCGCTACTGTAGGTGTTTGGATGAATGCATCATGTCCACCTCGGCGGCGTCCAATCTGTCTGGCCCCAAAGCCCGACCGCCGCCGCTGCGACCCGACGGGCTGGGTGCGGATTGACGGGAGGCAAAGTCTGGTGTTCCCGCTGGCAGCTCCCGTAACACGCTTCCCGCACACCATCCTCCCAGAGTGCTGGGTCCGAAGTGCTGTCTGCCCAACCACAGGCCATTTCCAGGACCCTCTTGCGGCGTTGGCGTCGTGTTTCCCAGCGTTGCTTGGGGCAGAAACTGGACAGACCCCGCGCCAGGCTCCGGTGCGCTGGACACCCATGCAATTCCATGGCAGCAGCCCCATCGTCGCCCGTTGCTAATGTCTAGGGGAGTGGGGGGGGAATTGAAATAGGAGCTCCCCATGAGTCGCGCGCTTGCGTAGAGGCTCGCCCGCCAGTTTTGCATCGCACGGTGCAACGAGACAGGTAGCGGTACCTGGACTGGAACTTGGCCGGCAGCGCAGGACTGACTTGTCGCGCAGCAGCTGAAATAATGCGTCGTATCGGTACCTGCGCCTGTCGCTATTGATAATCAAATACAAACATCCCGCCACCCCCTGTCGGCCTGGGTAGGTTCCGCGGCGGCTGGCGATGGTGATGAATTTTCCAAGTTGTGGCGATTTCCCGTCTCTGCCCTGCCAGTCATGCTGTACTAGCAGCCACGAGTACTTGCCTCGCATTGGCATCCCGGTGCCCGTGCCTCGTACCTGCCTGCGGATAGCAGGGAGCCAGTGCTGTTTTGAGGAAGGAACCATCCCGGACTGCTGGCGCCGGTCCGGTGTAAGTGCGAATAGCACCGTGCACAGTACGTCTGACGCCGCTGGCCTGTTTTAGTCGCCGCAACGCAGGGCAAGCAGGGGCCCTGTCCACGGTGCGACCACGGTGCGAGCTACTGCGCGCTAAGACCGCTGAAGCTGCAGGCCTAGCAGCACCTGGGACAACCCGGCATTAGTGCTAAAACCGCTGGACCTCCAGGACGCTGTGCGACCTGTCGCTCTCCTCCGACTCTAATCTTCGCACACCACTCCAAAGGCCCTCGAGTCCTCGTTTGTGTCCGGCTTCACTTCAGTCGCGGCGAGACGTCAGATGATGCGCTGTCGTTAGGCCGCTATTTATTCATTTCTAGGTCCGGACCCTCGCGACACTTATCGACTTCAATTACAACCTTGTCCAGCCATCGAAAAAACCTACGACCTCGAAGGATCGCTATTTACCGTGGTAACGGTTCCTATTCCCCGAACAAAGCAAAAAGGAAAAAAGGGAGTGCGCAGACAGAAAAAGAAAAGAAACCTGCGGAAGGATTCCGAGTGTTTCGATAGGTCACCCAAGGCTATCATTGCGATTATTCCCGTTTACCAGCCTACCGGATTCAACGTGCCAACGGGTTTTTTTTTGAGACAACTACCGTTGCAATTGTGTACACCAACCAACAACGAAACTATGAGCTCCTCCGCCCAACCAGAGGCATCGTTGCCCAAGGCCGAGAAAGAGAAGAAGGGAATCGGCAAGATGTTTTCCAAGGTCAAGGGCGTTTGGAGGAGAGGCGACTCGGCTGGCTCTAAGCGCCAACCACCAGCTGTTGCACCCTCAGCTGCTGTTAATGTCAGCGATGTCGCTGCGCCTGTCACGATTACAGAACCCAGAGCTGAAGACGCTCCTAAATCGTATGTGTGACGCCGAAATTACTTTCTTGGGGCTTGGCCAACTGTCTGTTACGGCTACCTACCGTAATGCGATAATCGTTGGCACTTCTTAGGCCTCACTTGTATGTAGCATGCTAACAAGCCTTTTAACATATAGACCTAGTATCAGCCATGTCGCTGTCAAAACGTCCGATGCGCGGGCTGCGTATGAGAATATGGCCGGAGTCAACAAGCTCTCCCGGCTTGAGCTGTTCGAAGAGCGAGCCAAAAAGCTGAACGAACGATTTGGCCTGGAAATTCAACCCATGCAATGGCAAAACGCCATCCCTAACGACACCGTACTTCGCATGGATAAGCCCATTAGAATGCGCATTCGACGAACCTGCCATCGCTGCAACGCTACCTTTGGCGCTGCTAAGGAATGCCCCAACTGCAACCATAACCGTTGCACCAAATGCACGCGTTACCCACCGAAGCTCTCTGAGGCAGAGGCCATTGCCAGTCGCGAAAGGAGAGCTGCCAAGATTAAGGCCAACCGCGAAAACGCCCCGATACTGCCCGACTACGGCCCAGAAGACAAGAAATTCGTGCTTACACGCCCAAGCAAGACGGGAGGCCAGGATCTCGTCCACAAGAAGCCTCGCCAACGTGTCCGACGAACCTGCCACGAGTGCCAGACGCTATTCATGGCTGGGACCAAAATATGCGAGCGATGCAGTCACGTTCGCTGTACCGACTGCCCTCGAGACCCGTGAGTAGACCCCGTCATTCGTGTAAGTGGTATATATAAATGCTGACAATATGTGATAGGCCAAAGAAGGACAAATATCCATTCGGGTATCCCGGCGATGAGTTTGGTCCCAGCAGCGTACCTCACTACGAATGCGAAAAATGTAAAGCAGTTTATCCCACGGACGCCGCGAATGGAACGGAATGCAGAAAATGCAAAAATCCAAAATCAAAGTCATCTCCCCGTGCTCGGCCTCGCAAGGTGGAACCGATACCCGACCCGGACGTGGTCAAGCAGATACAGATTAAACTGGACAGTCTCAAAGTCACGTAGGATTTGTCTTGGTTTGACTTGCACGGATAAGCTGTTGTCTGAATCGATCCTTGAGCGATTTTTTTCTTCTTTTCCCCTCACGTCTTGCATTCACCTTAACGTCTGTTCTGTTTTTATATAGACGACCTTGACGACTTCCGTGCTGAAGCATTCTTCACCTCACTTTCCTCACCTCACCCCTTTTCTCCCAGACACTGAATCTTACCTGGAACGACGACATTTTCTTCTTCTATTTACATATTAGGCGTCAGTCTAGCCAACTTGCGCAAACAAACAGCAGCTCTCTATTTCTTTTGTCATGAACAATATACCGAAAGGGGGGAGGAAGGAAATCGAGCAGGCGATCTATCAGATCCATCGTTCTATCTACTGGTTAAAGAGGTGGATATGATGGACGGACAAGAAAAAAGAAGAATGGCTTCACTTGGAATGGTCAGCTCATTGATGAACGACTAGTTTGTTTTTTTGTGTCTTGGTGTTTTTTTTTGTGGATTTTTATTTGGTTGATATCTTATTTGTTTTATAAGTGCAAAAAGCGAGAGAGCATGACTGGTTTATTCTCCCCTATCCCTGCCTACCATTCTATTTGATCATCTCTTCAACACTCATCGTCAACCGTGTTGTTTATTCTTCTGCCTTGATTCTAACCACACGGTGGGTTGGGATGGTGTAAACTCAACATTAAAAGAAAAAAGTAAAATGAAATCTTTTTCCATCTTTGATGAGGGTGGCTATTGATATATATAAATATGTTTGTATATATGTTTGAGTGTCACGCTTACGATTCTCCGAAAGACTCGTTCTGTGACTGTATTGCCCAAAGTATTGTATATCTTACCTACCAACTGTAAACAAAACACACTATTATCGTAATATGCCATCACCCTGCTCAGGGGCGCTCTAGCTCCGTGTTGTCTTCCCATTTTCTTCACAAATACAAAACCGAATCCCGCCAAAGCACACAACTACTCCTCTATGATGTGTGGCTCAAGCACCAACCTCGCCGTATGCGGCACACAAGGCCCCAGCGTATCAATTCTATTCGCCTTCCGTCCAATATGTCTCCCCCCTCCCCCATCCATCCGGTTATTCAAGTATATATGCTGATCTCTCAACGGTTGCCCCGCGACCAGGCCCCTGAATTCATTCATATTGTAAATGGGCATCAGCCGGTGCGTAGGGTAAAACCGGCCACGAATAGACTGCTCCTTGAACACCACATTATCCTTAATGAGGATCCAGCACCACTGCTTGCTTCGCGTAACCTGCGTCCGCCACCGAATTTCCTCCTGCAGCGCGAGGGGCAGCTTATCCTTTTCATCGTCGATGACGGTGCCCGCAGCGCTGGGGCCCTTTGACAACTGATAGATTGGTCCGCGGAAGAAAACAGAGCCAGGATAGTCTGCGCTAGTAAAGATGTGTAGCAAGCCCATCACGGTTGTCGGGCTGGAGTTCGCTTCGGCCCCTGCCATTTTCACCCGTACGGCATCGCCGATCTCGAGGCGCTCAGCACCGAAGAAGCAGCCGTAATAGGACACGGCTTTTCCGGTGGGGTCGTCACCGCGACGGGTCCAAAGTGAGTGAGAGAAGTCAACTTTTGAGGCCGCCATCTTGGAAGCATCAAGGTTAATAAGATCTCGTCGAACAGCATTGTTCCCGGCAGACTGAAACAGGCTTTCCCAAGGTACGTCATCAAACACCTTGTCCTTGAGTTCCGCAATGTCAACGGAAGGGACGCTGTAGCAGTGGAATGGCCGCAGGTCGGCCTCAGCTTTGGTCACATTTGCTTGAGGCACTACGGCATGACCAATGGGTAATAACTCGAATGTCATGCCGTTGGGGGTCATGTTGCCAGGGGTTGAAATAACCCCAAGCCGCCAGGTATTACCTGTCTGATACCATACGAGTTCTCCAGCTCGGAAGAGCAATGGCCCCTTAAGCGACCACTGGATAGCTTGAGGTTTTGGCTGCTGAAGTGCTTGCTGCTGAAGCGGTGTAGGTACTGCAGGCGGCGCAGCAGCAGGCATCGGGGCTGAGGGATTGGGAACAGCTGTAGGGAGTGGCTGGGAGGGGTTTGGCTGTATAAGCTGAGGGGACTGAGCGGATTGTGTGGGCTGGGACGGCTCGCGCGATTCGCGTGGCTGAATAGGTGTGGGTAGCGGTACAGGAGTCTGGTGGATAGGCTTCGCTTGTGGCGGTTGCTGTGACAGTTGTTGAGGCTGCTGAGGTTGTTGCGCCGCCTGTGGGTGAGGAGTAATATTGGGCGGCCTGTGAGATGGTTGGCCCGGGATTGGAGGCAAAGGAACCGGCGTTACTTTGACAGGTCTCTCAAGCTTCGCTGGAGTTTCTCCCAGGGCTTGGATAGGAGGCTGAATTGGCACCTGAGCCTGAGCCTGAACCTGACCAGGGGCTGGGATGGAAGGCTGAGCTGAGCTTTGAGAAGTAGGCTGTGCCACTGCCGCCTCTTCAGATCCCAGTGGAGGCTTTGCGAGGTTGGGCATGTTGCAGTGAACACAGCAGCAGTCGCCGTAGTCCTTGGATGCTGACAGCAGCCATATCAAGTGAACGCCGAACTCCTGAGGACTCTTGAATAGCTTTGACTTGGTGGGGTATCCAGACACCCACAGATGCTTGGACTTTTCATATAACCAGTATCCTCGTGGAAATTGCACATACCACGGATTTCCTTCTGCAGAGAAAAAGACATTATCAGGCTGTATTCTAGCAGCAGCATGTCATCGTTGCTGGGAGTATCTTAGCTTACCGTCTGGGTTGGGTGAAAGTTCCTGCTTCAATAGAATGCCCAACTTGATCCGCCACTCCACAAACCTCGGGTCGTCTTCAGCTAGCCTCATCATCTGAGGCTTTGTTCGCGGAGTCTTGTCTGCGACAGTGGCCTCCTTGCCTGATTTCTTGGCGACAGTGGTAGCTGCTGGTGTCACCGTTGTCACTGGCCAATACCCCGGTCCGGTATCGACTCCATCGCTCCTCGCAATGCGGATCACATCAAAATCTTTGGTGTCCATGGCTTCTCAATCATGATACAGCTTTTCGGACGAGCGTTGCTGCTGTTCTGCTCCACGACCACACTGCCTATCCCGACACGTGGGTCTCGTGACCCCTTGACCTGAAGCGACTTCAAGAATCCAAATATCTCATACAAATAGCCGATAGAGAAGTGAATAATGATGGTTGTAGACGCTTGAGTGGATGCGTAATAAGATGCTTGCCAAACCTCGAGACCTTCCAAAGAGCCCGCTGTTAGACCGTATTGTAGACCTTGAGAGAGACGTGGGAAGGGCAGCTCCAAGCAGTTCACAGCGTCTCGGCGTGTCTCAACGGGGAAATTCCGAGTCCTTGGTGATACGATGCAGTTTCTATTTCGACGGCACAGAGCAATTAGTATATTGGGGATTTGCCTGGTGTTGACACAATGATGAATTGAATTTATGTAGGACAAAGCCCGACGTGTAGTGGTTTAGTAGCCAGTCAGAATTGATGAGTCATCATCACTGTGGCGCAGCTACACATTAAGAGCTGCATTCACTGGACCAAGAAGACGCATGAGTCTGCAATTTGAGCTTGCAGAGTGTTCTATAAATGCTTATGAGCAATATAATTGAGAGAATGAAGAATTATAACAGGCTCAAGCATTTAGACAGCTCTTAGTACGAGTATCTAACCATTATCTGCCTATGTAAGTACAATGAGGTGTACGTAGGTAGACGTGCATTAATTCTCCATGCCTTGTGCAGATGATGCTGTAAACATAGAATACATTGCATTGCATCTATAGATTTTCTAGGCTACAGGGATTTTATGATGATAAAAAGACTAGAATACCATTATTTTGGGTCTTGATATTGGCCGTTACTCTTATACATCTCCAGTATTGGTGGGCGACCCAAGCCACGCACCGCCACAGTCCATTAAAGAGGCACGCGTTGTTCACGCGTTTTGTGAATTTGCTTTACTTGAGAGCCGATAAAGAATCTTGACATCATTCAGCATTTTCACCTTCATATGGGCCTCTCTTTTCATTCTCACACATAAAAAGAAAACATAGACTCTAGACGATACAATCCATGAGTACCCAATCCGGATACCGCCATGGCAACAGGGCTTTCCTCCAGGCCCTCCTCGCCAATGGAACATTGACCTACAAAGAAGCACGGCCAATAATTGCCGCCATCATCAATGCAGACAATTCCGGCGACCCAGAAGGTTCAGAATGCAGGCCCGACCAGATCACGGAAGAAGTGTTCCATGACTACATCGACAAAGCTTCGGCCGCAGCATCCCAGTTTGACTATGAGATTCGGAGCACGCAGCACCAGGTCACCAAGGAGAGGATCTTTGCCCTCGTGAACACCACTTCCGACCCCCAGACACAGCTCGCTACGATATATAGCCCGGAAGAGCTATCCTTCATCAAGCGAGTTCTCGATGCCATGTTTGAGAAGTTTAACCGGCCCCGGCTTGAGTCGCTCTGCATTACCGAGATGCAAGCTATCAAACTTGCAAGGCCACCACGCAGAGAGAGCCAGGGGGACGGAGAAGAACAGTCACAAACTCCGATAGATAGGGGTTTGAAGCACAGCGAGGTGGAAAACGTCCTCGAAAGTCTCGTCGAAGGGGGCTGGTTCGAGATTAGCAGAGAGGGTTTCTACTCGCTGACGCCACGAGCGCTCTTGGAGCTCCGTCCTTGGCTCATTGATATGTACAATGACCCAGATGCTGAGCCCGGGGAGTGGCAGAGGATCAAATTCTGCGAGGCGTGCAAGGAGATTGTCACCTGGGGTCTCAGATGTGCAGATCCCGACTGTACACTCCGGCTGCATGATATCTGCCAAGAAGCGTTTTGGAGGTCACGGCGGGGAACGAATTGCCCTAAATGCTCTCGTGATTGGACTGGGAATCATTACGTTGGAGAGAGAGCCATCACAATGACCGAGGCGTATCGACGGGGTCGAAGACAGAGCGGTGGCCATAGGAGTGCGCTGGCAGATGAGATTGTTCATGAGCAGGGAGGTGACGAAGAAAGTGAAGGCGAAGAGGATGAATGATGATATGATATGAGATGATATAGCGACGAAAGCAGGGAAATTTGCGCTGTCGTTTGGAATATCTTGGCTGATATTATCACGGATATATACATGACTGTATGATGGGCGGGATATGGTACTACCATTTACGAATGATACCCTAGAACAATTTTTATTGTCCAACTGAGAAATATGCTAAACATTTGCATCACCGACATTTGCGAGATATGCCTCGCTGTCGTTCTGTACAGAGCGTATTGTGCAGATTTCTTCACCCATCTACAGTGCTGATGCTGCGGGTACGTACCGCTTCTTGCGCAGGGAGGCTTTGGCTTAAGATGCGCTGCAGTTTTGATTGGTCGAAGCTTAGGGTGCTGCACCCAATGACATCACTCTCACGATTCCCTTTATTCGGATAAAGTTGACATCGTGACGACTTGGCTTGCACGTGTCAACGATCTACTAATTTAATCAGATTCCAGTGAGGCGAAGTAGATCCACGCTTTGCATTTCAATTCCTATCACTCAACCCTTCGTCCCACGACCGCTACCTACTCACAAGCCTTTACACCTAATACGCTGCGACCGAAACAGAGCAAGATGCTGGAGTACTTTACCTATAAGAAATTCAAGAAGAGCAGAGAAGAGAAGGAGAGCGCAAAGAATACTCCAAAGGACGATGGAAAGTCAGCAGCGGATGCAAAAAGGAGGGCGATAAGCAGGACGAGAGCTACGATTCGTCTAGCTCGGAGCTTAATCACCCAAAGACAGTCCTCAAGCCTGAAGATGAGCGATTCCTAGAGGAGCTCCTCGCCCAGAACACTGATGGATCTCCACCACCACTGCCGCCTCGCATCTACACATACGATGTAGACTGGCATTCCGACGTCGAAAGTTCCATCGATGAATCAAAGCAGAACACCGATGACGAGAAGGACAAGGCCGGGAAGGCACCCGACGCTGCAAAGAAACACGACGAAGGCGCCGGAGAAAAATCAGACAAGAACGGAAAAGAAAAGGCGGAAAAGAATGGAAAAGAAAAGGCAGAAAAGCAGCCCAACAGGCTGTCCCTCTTCTTTACGAGAAACAAGAAACCAGCAGAGACCGTCAAGCCCAGCGACACACTCAAACCAGACACAGAAAACGTCACGCCCAAAGAAGCCGAGCGCGAGAAGAAAGACCTTACCCGCGTCCTCGACCTCCTAAACCTCTCCGCCAAAAACAACAAAGCCGTGACCGAATCCAAGGACTCGTCCGATATCCTCCAGAGATTCACCCAGATCTTCAAGGATCTCGTCAACGGCGTGCCTACTGCCTACGATGACCTTACTAAGCTGTTCGAAAACAACGATAGCTCCATCAACAAGCTCTTTGAGAAGCTTCCCTCGTCGTTGCAGAAGCTTGTTACGCAGCTCCCGGATAAACTGACGACTACGCTGGCTCCGGAGATTCTGGCTGCTGCCGCGGAGTCGCAGGGGATTAAGGTAGCTGAGGGGGGTATGAAGGGCGCGGCTAAGAGGATGCTCTTTGGGCAGAACTTGGCGAATCTGGTGAAGAAGCCAGGTGCCATTGTGGGAATGCTCAGGGCAATTGTGGAGGTTTTGAAGTCGAGATGGCCGGCGTTTATTGGTATGAATGTCATATGGAGTGTCGCCCTAAGCTGTGAGTTTCTTTCTTCCTCCTCAGCTGATTCAGTCATGAAGCTAACTGTGTGAAGTATTGCTTGTGGTCCTCTGGTACTGCTACAAGCGCGGCCGTGAAGAGCGCATCCTTCGTGAGGAGGCGGCAGCTGGGAACGAAGAGGCCGCCCGTCGACTAGCAGAGCTTTCCGAAGACGAAGAATCCGATGAGAACGACAAACCAGCGGCAGATGGCAAAGAAGCTCAAGAGGCTGCAGAAGTTGTAGAGGCGGCAGGGGCTGCAGCGGCCGCGGGAGTCATACCAGTCATCATCACGTCGCCGGAAGGAGAACAAGTAGCAGTCCCGAAAGAAATTTCACCAACTGATGAGGTGCCGCCATCAGGTGCTCCCAAAGAGGAGAAGAATCACTCCTAATGACCAACAAATTGTTTACTTGATGAGATGGAACGATACCCCTCTTTCTTATGGTAATGACACGAGCACGACATGAGTTCTGGATAATGAGTCTTTCCTCTTGGCTGTTTTTAATTTATTTCTTTCTTTTTTGATAGTATTCGTAGTTGGGTATCTTTTGAGTTAGGTTAGTTTATTCCATGCATGCAATGCGACAATCGCACAATCAATCGTCCTGCACCAACTCCTTGATTTCTTCTCTCCCAGGTGCCATAACCACTTCCTTGGTCTTCTCATCGACGCCAGCCTGATTCGTAGCGCCGCCCCCATCCTGCATCCAAAAGTCCACCTCGTCAATGATATCGTAGATGATATCCTCCGCAATCTGCTCTTGATACCTCTCGACGACTGCATGGAGAGAGTTTGCGCTGAGGCCATCAGGTTGAATCATATCCACCTCGCCATTAGTAGAGTCGTAATCTGCCGGCGGATACCAAAAGTCGGGCCCAAAGTTGACTTCGACTGCTCCGCCTCTAAACACGCTGACGGCGGGATAGTAGCCCAACATGCCGTCGTCGAGACCTTCTCTGGCTCCGACTTGGGGCATGGGCTTAGATGCAGGGGGGAGGAACCCCAATAGATTCTCAAAGGGCGTCCCCATGAGCACGCCGTTTTTGTAGACTCTGATATAGGAGTTGGGAAGTGTGCGTAGAGCAGGCGTGGGGTGTGTAGGGCCCGGAGCGTCATTAGAAGAGCTTGACGATGTGGCTGGCGAAGGGTTCATAAGATCTTCTAGCTCTTTGGTGGTGTGGTATTCGATTTTCTCAAAGTATGTGTGCGCCTTGAATCGGATCGGTACTCGGTCTCGCACAATGTTGGCTGCTTCTGCAGTTGCCGGTGCAGGCTCGTCCGCCGCATCCACAGCAGGGTTATAGTGGCCGGCCATGATTTTCCTATGCAAATGCTCAGAGGGCAGCTGAATTTCGAGGCCGATGACATCGCCTTCTTGTATGCCCTCGCCGGGAGGGAAGAACTCTTTCGGGCGGGACATGAAGACCTTTTCGCCTGCGACGTCTCGGATGCCATAGCTGTAGGCGTCGAAGCCTACGGGGGCATCGAGAGAGGCCTCTCGCCTGGCCCATCCCATGCGCACGTGCTTCCCGCCGACTGGCTTTGCGTCGCCGTCTTTCGGCGGCTGTATGCCTTGTGTAATCTTGCATTCCCAGTACCATCTTCCTTCGCGTACGGCAACGTTGGCCCGTGCCATGCGGAAGCCTTTGTCGGTGGTGACTTGCCGGCCGGATTTGTCGAAGAATACGTGAGTTGCGGCATCCTCAAAGCTCATTCTCGGCCCAAACGGCTCTGGCTCGGTCTGTCGATAGTATAGCGTGGAGGGGAAGAGAGGGTCGGCAATACAGGGAGTGTAGCGAAAGTTTTTCTTGTTAAAGACACTGATTTTTAGGTGAGCAATAGTCGCCAATTTGGAAGACAGAACTACTTACTGGTCTGAAGTCTCCATGAACTCGATTGCCTCTCCACCTGGCCCGTCAACCCGATGATGCAGCGTCATGACAGGTCCGCGAGGGGGGTCAAAGTCTGACAATTTGGGCGGCGCCAGCTTGTAGCGCAGCGGACTGTTCTCGCTCTGCTCGGGTTCGCGTCCAGCTTTGGGATCTGGAGTGGCGGGGTTGCTATCGCCGCCCTTGGCCTCGCGCTTCTTGAGAGTCTCCTTCTTTGTCCTGACGGGCTTGGAACGGCCCGACTGCGATGCGTCGTCGGCATGCTGAGCTTCAGAAGAGGGCCTCACGTCTGGATTCAGCGGTGACGGTACGGCAGGACTGTGGCCTTCGTCGAACGCGCGCTTCTGGGGGATGGACGAGAGGGACGTTGTAGGCGTGAGCTCCCGCTTGGGGCTGCCCATGTCTGAGGCCATCGTGGGCGGCTGCGGTGGGATTGAGGTGAGCTCAAGCGCCAGATGAAGAGGAAAACAGGAGCTGGCGGACGCGCGAGGGCAATTGGCAAGTTGGATCTCGAAATCCGGGTGGTGAATGTGGTGGGGTTTGCTCTAATGAACTCCGCTCCGTACATCATCAAAGTCAAAAGAACAAACGACGGCTTGAGCTACGAAGGTACGTTGATCCAGGTACCGCGTTATCTTATCGGTCTGATCGCGTCGTCAAAATTGGACGCTGCAACGGGTCTAGCCTTGCCGATGACCGACGCAGTGCGAGGTTGTGGCTGCCCCTTGCAAATGACAGATTTGCTGCACGGGCAGCCAATCAGACGGCGACTATTGTAAGCAGAGGCATCTCGACGGCGTATCACGACAGCCTCATTGGCCACTGGGCGTAGGCGGTGGGCTGGCGGCGGACCAGCGGTGGGTTGCAGTGGGCTTGCAGTGGGCTTGGGGTCTCGTTCCGGACATTTTGCATGCTGAAGTGACGCTTCTGAGGTGCTAGAGGCAACGGCAATCACGCCAGCCCAACACGCTGCGGCCTCGATACCACCCAGATCATCTACTCACCTTCCTGGTAGTGCCGTTGACAGGTACTCACTTGTGCTTCGTAATATATTCTAGTGCTGAGCCCGGACGTGCTCCTTCGCATCAACGACGTCGGGGCCTCGATTCAATTCACGGGCTTTGCGGCCTCTGCTCGACAGTCTCCGAATTCAATCTCCTCCGCCCGTATTATATCCCAGATCTCGGACACAGATTCGGCCACAGATCGGGGGACCACTTTACAGAGTCGGGTACCCAGCTTTGTACATGCAGGAAAAAGCTTGAAACACACATCACACCACATCACCAAAATCATCTCGAATCGAACCGTTCTTCGCCTCGTCTCGCATCGCATCGTCCCGCCTTCGCCTTTGCCTTGCCTTGACTCGCCTTGACTCGCCGTGACTCTCACCTCGTCTCGCTACCAAAGGCCCCGCTCCCCGAATCCTCCAACTTTCACCGAACCCTGGACTCGCCGCCTACTTTGCCTGGTTCTCTCGATCCTTCCATCATCCCACCAAGCTGCGGCTGCTCTTCGACTTCCGTATCGATAGGCCAGACAATTTGGGTTGCGTCAACGAGCTCTCTCGGCCGAGGTGTGGCCTCTTCATTCGACCTTCTGGCCCCCATCCTGACCGTTTGATACGTTAATTTGCCTGTCTCCTGACGACTCGGATTCGGCACAACGTCGCTGCCGGCTCGTCACCACCACCATCAATCAAACCTCTTGATCCATCGCCTGTCCATCGCCTTTCAGCCTTTTGAGCGACTCTATTTTGTCGGTACTTCTAAGGAAATATCGTCTTGATATATTCGCCACCTCGAGGCCGACCATCCCCCGTTGCCAAATGTTACATTCGGCCGTCGGTTGACGAGTCCGTGCCTGCGCCACTAATTATTTGTCAGCCCTCGTACCACGCCCAACATATCTCGTGGTATTGGCCGTCATCTACTGAGCAAGTTTTGATATAACCAGAAACTCTCGGCGCGGAAATGAGTGAAGCATCGCAGCCGGGGACGCCGCCAGTCGGGCCTCAGCGGGAAGCTGGCACGGCGAGGACAGCCTTGCCCTCTCGACCTATGTCGGTAAAGAATCGCGAAACCACACCATCTGGTCCCATCAACTCAGCTCCATCTCCGACGGAAAGCGACGGCCAGAGGCCTACGCATGCCGATGAGTATGCTGCCTTGAATGCAAGGGAAAGGGAAAATGTAGGCAACGATGACGACCTCTCGTCGACTGCCGGCAGCCCTAGGAGCACATCGAGTGCACCTAAAACCAAAAAACTATTGGCAGCAAATGCGCAGGAACAAGGCGGGCAGGTTTGCAGGTAAGCTTTTGTCGTGGCTATGCAATGCTGTTGTGTCGTGAATTTCATTGCTAACACCCTTTGCAGCAACTGTGGCACTACCCGTACTCCCCTCTGGAGGAGAAGCCCCCAAGGTGCTACTATTTGCAACGCCTGTGGCTTATACTTGAAGGCCCGGAATGCTGCTCGGCCTACGAGCCTGAAAAAGCCGCCCAACTTGGTGCCCAGCACCGGCTCAGCCCAGCCGCCTGCTAAGCCAAGCTCCTCTCCTGCACCGAAGCTGCTGCCAAACGTCGCTGGCGCAACCTACGTGGCAGCCGATGCTACTCAGTCAGGCACCTGTCCAGGCGGCGGCCGCTGTAACGGCACCGGTGGCGCTGAAGGATGTAACGGATGCCCTGCATACAATAACCGCATGTCAAAGAGCGCCCAGCTCAATGTGATGCAGCGACAAGGCGGCTGCCATGGCCGTGTTGAAACTAAGAGTGAACCAGTTCCCATCGATATCAATGCCCTTCAGGCACAAGAACGGGATACCACGGTTATCATCGCCTGTCAAAACTGCGCAACTACAATAACCCCTTTGTGGAGGAGAGATGAAAGCGGACATACAATCTGCAATGCTTGTGGTGAGTTTATACCTGACACTGTTTCACTGCTTGAATTTTGTTTTTTCTAACTAGTAGGGGGGATATCCAGGGCTTTATTACAAGCTACATGGTGTACATAGACCAGTCACTATGAAGAAGGCCACCATAAAAAGGCGGAAGCGGGTGATTCCCGCGGCGCAGGATGAGGAAATGGATGAGGGCATGGAGGGACTGGAAACACAAAGCCAGGGGACCCCAGAGAGGGGAACTATTAACGAAGACGGATCTGTGAATCTAGGCCTTCGACGTCGCTCTGGTCACCCTCTGACCATCGAACCCCAACCGACCAGCCGAAATCCTTCACCACTACCTTCTGCATCTGCGTCTGATCTGGCAGTGTACCACCAACACAGCACCGCATCACGCAGCATGCCACCGTCTCTCAACGACGAGAATAAACTAGCGCCACTAGCTTCGATGAACTCAACAACAGCCGACGAAAGACAATCCTCCCTATCGCCCGCCTCCTTCCTCTCACCCAACCGCAAACGATCGTTTTCATCCACCGAGGCAGACTCTGTTAAAGGTGCAGATGGTGGTCACGAAAGCTCGAAGCGAATTTCTTCCATCAAATCCATCCTCAATCCATCGACCAATGCCGATGAAATATCAAATACTGGGCCTACCAGTGCGGATCGAGGAGATTATTCTCTGCCGCCCCTGAGGTCTCCTGCCAGTATATCACCACAACCATCGGGCGGCGGTGGATTTACGCCATTTAACGCAGCACCAAGGCCTCACGATATCGATGCGGAGAGCGAACGAATCAAGGCAGAACGCAGATTGTTACTGCGGCAAGAGGCTGAGCGGATGCGGGAGATGCTCGCTGCAAAAGAGCGAGAGCTTATGGAGTTGGGAGAATAAAATGAAGGGAGTTTTGTGACGGCATGATTGCCAATGGTCAATGGGCTCCTAGTCCTTGCGCACCTTTTTTCTTGCTTCTTATTTTCTTTTCAAAACATAGCTACCCATTAAGGCGCATCGGGAAAAGGACTGACTTATAGCGTCTTGGACGGACGGGACGGCGTATCTAGAAGGAGGATTCACAGGTACGCCTAATTGAATTGGAAGAGGGGAGTTATTTTTACCTCTCGCGAGGCATGGGCCGGTGTTTGCGGCATGATTGATGCTTTATCTGGACCATTCCTGGGTTGTATCTTGTCTTGCTTGAGCATTGTACCATAAGATGTGTCTCTATATATATGCTCAGAAGTATGATACAGTTTTTGTTTCTATTTATCAGATACATGTAAAGAAATGTCTCTGCTATCGTACTTGTTTACCTTTTGCCTTTTTCTTGTCCATCTATAACTCTTGTGCACAAGGCCGAGTTGGTAGCTATACATTGCATCATCCACCTAGGTACTACTTACATGGAGAAACAGCGGTAAGACAGCTCACGGCACATCAAGCGTCGTCAACTCAGTTGCACGTCAATACGGATAAATTGATTGATAATCACAACTTAGTCTAACCCCTTTGTTCTTCTGTCGCAACTACTAGTTTGTTGTCCGCGCTTAGTCCAAAATCGATCGGCAAATTGCATCGCATCTGCGTTGAAAAGTACGCCGAGCGAAAATGCCGTTGACTACCTACTTAGTAGCTTCCACCCCCAAAAGCCATCCATTAGATAAAAAAGAAGCGGGTCTCTGAAACCAGACAGTCAAATAGTTTACTTGCTCTCTGAGACACCTTGATATATACATATTCCTTTCAACTTGTATCTATTGTATTTTGCTGTTAATTTATTAAGATATTTTGTATTTCCCTTTGTAAAGCGTTCTCCGCTACTGGTGGAAAACAACATTGTAGCATTATCACTTCTACAGTGCGAATCTCTTTTTTACAGGGCCTAGTTGCTACAATCTGTTTGAACGCCCTTTGCCACCTCATGGCGCTAAGCAATAACGCGAGCCAGAGATGGCATGTCAGCGTGGCGTTTGCCGCGATGGAACTATTTTGGCTTCTTGCCGAAGGATGCCTTCATCGGCCTTTATTCCCGCGGACCGGATTTCTTTGATGCGTATCCGTACATGTTTCTATCGGCTTGGATTCTTTTAGTGTTGGATATACGGATACGGCTCTTCTAGAATATTTGAGGCGGAAATGTGGGGGTGTGAACTGTGAAGGGGTTTCCCGCTGAGGGCGTAGGCAGGAATAATTGCTCTTGTTTCGACTGGACTATGCAGTTTGTCTGGTAGATAGATGTATTGATTGTGTCATATTTCAGATATATTTCAAATATTTGTCTGGGTGTGGTCCAAAGGTGCTGTAACTTTTCTCGGTTCATGTCTCTGTGTGATTCCTGTTAATGAGGCTATTGTAAGCTTAATAAAATTCGGCACATGTCAGACGCATTACACGAATGTCATGAGAGTATCAGCTCTCTAATCAAAAGAGAAACATACGAGCCTTAATCCTGGTCTTGTATGAGGCCAAAAAGAGCGTGAGCTTTCTTATAGTTGGAGGTTGACGCATATTGCTCCATTTCCTCTCTCTTGACACCTCATTGCTACCGAGAAGCTATATACATCAACCAGCAGCATCGCACAAATTTCTCTCATTTGCCTAGGGAGCAGATTGAAATTTACCAAAATGAACATTGCCAATGTAGAACTTTGGAATCCCTTGAATCATAATTGAGAAATTCAAAACCAAACGGTTTACAATGGCTGGTTGTTGCAACGGTAATGCATTTGTCCGTCTTACACCGGTTGTATCGCCTTCAAGTCCTTACCCAGGAGTAGAATCGTTTTCCAGCAAGCAACGTTGTACTACTTCAAAATCGTTCTCTCTCAGAAAGATAATACCGCGTCGTCAAATCCGTTGCTGCGTGCTACCTTGTAAAATCTCCATCTTACCTATGAATGTCTCACTGAAGAGAATTCAAACAACTGCGATCAGAACCAGTTTACATACCGCCTTTCTTTTACTAATCCATAGGCTATGATGGCACATTCGCCCATTGTACGATTTACTCCAGCTTCATCTTCTTCTCTTGCTCTGAGTGGGCTCGATATTCGAAATAGCAGAAATCGAATCGTCTCCAGCCCCCAGGCCAGTAATATATTCCCCAGTGGCCAGATACTCACCACTGCTTCCCCGTGACACCAACTGCCATCAACACACAGTATTGGTAATCTCATTTCTCGCATGAATCTGAAATTTCGGCCAACGGACCGCAGAAATCAACACCTTCCTGAGTCATCCCATAAACCCCAATGGCGTCAACTCCTTCGATGACTGCGACAAGACGCTGACCGAACAAGGGGTCAACAACAACGACCTCCTGATTCGGAGCTGCTTGCGACTCACAGCTTCGCTAGATGTTGATCAAGTCTCGCGCCCCGACCTATCCCGTACATTTGAACAAGGTGGAAATGCGGACAAGCTTCTGCCCCACCACGTGCCGTTGGACGCCGCCATTTCAAACTTGCTCGGCGTCAGCACCACGTTCGCGGTTAGTCTAGCAAGCCCCAAAGCCATTGGACAACACCATCAACTTGGGCGAGGCTTTTGCGGAAGTTTCTAGAGCATTCGCCAGATGCCAGGCATCAGGAACTAGGCACCTCCTTGACCTCCCCCAGCGCATCGAATGTCAGCGCGGGGCGTCCAGGCGACGACGATAGGACGAGCTAGTCCGGAGGTATAACGTTATTGTTATACTACTCGTACTACCTCCCTGTGGATGTTGTAGGTGAGCCCATTCGGCATCGCTCCATCTTCATGTGCTATGCGACTAGCAGGGGCCCGGTTGCTGTGATAACTTGGGCGCCCAAGATACTAGTCATCTGCCTCATGGGCTCTAGTGTCCGCGGCGGTTCTGATAATCAATTGCAAAAAGGTTTGTCATGCCACTTACGAAGTAGTCTATTGCATGAATTCCCTGAAGCAGATCGACTCATGGGCGGGCGTTTGCTGAAAGATTAAATCTCAATGGCGGCGTCAGTCTGCGATGTGGTGTCCCATACGTGGCTCGTATCACCACACGTCCATAAGTTTTGCCAGCATGAGATCAAATCACCCATTCGCATGATTCCCTGCATCAGCTGCATCACGGAAGATATTCCCGTCATGGCTGTAGCACTCGTACTTTCAGACAGAGCATGGAACCGCGCACCATAATACTACCTCACCTTGACGGCACATCGCACCTCGCGCACCCGGTTTGAAGTCCGAGAACTGGCGGAGTCAGCATTCAATGAATCGGCTGGGTGGGACGGGTTGTACGTCGGGGAACAAAGTATATGCAAAGGGCCGGTGTCCTATAACACGGAAGAAATTTTAGCACTGATAGACCCTTGATTACTCCGTCTGGTCCGCAAACAGAGATCCGTGATCTCTTGCCTTCTCCGCACTCTGCATAGCGCAACGGGCATCGTATTGATTCACACCCTTCTCGCGAGTAATCGAAGCAGGCCACTCGACGGGAGGGTAGGGGTGTCCGAGCCATTGAGGCCGTCATCGGGCTATATCTTTATGTATCAGCGTGGGGAAGGATTTGCGCATCGACCGTCCAGATAGTGTCTGTACTGTGTGCAAGATCCGAGGCCAGCAACAGCTCTTTATCATTATGCGGCGGTTGGCGGTAGAAACAACCATAATGGCTCCCCCACACAGTGGAACAACACACGGTCGGATGGGCTGCTCTTCTGTCAAACGAAGGGCGCACAATTGACAAGTTCATGTCGACCGCAACGCCGCCAATCCCTGCCTCGCATGCCCCGGCTCCGGCTGAGGCTTGCTCCACCAACCCAGACTCATGACTCTGCTCCCACTGGCTCCAGCGCTACGCCGCACCGCTTGTGGGAGCCACAAAGCCGTGGAGATGGGGCTTTCTGGTGGTCGTTACGGAGAGACCCTGCTGGGGATCGCGTGGGTAGGCAGATGAACAAAACTGGCAACGGTCCGCCTTGCCTCGAGCCACATTTCTCCTGTTATTGCAATCTCAACTGCTGTTTTCTTCATCAAGTCAACAGTGAAATCTCATTTTGATCATTGTTTTCAATCTCACGACTCACAATTGTCCTTGGTTCTGCCCATTAGTGTCCAAGGTCGGAGTTTTTCTCTCATTGGGATCGGATCCGGAGGTGGGACGACATCTGGGGTCGATTCGTCGTCTTCAGACCCTGCCGCGCGCCCTTTCCAAGTCATTCTGTGGCTTCTGGTTGGATGAAGTGAGCACGCCTTTCCGCTTGCCCAAGACAATAGCACGGCGCGCCCTTTCACATAAACTACCAAGATGACCATCATTGATGAGCTGGACGAGTATGTCAACTGGGACAACGCTGGCCTAGGTGCTGACAGCGTCTACCCACCTGTGCCCAACATGTCATCCACCGGGAACCCTGCCGAGGATGACATTGGTCTTGTACTCGAGAATGTCAATGAAGATGACTTCAGCTTCTGTGCCCTTCAGCACTTTGAACACAACAACTTTGCTCAGATCCCTGGAGTCGAGTCCCTCATCACCGAGTCATTGCTTTGGGAGACACCAGACAACCCCTGTGCCCACTGCGTCTTGGGCGGATACTCTTGCAAAAAATCAGAGAGGGTCTTCACAAGGGCTACTGCACCAGCTGTGTTGCCCTTGGACTCGAATGCAGCTTCGGGGGAGTTGTCCCTGATAGTTTGAACCCAGAGTCCACCAGGCTCTCCTGGTCATCCACCGATATGCCCGTCAACACCATTCCTCAGGAAGACCTCCTCAACCTCCAGCCGGTGAAGGCACAAGGCACCCCATCCTTCTTGGACATGATGAACCCGCAGACAGCCGGTTCAGTTGATGATGGCGTTGCCGGTGCCAAGTCTGGAACACCACCCAAGATTGGTGCCAGATTCTCTCGAGAGTCAGTCCGGATTCTGAAAAACTGGCTGTCAACTCATAACAGACACCCTTATCCTAGCGATGAGGAAAAAGAGATGCTTCAGCGCCAGACCGGCCTCAACAAGACCCAGATCACCAATTGGTTGGCAAATGCCCGGCGTCGCGGTAAGGCTCAGCCTCCTAGGTCAACCTCGCCTCACGTCGGCAATCTGTCTGCCTCGATCGATATCCCACGCAGACGAGGAACACCTGCTCTCGAAGCCATGAACCCGCTGCAGCGTTGGGAGCACTCTCCTCCTGAACACGAACCGGCTTCCGTCACCGCCATTGCTAGGGCCGTTACTGCATCGTCGTCATCTGGAGTCTCCTCCGGTCTCAACAGTCCTTATAGCTTCAACTACACAGATGACGGCTCAAGCAGGTCTCTCTGTAATCAGTCTTCTGCCAGCAGTGTGGGAACATCCCACTCTAGTGGTGGCTCTCTTCAATCTGCATTCTCTCATGGTTCGCAAAAGTCATGGGGCTCCTTCGGCTCGGCTGCCTTCAGCGCCAAGGGAAGGCGGCGAAGGAGGCGAAGGGCCGCGCCCGGCAAGGAGGGAGGCTCAACCAGCCTCTCTATTCCATTGAAGACTTTCCAGTGTACTTTCTGCACGGAAACCTTCCGAACCAAGCACGACTGGCAGCGCCACGAGAAATCCCTCCACCTGTCGTTGGAGAGATGGGTGTGTGCGCCAGATGGCCCTCGGGCTGTCAACCCAGAGAACGGGAAGCTGTGCTGCGTATTCTGTGGCGAGGTGAACCCAGACGATGCCCACGTGGAGAGTCATAACCACTCGGCGTGTCAAGAGCGATCTCTGGAAGAGAGGACGTTCTACCGAAAAGACCACTTGAACCAGCACCTGAGGTTGGTTCACAACGTCAAATTCATGGAGTGGGCAATGAAGCTTTGGAGAGTGGCAACCCCCGAGATTCGGTCGAGGTGTGGTTTCTGCGGCATTGTGATGGATACTTGGACTATTCGAGTTGACCATCTTGCGGAGCATTTCAAGACTGGTTACTCCATGGCGGACTGGAAGGGTGACTGGGGTTTTGAAGTACCTGTGCTGGACATGGTCGAGAATTCGATCCCTCCCTGTATGAGACCATTGCAGTATCCCGTAGATCAGCTCAAGGCATCTAACTTTTGAAATATAGATTTGATTCATCATGAGCGAAAGTCTCCTCTGCCGTACAATGCTGGCTCGTCCCCGCCCGAATCGCCCAGGAATGCCTATGAGTTGATCAAACTGGAACTGGCCTACTTTGGCAGCAATTTTTGGGATCAACACGGCCGCGCACCAAGCGACGAAGACATGCTGCTGGAAGGATGTCGTATCATTTTCGCCTCTGAATTGCTATCTCTGCAAGGAATCGCGACTCAAGTCTCGTGGCTTCGTGACATTATCATGAGCCACGACTCGACTGTCAAAACAGCTAGGTTTGGTCCTCTCCGTGGCGCCGCTGAAAACAGGCTTCAGTCCCTCAAGATTAACGGCAAGGACAATCTTTTCGAGGAGTGCCCCATGGAAAGGCAGCTGCATGAATACGTCAAGGCCAAGCAACTGCTGGGCCTAACGACCATGGATGACGAGCTTCAGGAGGAAGCACGTAAGATCGTGGGACGAATCGAAGAAGTGTGCACTCACCCTTCAGAGGCGGTTGCTAACTGGTTGTTGCGACTGATCACGTCGTCGACGAAGTGGCTCGCAGCTTTCCGTCGGCGTGCGCATCTACCTCGAAGCGAAGACGTCCAGCATCAATCGATCCGGTCGACGGATCCAAACTCGATCGACTCGACAATTCACAACTACTCCAGGCTGGAGTCTGAGCTGGTTGCATTCCTCAAGGAGCAGCGTGTCATTGGCAGAGAGCCCACAGACGAAGAGCTGCAGCGAAAGGCTCGTATCACCATTTACGAGTTCGACGACGGCTGGAACCAAACCGCGGCAGACAACCATGAATGGCTCGCGGCTTTTAGGCAACGCAATGCTCCTGACCAATCGACTCTTTCAGGCTCCTCCAAGGGTGCCTCACCGATTACCAGCAAATTAGCTGATAAAATGTCCATTTCTCTCTCCACTGCTGCGCCAAACCCCTTTTCTGAGTTCCAGGCCAGGCTTGATGAGAACGGTAACCACTTGAGGTCGTTCCAGTACTTCCTCAACGATGCCAACTGCTACCGAAGGCTGGAGAAGGAACTCAAGCGATGGGTTACCTCTACCATGTCAAAGAACAATCCAAACCGCCATGTCCCAACAGATGAAGAGCTGCAATACCAAGCTCGATGGATCCTGTATGATGAGTAAGTTCTGATGCGCACCCATTCTAGATGAATCACACTGATGGTTTCACGTTTCTTAGTGACGATCCCTGGAACTACACCGCCGCCGATAACGCAGAATGGCTTCACAGGTTCAAAAGAGACATTGGAATCATCAATGACTCTGGCCCAGGTCTCCCACCAGGCTATGCGTGGGCGTTGGAGCAAGGCGGCACGGGCTTTGCACCACCATATGCTATTCGCAAGGACCACGACATGGTCAATAATGATGTCGAAGTAGCGATGCGAACCGGCGCCAAGCCGTTCACGGCGGGACACTCGGCAGTCAACAGTTACTTGGAAGAGTTGACATCATCCCCCAATCAGAAACCGGCCGTCATTTTCTGCTCTCGTGAGCTGGAATGGGGCTTGCAGCAATATGCAAAGGCATACTTTATGGACAAGGGAGTGTTGCCTTCAGATACTGGACTAAAAGCCAAGGCACGGGAGATCCTCAAGGCCACCCACACTGCCGCTGATGACCCCATCCTTTTGGAGAAATTCAAGGCGTGGCTGCACACAAAGCTGCCCGTATTGGCTTCAGGAGAGCCCATCCAGCAGGAGCCTGAGGGCGTAAACAACTTTCCATCCGCTGTGCCGACCAACATGGACATCAATCTCTCGGATGCAGAGCTTGGCGATATGCTCAAAGATATGGATTTCGATTTTGGACTGGGATCCATGGAAGGAATCGAGCACGACGGCGGAGTGAGTTTGTAGAGGGCGTGACCAAGAGAGTTTGAGCCTCGGTATACGAAGACGGCGAGAGATTGGCACTGTTTCCTTGATCTTTTTTCCTTCATTTTTTGTCTTGTTTCCCCATATACCAACATTGCATAAATGCATACATGAAAGATGAGCATTGATAGTCGCATTTTGCATAACGGAAAGGATGTTTTGGGTATGTTTTTGGGAACAATAAAGATCAATCTCAACTTGACGCATAACGGAATTATCCATTATATAGCATGAAAAGCAAAAGGGGGGTAGAGAGATAAATATTAAATTGGCAAACCATTGAAATTGAATTCCCCTTGCAAGAATCGTGAGTGGTGAAAAAGTAGAAGAAGCAGAAATCCAAGATGCCGCTGACGATGATGATTCACGTGTCCAGGAGGTAAGGCGTCGAGGCAGGTGCGATTATGCGGTGGTAGCACAATCATTTCATCTTCAAGTAAAGGCAACAGGGAGGATATCGCATTACTAATCTGCATCTACTGTACCTGAGATGATGCTGATGGTTTATCGCTTTGACATCAACCACCACATCAAAGCCATATGAACAGGTAAAGGTAAGCAACACTCATTATAGTGCTAACGAGACTGTTATTTGACCGGCCTTATGCACGTAAGCGGCAGGATGATAAGCTACCTATAAATGTCCAATGTTACAGCGCCTATGGCACCGAAGCGCTGTGACATAGCGAACTGCAATTGGATGGATGTTATTGGGCACGCGCCGAGATGCCATGTAGCAACGAGGCTGCATCATGTTAACTAACGATGGCGCGCAATTCCCCGCTGAAAGAGCCTCGCGTTCTTTATTCGACGTCTTCTTACCCAACGCCTCAGGTTCTTTTTACCTGTGCGTTGCCAAATATACCTTCGCCAGTTGCCGCTTTCTCTTCTCTATACTATTCTACGTTTCCTCTTTGGACTGCCCAAGTGTACGGAATAAGGCAGGAGTTTTGAATTCCATTCGACGCAGAGTCTCCGTCAGAAATGGCGCCTCACAAGGGCGTTAGGCTTACCCAGATCTACCCTTCACCTGGCGCCGACGCTGAGACAGACATCGATATTATTGCAATTCATGGCCTGGACACGAAATCACCGGACTCGTGGGTTTGGAAGTCAAAACCCCCCCATGAGGATGTCAACTGGCTGGCATCCCCGCAGATGCTTCCAGGAAGAATAGGACGTGCCCGGATCTTCACGTGTGACTGGCCAGCCGACCTCTTTGAACAGCCAGATCTGATCCAGAAGACAGCCAAGGTATTTGCTCGGCTCTTGCTCGCCGGTATCAAAAGACGCCCTTTGCCAAGGGCCAGGCACAAGAAGAAAAAAGACCGTCCGATCATCTTTATTGCATCTTGTCTAGGGGGCATCATTTTAATAAAGGCTCTCTTGATCGCTGACCATCCTCCAAGCGAATATACTGCTATTAGACAATCAACCCGCGGAATTGTCTTTCTGGCTACGCCCTTCCGCGGTACTTCGTTTCAGGATGTAGCAAACTGGGCAGAGCCTGGTCTGAGGACCTGGGCTTTAATTCGAGGCCAAAAAGTGAGCAACCTTCTCGACTCGGTCAAGGGATCGACTTTCCATCTCGAGGAACTTGTGCGCAGCTTCACTCTGCTGTGTCAACACAAAGATTATCCTTGCCAAGTGACTACCTTCTACGAAACGGGCATGACAAGTCTGCACCGTAAATTCCCTCTGAGTTGGTTGATTCCGTCTCCTCTCATGAACCAGTTTTGCCAGCCAAAGCCGGTAAGTAGTACATAATCCTCGCCGCTTCGGTCTTTTTATACTGTTTTCAGGGCAAATGGATGGTGAATTAACGGCCGTTAGCTTGTTGATAGCTCTTCCGCAACTCTGGATATTGTCCCACACCCGCTGCCACTCGATCGAAGTCATGTAATGATGAACAAGTTTGAGGGCCCTGAAGATCCGGATTACAGATGTGTTGCAGCGAAAATTGAAGAAATTCTCCAAAATATTCGTACAAATTCCTTGCTCGATGACGCTGACGCTTGGATACGGAACAAGCATTATACTGCAGACAAGCTCAAGATTGAACGTCTCTCGGGTGACTTGTTGTCGATGGATCAGTGCTACATCAATCTTGCCGTCGTGGAACAGCGTGACCAAGATACAAGTCCCTCGAGGACGGGTTTCGGAACAACCTCCCCATTTTCGCTCTTCAATCGACAGAAGGTTGAGACACCAGAAAAAGCGATCCGGGTTAAATTGGCAGCAATCTTCAATCAACGCAGAGGACGCGATGGTAATCTAATCCAACCAAGAAGAATATTGATCCGAGGACGCGCAGGAGTCGGCAAGACCACTTTATGCAAGAAGATTATCCACGAATTTACCAGAGGCACCTGGAGCGAATGGAACAACTTATTTGACCGCGTCCTTTGGGTACCTCTACGAAACCTAAAGCTGAAAGAAAGACGTGAAATAGCTGGATACAACTTTGAACAACTCTTCGCTCATGAATATTTCTCTCTGTCGTCTGAGAAATCGAAGTTTGCTAGAGAATTGTTGTTGGCCTACGAATTAGAGTTGGAGACGAACAGTAGCAGGACTCTATTTCTCCTTGATGGCTTAGATGAAGTATCCCAAGACCTTGGCGAAGGTAGTATGTCTGACTTCCTTAACGAGCTTTTAAAACAGCCAAACATCATAGTCACTTCTCGGCCATCTGGCAAAATGCTACTCGGCATGGATCTCGAATTAGAAACGATCGGATTCTACCCAGATCAAGTGAAGGACTACATCGAAAAAGTCTTTACTAATCCAAAAACGGTCGAGATTGATATGGAAACAGTCAACAAAGTCCGGACCTTTCTTCAAAACCATTGGCTGATTCAGGGCCTTGTGCGTATCCCCATTCAATTGGATGCGCTTTGCTATTCCTGGAAGGATATTCGCAGCGATATGCCGGCGACCATGTCTGCCCTTTATCAAACTATAGAACTTAGCCTGTGGAAAAAGGACATTCTGCGACTAAAGAAAACACATGGCGAGAATCCAGTAACAGCGGGCCATATCCAAGCTGCCAGTCGCCAAAAGATCGAAGAATTCGTCAAAGACGAAATACTTTTCCTTGAGAGCCTTGCGTTTACTGGACTACATGATGATGTAATAGAATTTGAACAGAACCATTTGAACTATATATCTGACTCCATCCGGAATTTCTTGCCAGACAAGACCGTTCCATGTCTTTCCTTTCTACGAAACTCAAACCCTTCGTCAGAAGACTGCAACCGAAGCTATCACTTTATACACCTCACTTTTCAGGAGTACTTCGCAGCGCGGTACTTTGTACGGCAATGGGTTGCCGGAGCACCGCTCAATTGTATAGAACTCAGCAGTGGGAAGATTGACAAGTCTGAACCTGTCAAATTCTTTCAGAAACACAAATACACAGCACGCTACGATATCTTGTGGCGCTTTGTTGCCGGATTACTTGACTCTGAAAGGGGAGAAAACGACCGAGAGATTGAGGAGTTTTTTCAGAAAATCGAGGAGGAACCTCTCGATTTTTTAGGTCCTACGCATCAACGGCTAGTCATGCATTGCTTGAGCGAAGTATTGAGTAACTTCCCAACACGAATCGGCCTGGAACAGCACCTGGCCAAGTGGTTAGTGTTTGAAGGTGAATTCACCCAGAGTGAGACTCTCCACCTAGCAAGCGAGATGGAGCTTCCTGAGCAGTCATTGAGCACGGCCTTCCGCGAAGGGTCTGATGATGTGAAAGCAAGAATTCTACAGTCGCTAAAGAAACGGCCCACGTTTCCGGCGAGCATTATTAAAGAGGTAGTCTCCTGGCTAGAGAACGACAAAGTTTTTCCCCAAGCTTCCACCATCACGGCCTTAAAGCAGTTGTCCTTGCCTGACGAGATCCTTAACTCTGTAGCAGCACGTCTAAAAGATAAGATGGGGTTTATCAGAAAGGCTGCTGCTATAGTCTTGCGCCAGCAAGCGGACTTACCTAAGGAAATCCTAGAGGATCTAGCAGCGCAGCTTAAGGATGAGGATGCGGCTGCACGACTGGCTGCTGTTGAAGCCTTAGGTCGGCAAAGGTTGCCTAATGAGATCCTGGTGGATTTAGTAACGCAGCTTGAGGATAAGGATAGGCGTATCCGACAAGCTGTCGCTGAAGCCTTAAGTCGGCAAACCTTGCCTAACGAGATCCTGAAGAACATAACAGCGGGACTTAAAGATAAGGATGTAAATGTCCAATGGGATACTATTAGAGTCATAGGTCGACAAGCCTTACCTAAAGAGATCCTGCAAGACACAATCGCGGGACTTAAGGATAAGGACGGGTCTATCCGACGGGCTGCTGTTGAAGCCTTGGGCCGGCAAGCGAACTTACCTAAGGAGATCCTGAAGGATATAGTTGCACAGCTTAAAGATAAGGACAGGTCTATCCATTGGTCTGCTATCGGAGCCTTACGTCGACAAGCCTTACCTAACGAGATCCTGAAAGACTTAATCGAGGGACTTAGGGATAAGGACGAGGCTATCCGACGGGCTGCTCTTGAAGTCTTTGGCCGGCAAGCGAACTTACCTAATGGAATTAAGAAAGCTGTAGCAGCATGGCTTGAAGACAAGGATAAATTCGTCCGAGCGGCTGCCGTCGAGTCCTTAGGCCGGCAAGCAGCTTTACCCGAGGAAATCTTCAAAGCTGTAGCAGCGAGGCTGGATGACGAGGATCAATCTATCCGAGAAGCTACTGTTCAGTCCTTAGGCAAGCAAGTGGCCTTACCTAATGAAGTTCTAAAAGCCATAGCAGTACGGCTTGAAGATGAGAGTGAATTCGTCCGAAAGGCTGCTATCTCGTCCTTGGGCCAGCAAGTAGCCTTACCTAACGAAATTCCAAAAGCTATAGCAGCACGGCTTGAAGACGATGGTGAGTCCGTCCGAGAGGCTGCTGTCCAGTTCTTGGGGCAGCAAACAACTTTACCTGACGAAATCTTGATTGCTATAGCAGCGCGGCTCAAGGACGAGGCCAAGTCGGTCCGTTTTAGCGCTGTGTTTGCAATACGAAGGCATAGGGAATTCTATTGCACCCACCTCACAGCCTCTGATGCTGCCTCCCTTTATGATGTTTTATTCCTGCTTAGCTTTCAGGAACAATTGAGTTGGTATGTTGATGATGATTACACCTATATCAACTTCCCAGAAGGCATTATGAAAAGTCCTCATGGTAAACACCATGGTCTCTCGGGGTTTACTAAAAGCACGCCGAGGCGATGATAAAAATAAAAATAAAAATAAAAGCTCAAATAGCAAATTTGGCAAGATGGTTTAAAGGCATTATATCTTCACATTATATCAGCCACTATGATTCGTAGTGCTAGACGGGCATAAGATGACATGTAGCCATCATAATCATCACTATACTACCAAATTATGTATGTAAGTACATGTATGCTTTATAAAGGATATGCAGTGCCATGGACATCAGTCTCACTGCATCACCCAGCCTTTTTCAGATAGAGCAGCTCACATAAAAACATTACAGCAGTAAGCACGTTAATGTCGCCATAGAGTTTTCATTACATCCCCGTTTGGCCGAAATTATACATCAGCCCACGTGTGATGGCATCCGCCACATTTGGCAATTGTGATGAAAGTTGTCATGTCAGGCCACCTACCTAAACTCTCGTACCAGGTACCAGCTGTTAGTGATGTAAACCGTTACTTGCTTTTCCCGCGGGGCAGATGTTGGAGAAATTGCCGATACGAGATCTAATGCAAGGTACAGGTACTCCGTACAGATACATGCGCTCTTCATTTCGGGTTTGAAGCAGAACAGCGGCCCCGAACTCAGCTATTCTATTGCTATTGATGTGACATATGATAGCCTTGGAAATCTCTGGATATTAATGGCTGGGATGTTCCCCCAACTTCACCTCGACTAGTTTACTCCGTACGACCCAGTAATTTACCAGCAGCCCGCCACAGCATCGTCGGGCGCTAGGCCAGTGTCTGAGACATTGAAGCTCATGCAGCTGCAGGCCGCTAATTAGCAGGGATGCGGTGCTGTCATCCCGTCAAAATAAACCCACTAGCTGAGGCTGATGGAGTCTGGACTTTGGGGAGCTGTACTTGGTACTTCGTACTCGTCCATCCATTTTGACAGCTTCTACCGACAACAATGTTAAACCTTCAATCTCCATATCAATTGCATCTCTCTTTTGCGCCGTCTTATTGCTCTTTCTAACCCATAGACTCTGCGCAATCAATCTCAACTTCCAATATTCTACGCCTCAACCTCCACGTCAAGCCATTAATGTTCCACAAGCCCACCTAAAAGGCACTCCGTCGCATCAATAAACAGGCTGCAGACACGTGCCACAAGCCGGGCAACTTGGTGTGCCGCTCCTCCAGCCTTTCCAGAGTCTCGATCCTCCCAGTTACAATCCCTAGAGAGGCCTCACCCTCCTTTGCTGCTGTTCTGGGCCTTTTTTCTCGCAGAAGGTGGGAGAGAGTCATTGCAAACTGCCAGAAACAAAAGAGCAAAGGACAAAAAAAAAAGACAGCAACTCGCGGGAACGGTAATCGGTGTCTTTCAAAGGCTTTCCAGTGGCTCATGACGCCAGAGGCATGCATTGGCCTATAAACACATACTCTCTTTGGACTTTAAACAATGCACGCGATTCAGATGGGACATGTGAGATCCTGATGAATTTCAACCCTTGACGATTTTTATTTTCCCCTCTCTGTCCTTTTCTCCCGACTCTTGACTCTCTCATTTCACGGTATAGAGGATCATCACTTACCCTCATCATGCCAACCTACTTATGTCACGGTTTTCGATGGACGCGCAGGCTCATCCGCATCTGGGTCATCATGCAGGATCTGGATGATGCCGCGCCGGATTGGATCACGGGTCGCACCACCTCGGCGGTCATCCTCGAACGCTTCGCCACCAAATTCGACTACTTACCGCAACGCCTGCCGTCGCAGCAGCAGCAGCAGCCTGAGCAGAATTGGGAGCCCCAGCAGGAGGAAACGAAGCAGGAGGAGACAAAACAAGAGGCGAAGAAGATTGCCCATCAGGACGACGATCTGTCCGTGCCTCCATCACGTGTTCCCGACGCTGAGGACAGTGTCTTGGTCAACCAATCATCGCCGGTGAAGCTGTTGGAAGAGTACGACCCGGAGGAAACATCCATCTCGGCGCGACCGTTCGCCTATGTCGCAGACCACGTCATTCGCATAGATTTGAGCGCCAACGTATTGGAGGAAATCGCCAAATACGAGGCTCTCGTCAAGGAGAGAGATGAGGGCAACTGGTTCGAAAGGCTCCGCGATGAGCTGCAAATGGGCATGGCAAAGCCGCCGCCTATTGAGTGGTACGTCGTCGTCAATGGAGACGAGGAGCGCGGCGTGCCCCAGGACGATGATGAGGACAGCACCGACAGCGAAATGAGAGAAATCGACGAATTGAATCTGGGCGAGGAGGCCAGCGAAGCAAAGCGTGAGCAGGAGACAACCAGTCCCTCAAAACAGCGCAGTACGAACAGCCGGCCCGTTGACCAACAGCACTCTCTACGGCACAAGATCTCGAGGGCAGGTCTGCGACGTTTGTTTAGCAAAAAGGAAGCTCCTGAGTAACCGGGATGTTATATCAAGCATATCATAATTATTAAAGGATTTGAGCGGGTGTATCAAGGCGCGACATGGAGGGAGCTTGGTATTGTGCTTGGGAGAATGCTTAGAGGGTTCGATGGACAGTATGTGTACGATATCGCGCAGGCGGGGTTTGCGCGTGTAATTTAGCACAAGGGTATAGCAATGGAAATCCATGGCTGATTTGATACTGATTTAATACAATGCGATTGATGCAGTCACGATACATTATGCTGTGAGAGCTTAAAAGCTGTGAGTGAAACCCGAGGTGCATATTCATGAGATGCGACAGCGCAGTAGCATGTAGGGACTGATGCACAGTTGTATGACGCAAAGTACAAAAGAGCCGTATCAAAATAAAACATGAAGAGCAAAAAAGTAGAATGAAACATGGAGTAGCATTATAGAGTCTTGTTGAACAAAAAACACATGTTTTTACTCAAGATCGTGTAAGTCGCCCAGGTCAGCATATGACGTCTCCCCTGTCACGTGTATGTAGCTAGGGATAGGAGATGCAGCTATCGCGCATGCTGGACAGGGGACGGGAACAATTTTATAGAAGAGCTGCTTTGCTATCCTTCTTAATCTCCCTCCCCCAGCACCCCCCGGGCCGCCCATTCATTCCCGCTCTGGGAGAGAATACGGAGCACTGAGAGGGAGAGGCGAGTCTGTGCTTGTTCTTGTCCTAGAGAACGAATCGCAAATCGCATGCGCATGGCGACCATCCTCGACCGCCAATCACGCCGCCGCGCAAACCAGTATAAGCCGTCCCTTGTCGTCCAACTTGCCTGCCAATGCAATGGCCTACCACATCCCCCGCGATGAGTCCCCGTCGTTTGCCCAGACGGGGGAGGAATTCCACCTGGACAGCGACGTATACGATGAAGACGAAGACGACGATTTGCGGTCCCAGGTCGGCGGCAGCAGCTCGGAGACGTATGAGATGGTGAGCGGCGGGAAGAGGCGACAGGACCAATACAACAAGATTGGAGGAGGACACAGCAGCGAGCGGCTCATGGAGGGCGATTATGTTGTTGATGCCGGACCTTCGACGGCGGGAGGCGGAGGGAGAGGTCGTGGCCTGAGCGTCAGCTCCGTGGAGAGCTTCCAGCTGTACACGCCGGACGAGGACAAGGCCGTGAGGCGCAAGTTTGACCGCAAGCTGGTGCTCTTCGTGGCGCTATTGTATATGCTGAGCTTTCTCGACCGATCCAGTAAGTCGCATTGCACTGATACAATGAATCAATCATATTATATGGGAGAAACTAGACTTGACTAACACTCCATCTCCCTAGACATCGGCAACGCGCGCATCGCCGGCATGGACCAAGATTTACAGTCCAGCCCTCCCCGCGAAGAGTGGTACGAGTGGGCGCTCACGTCCTTTTACATTGCCTACATTGCCTTTGAATGGATGTCCCTCCTCTGGAAGCTCATCCCGGCGCACATCTACGTCTCCGTGCTGGTCTTGGCCTGGGGACTAACAGCATCGCTACAAGCCATTGCCGTGTCATATCCGATGCTCATCACGCTGCGTGTGCTACTTGGTATAGGAGAGGCGGGCTTCACAGGGGTACCTTTTTACCTAAGTTTCTTTTACAAGAGGCACGAATTGGCCTTTCGCACTGCCATTTTCATCTCAGCCGCTCCCCTTGCGACAAGTTTCGCATCAACTCTTGCGTGGATCATCGTCAAGGTTGGCAAGCTCAGTCCCATTGCGCCCTGGCGCCTCCTCTTTCTCATCGAAGGCTTCCCCTCCGTCATCGTCTCCGTCATCGCCTGGAGCGTCATCCCCGACTCTCCCCAGACGGCTCACTACCTCACCAAGCGGGAGAAGAAAGTCGCCCGCCTCCGTCTCCGTCGCGAAACCTCCTCCCCCTCAAAGACCAACAAGAAATCTCCTCTCAAGGCTCGTGAGATCCTCTCCGTTCTCCGCGACCCTATTGCATGGATCACACCCGCCATGTTCTTCCTCACCAACATGGCCTACTCCTCCCTCCCCGTCTTCCTCCCGAAAATCCTCACCGAGATGGGCCACGACAGCCTTACCGCCCAAGCTCTCAGCGCACCCCCTTACCTCCTCGCCTTCTTCATCGTCCTCTTCACAGCTCACATGTCCGATCGCCTCGCCGCCCGCACCGCCCCCATCGTCTTCCACGCTCTCTCCTCAGCATTCGGTTACGCCATCCTCGCCCTCTCCCACCCCCTTCACATCCCCCCCTTCGTCCGCTACCTCGCCGTCTACCCCGCCGCCATCGGCTTCTTCAACGTCGTCACCCTCGTCATCGCCTGGAACATCAACAACCAGGCCAGCCAGAGCCGTCAGGGCGGCGGCTTCGCACTCATGCAGCTCATCGGCCAATGCGGGCCCCTCATCGGCACGCGCCTCTATCCCGACCGTGAGGCGCCGTACTACACGCGCGGCATGTGGACCTGCGCATTGGCCATGCTTGCCGTGGCTTTCTTAGCCGTCATTTTGCGTTTCTACTTGAAGCGACAGAACCATAAAATGGACAAGGCTGAAAAGGAGAGGCAAGCAGACAGCACTACCGTCGAGGAGGAGGGCTTGGTTGTTCCTGGAAAGAAACGGAGACACGCAGACAAGTTCCGGTACATGTTGTGAAAAGGCGATGAGACAATCACTAATTCATCTAGGCGCATAGCTCTTTGATGTTGGATATTTAGACTTTGGAGTTGGAGGATATTGGATAATTTGTGCATTTCTGTTTTGGATAAAATAATGTAGACAGCCAGCCTATACACTCATCGAATGGATCTAATACCTATTTCATCTACCAATAGGACAGCCAGCCCGAAACTCAACATGCATGTCCAAGCTATTGTATCACTCAAGTATCACTCAAGAGCGAGAAAACCCACCGAAATTCATCCACTTGGGCGCCTCAAACATCTTGACGCCGTCCATCCACCAGTCTTCACTCGCACATACTCTGCCCTCAGACGAAAACATGCCAGAGCTCCTGTCAGCTTTTTCTTTACAAGGAGACGATTCTGAGTTCGTCCCCTGGCGGCGCATCCTCCACGCTTCAAACATCCGCCGATCTTGTCGAGTCGGACATATCCACTTCAATCGAGCCTGACTGAGCTTTTGACTTCCTTGATGGTACACGCTGCTGGCCCATTTCCGTAAGCCGAGCTTTGGATGCTTGGAAAGGGGGTTGGCCAGGCTATGGAGAGAGAAGACAGATGCTTTCCGTTTGATCTTTTTGTGAATATGCTCTTGATCTGCCGGCGTACATGGCGAATGTACGGTAGAAGCAGAGCTTTCCAATCTAGCGTTTGCTTCATTTGCACCATCGTATTGACCATCGATGGTATCCATGCTCTCCCAAGTCAATCCTCTCGCTTTCTTCGACGGGCTACAAGTGTCAATCGCAAGATGTGCTCCAGGGGGACTTGAGTGCTGCGAGGCAGAATCGCTAGGAAGCACTTCTGTGCTTTCCACGAGCTCGTACTGATTGTATGGTGTTACTCTCGGTCGAGGCTGACCTTGACGCTCCATGATGGCTGTAACAGCTTCCATCACCTCGAGGGGGTTAGTGCTCATGGTTCTGTCATAATACTCATCTGAAGATAGAGTAGAGCGGAGGTTCGAAAGTCGGTCATTTGCCTTGCTGAAGCGAGACAAGTCGGTGTGACTGAGCTTGTTTGGACGATACATTGATTCTGGCGACTGGATCCGCGTAGATGCTTTGCCCTGAGAGGGATACGAGGAAGATGTCTTCCGAAGGTGGCGGCTCATTTCCGACATTGAAGGAATCGGACCCGACAAGTCATACTTGGGGACGTTCATCATCTCGTGGTCATTATCGTTAATCTGCAATAGCGCTGGAGGCGGCATAGTCGTCATGCTGCTGCTAAAGGAAGAGTCGCGGGTGTCTCCATTTGTATCTCCGCTTCTGGGACGAAATGGAAGCTGTCTAGAATTCTTCCACTATCGGCTGTGTAGATTGCTTCCTCTTCCCGTGTCGGACATTTTGGAGATTTCTTGCCAAAGCGGCTGAGATCCGACGCCCCAAGCGCTCGACGACCTAGCAACAGGTCCAGGAGTCTCTACTTCTTCATTGTGAATATGTGCCAGGCTCGAGGCCTTGCGGAGCTTTACTTCTTCATCACAGTCTGATTCTGTTGTCTCGCCTGACTTTGGCGTTTCAAAAGAAGCGGAGCGTGACTGGGCTGGAGTCTTTGGAAGGCTGGTTCCAAACAGCCTCGAGTGTCTGCGTGCAAGAGGTTTGCCGGCAGAGATGCCGTCAGACTGGGCAGGACGACGAGAGGGAAGCATGAAGTGTTGACGCATGGCGATGATGATTCCAGAACGTGTTAGTGGTAATATGAGTGCGAAATAATATGTGGATGAATAAAAGTCATGGATATCATACGAGGTATTGATATGCCTAAAGAATAAAAGGAAATATTTGATGCACTGGCTCTCAGAGTGTCCATTTTGGCATCTTTGGTAGCTTGTATCTCCGTTGTAAAGTGCAAGGCAGGAGCTTCTTTCCTTGTCTGTTCGGATTGCAGGTTAACCATCTGACTGGTGAAGGGGCAACCAAGACAGCCAATCCCACTTTAGGGCAGCAGAAAACAGCTGCGTATATAAACTGAATTAAAGTCCCCCGCTTTCAACCAACGATGGGTTCAATTCTACAACTGGCTTCATGGTCTAGTGGTATGATTCCTGCTTCGGGAAAATAACCTGAAGTCCCCGATTCTTCAGAATCGCCTTTGCAGGAGGCCCCGGGTTCGAATCCCGGTGAAGCCCCATCTTTTTTCTCTTTTTTCCTCATTTTTGCACTTTTGTTTGCCAACTCGATTTCATTTAAACAAGCTCAGTAGTCTCTTGGCTGGACTCGCAGAATCGGGCAAGTATGGGCTTGGCTGCAGCTTGTTGCTATCCTGAGCTTCCTCATTTGTATTGCAGCGAGATTGGGCAAGCCGGACACTCGGTCGGGAAACTCTGGAGAACGAAAGCCCCGATCCGAGGAACTTGCACTGCCCAACCAACCCCGCTACCAGCTACAGGCCGCTAAACGACGACGTGATGCGCTGACAAACCGCTGAAACAACCGCCTGGAGACCCAAAGCTAGCGGCGAACTCTGAGTGAATACAGTTGCACCATGGCGCTGGAAGTTCCCTAGCGGGCGATGCGGCTCTTCCAAAGCCACAAAGCTCCAGTCGTCACCAGCACCAGCACCAGGCCCCTCCCTCTCTGGAGGTTACCTTATGTTCCCTCTGTCTGCTTGTGTTACAGGTTCCCTCCGCTTTTCCCCATCATCATCTGCCCTCTGGCCCGAGCCAAAGTCTCCAGACCGCAGCCCTTTTGCCTTTTTTGCCTCTCGCCCTTTGTTCCCACGGCCGACTCTATTGGCTCCGCCTCTCCGAAAAAAGAAGCCGTATTGGGCCTCGGCGCATACTTGCTTGCTTTCTTTGTTCAACTGTGCGTGCGTGCGTATCTGTTCAGGAACATCTTTCCACCGACCTGATTATATTCTCCCCTGTACCTCATATAATCCTCTCTCTTTCCTCTCTCCTCGAGGCCTCGAACTCTTGACACGGTCCGGGCCTATCCTATCTGTCTTGCTGCCTTGCCTGGTTGGCCCGCCGTCTGGTTGTTTGTTGGTCTGAACTTGCACTCATACTTGCTGGTAGCCTCGGGGTATTGCAGCCATTACGACGGACATCCCACGACGAGCGACGGCCATTTCCCTGACACGTACGAGCACGAGAGCGAGAGCGAAAACGAGCGCTCAGCCGAATCCCATTGCCGTTCTTTTCGAGCACCGAATTGTGATAGGATACACTGCCGTCGGCCGATTGCGCAATATTCTACCGGGGACTTTGGATTTGATACCCTCGCCACGGCGCACCTCGTGACATCCTACACCTCCCGCGGAGTTTGCCGCCCATTCGTTCTACGATCATTCTCCTCCTAAGAATCAAACGCCTACTCCTTTTCCGCTCAGTCCAACCTCTTTTTTAATCGGCCCAGGAAAAATATGGGCAAATCGTGAGTGGGCCTTGCGCAAACCCCCCTAGAGTCTTGAAGTCGCATATTGCCAAGGGACATGTGCACGAGCGTTTCCGATGAAAGAGGGGGAGGGGGAACAAGGGAGGCTAGCTGTCAGGATTCTGCTAGTCTCTGCTGGAGCTGATTGGCACACACGTATTACCCTGGATCAGCACATGTTGATGGCTAACATTTTACTCGCTTTCCAATTGTAGGCAGTCAAAGCTCTCACAGGAGCAGCTCGCCGAGCTCCAAAAGTCGACTCACTTTGATAAGAAGGAGCTTCAGCAATGGTACAAAGGTGAGCATCACCGAGATACAGGGGTGGAGAAGGCTTGGAGCCCCTCATTCTCTCAATTTCGTCTGCCTTCTGGCTTGTCACATTTAAAGTTTTACGTCTGCTTGTTTCGCTATTTGATTGGGTTTTTGGTGAATTTTACTTTCTGACATTGGAAACTCTTGGATGCAGGTTTCCTGAAAGACTGCCCATCGGGCATGCTCTCCAAAGAGGAGTTTCAGAAGATCTACCGGCAATTTTTCCCATTCGGAGACCCGAGTTCGTTTGCCGATTATGTGTTCAACGTGTTCGACAGCGATAAGTCTGGTAGTATAGACTTTAAAGAATTCATCTGTGCGCTGAGTGTTACCAGCCGGGGCAAGATGGAAGACAAGCTGGACTGGGCGTTCCAACTGTACGATATCGACGGCGACGGCAAGATAAGTTACGACGAGATGCTCCAGATCGTCGAGGCAATCTACAAAATGGTATGGGACAAACAGCTTATTAACCCTCAAGTCATTATCGCGTTGTTATATAGCTAACGATGGTAATCACAGGTTGGCTCCATGGTTAAGCTTCCCGAGGACGAAGACACACCCGAGAAGCGGGTTAGGAAGATCTTCCGAATGATGGACAAGGATGAAAACGGCAGCCTTGACATGGAAGAATTCAAAGAGGGAAGCAAACGAGACGAGACGATTGTTTCGGCACTGTCTTTATACGACGGGCTTGTGTAGATTGTTTTAACGTTGCTCTTGTTTCTTCTGTTGATGGTTGCTTTACTGTTTCTTTTTTTCGGGGGGTCCGGGCGACTGGGTACTTTATATGAAGGAAGCTCTGTTGTGTATGTTTTGCCCCTAAGAACAGCTTCTTGCTTTTTTCCTTGCCCCTATATAGTTTCCTCTTTCCTATAGCCCTGCTCTTCCTGATGACGTCTGGAGTGGTGGACAGGATAGTTTGTATCATGCATGCTTATGTGCAAAAGAGAGAACCGAAGGCGAAATTATGGCTGTTGGGTATGATTTGACTCTATTTTCCTCCTTTTTTTGGCCTTTTCCTTTTTCCTTTTTATGATGAAATTACGTGTTATGTCTTTATTTGGCGGTTTGTATAGCTGGTGTTCCATAGCATGCGTAATTACTTGCAACCATCAGTACTATTTTACTTGAACTTGGTCTTCAATCAGCGGTCTAAGCTACATCTTTGTCATAATTATAAATTAGCAGTTGAGTAGGTCGACCGTTGCCGATGGATCCGTATTGGGCAGGTTTTCAGTGCCAATAATAGGTTATTATAAGGATCTGACTGCAGCGTAGACTCTATCATTCGATTTGTGAGCAGATGTGTCAAGTGGGTCGTTTGGCGTGCCTTGACTTACCCTATACGGCGACAGGAGCTATCGGTTTCTGGGCTATTTTTGAGGTATAATCACGACCGACGATTGCTTCGTTTTGACACTTTGGCGTGTGTGCATGCATATGTGCTTTTTCGAGTTTTAGCGCAGCGTTTGACGGGGTTTTGATTTCTCTTTGTGCCTCATTTTCTCTTGATGTTTTATACAGGCTGAAGTTTCGTCATATATAAACGACAAAGAAAAGACGCTATTCTCATAATTAATCCATGGCTAATCCCCTTGAGCAACTCATCTCCCAGCTCGAAGATGAAATCCAAGATCCTGAGGAAGGTAAGCCATCACGTGTATTCTTTCACACCGCTCAGAAAGTCATCTTATATCATCTCGCCATCTTCTTCTCTTCGCTAACTTTCTGGTAACCTCCCATCTTTCAGAGACATTCCTCCTCTATGCCAACGACATCCCATCTCAAGGCCTAGGCTTCATCGACTCTCACGCCTCAGTCCTGGAACTACAACTCGGCGGGAGAGACATTACCATCCATCAATCTCCAGGTGTGTTGGCATCAAGTCGTAAAGGCGGTACCACAGGAGCAGGTCAGTTCTATTCACCTCTCCCCCAGTACCTTGCCAAGACGCAGGCACCCTCATGCTTTTGTGTAACTAACACGAAACAAGTCCTCTGGAAAATCACACCTGCGTTTGCAGAATGGCTCGCGTCTCCTTCAAACCCGCTCTTCCGCACCGTTCTCACACCGTCATGCTCCATCATCGAGCTCGGATGCGGAATCTCGCCTCTCAACGCTCTCACCCTCTCACCCAAAGTCTCACGATACATCCTCACAGATCAACCTTACGTCCAGAAACTCGTCCTGCAGAACCTCGCTGAGAACCAACCGTCATCATCATCAAAATCCCACGCCGGAAAATCCAAGAGGAGCGCCAACAAATCTTCATCTTCAAGCCCCCTAAACGCAGTAGCAGACATCCATTTCCAAGTCCTCGACTGGGAAACCTCCCAAGTAACGCCTTCTCTGACAAATTCTCCATCGGTTTCTTCTTTCGATGCTATTATTTCTTGCGACTGTGTCTTTAATTACGCCTTGATACAGCCTTTTATACAGACTTGTGTCGATATATGCAAGTTACGACAGATGGACGGCAATCAAGCTCTTCCAACTTTATGCATTGTGGCACAGCAATTACGCAACGACGACGTCTTCAACAGCTGGCTAGTGGCCTTTAAAGAGCACTTTCGGGTGTGGAGGATACCAGGAGGGATGATGCCGGCAGAGCTCCGCCCCGAAGCTGGATTTGTTGTCCACATTGGAATCCTCAAGGACTCTCTGTGATGTCTCACTGTATTATTGGAGTCTCAGTCAATATTGGCACGATTACTGACAAACACAATGGATCACGTTTTCAACAAAGAAGCTGCGTAAAGTCCCTTTTCTTCGTATACGTGCGCACCTACGACGCGGTTCCCTTTTGATTCATGGCCATCGGCCGACTATGGCAAGCTACCTATAAGCTATACCCACAAGTTTTCATCCCTTTGTCTTATCAACCCGCACTGGGCTATTTAATGATAGACTCGGCGTAATTATTCGTCTTTGAAAAGTCATAAGAGAACGAAAGATGACAAGGCAGATTACAAGGAGACGTTAGAAAGCAAATCATCCCAAAACACCCAAACTACCACTCCAGAGGCTCCTTCTTCTCCTGGCCACGATTTGTCTTGGGCACGGGCACAGCCTTGGCAGCCAGTCTGCCGTCCTTGCCTCGCTTCAGGTAGGCAGTGCCATCCAGCCAAGGAGTGTGGATAGTCCTCTTCTTCTCAAACTCGGCAATCTTGTCATTGAGCTGCATGGTCAGACCAATGTCGTCAAGGCCGTTGACCAGGCAGTACTTTCGGAACTCCTCAACGTCAAAGGAGCAGATGGTTTCACCAGCACCGTTCTTGATGAGCTGGTTGGGCAGGTCGATTTCCACTTCTCTTCCAGCTTGAGCTTCGGCAGCGATAGCATCGATGTCGGCCTTGTTGGAGATTTGGATGGGCAGCATGCCGTTCTTGAACATGTTGTTGTTGAAGATGTCGGCAAACGAAGGTGCAATGACGGCCTTGATGCCAAAGTCGAGCAGAGCCCAAGGGGCGTGCTCTCGAGATGAGCCACAGCCAAAGTTTTCGCCCGTGCAGACAAGAATCTTGGATTTCGTGTATGGCTCCTTGTTGAGGACGAAATCAGGGTTCGCTGCACCATCGGGAAGATAACGCAGGTTGTGGAAGAGAGCTGATCCCAGACCAGTGCGCTTGATGGTCTTGAGGAACTGCTTGGGGATGATGGCATCAGTGTCGATGTTGGCCTGAGACATGGGCGCTGTGATTCCCTTCAGTGTGAGGAACTTGGGCATGCCGGTTGAATCACCCTTGGCCACCAGGGTGTTTGTGTGTGGCTGGAGATCCAAGGGCTGGTCACCAATGGCCTCACGCTCGTCAGAATCCTCGACACGCTCATCAACGTGAGCAGCCTCAGTGGGAGGGCTCGGGGAGATGCGAGCCTGAACATGAGGGCTGGCAGTGTACTCGGACAGCTTGCGGACATCAGTCAGCCTACCAGTAATGGCAGCGGCGGCAGCCATGACAGGGGACATGAGATGAGTTCGGCCCTGGGCTCCCTGACGGCCCTCGAAGTTTCGGTTCGAGGTACTGGCGCAGCGCTCCTTGGGCGACAAGATATCAGGGTTCATGCCGAGGCACATGCTGCAGCCAGCTTCTCTCCACTCGAAACCGGCGTCAATAAAGACCTGGTCAATACCTTCCGCCTCTGCCTGTGTCTTGACGAGGCCGGAGCCGGGGACAACCATGGCTCGCTTGATGTTGGCGGCAATCTTCTTGCCCTTGACAACGTGGGCAGCAGCTCGCATATCCTCAATTCGGGAGTTGGTGCAAGAACCGATGAAGACCTTGTCGACCTGAATCTCCTCCATGGGGGTTCCAGCAGTGAGTCCCATGTACTCGAGCATCCTGCGGCCGGCCGCCTTCTTGGCCTCGGTGGGGAAGGTCTCGGGGTCGGGGACCTTGCCGGTGATTGGGACAACGTCCTCAGGGCTGGTGCCCCAGGTCAGGGTCGGAATGATGTCCTTGGCGTCAATGAAGACATCAATATCGTACTTGGCACCCTCATCGGAGGCCAGGGACTTCCAGTAGGCAACGGCTCTGTCCCACTCCTCGGATCCGTACTTGGGGGCCAAGGGTCGGCCCCTGAGGTACTCGAAAGTGTTCTCATCAGGGGCAACCATACCGGCGCGGGCACCACCCTCGATGGACATGTTGCAGATGGACATGCGAGCCTCCATGCTGAGAGCTCGGATGACGGAGCCGCAAAACTCAATGACGGCGCCAGTACCTCCAGCAGTGCCAATCTTGCCAATGACGTGCAGGACAATGTCCTTGGAGCTGACACCGGGAGCAAGCTCTCCGTCAACCTGGACGCGCATGTTCTTGCTACGCTTGGTAATCAAGCATTGAGTAGCCAGGACGTGCTCAACCTCACTGGTACCGATACCAAAGGCCAGGGAACCAAAGGCACCATGTGTGGAAGTATGGCTGTCACCGCAGACGACGGTGGTGCCGGGGAGAGTGAAGCCCTGCTCAGGTCCAATGACATGGACAATGCCCTGGCGCTTGTCACCCAGGCCAAAATATGTCAGGCCAAAGTCCTTGACGTTCTCCTCGAGGGTAACGCATTGTACTCGAGAGTCATCTTCCTTGATGAAAGAGGCAATGTCCTTGATGCCTTTTCGAGATGTGGTAGGGACGTTCTATATAACCACAGCTTGAGTCAGCATTCTTCTTCTTCTTCGGCTTTGGCGGATACCTGGGTGATGAATACATACGTGATCAGTGGTGGCCAGAGTGCAGTCCGGTCTGCGGACCTGGCGGCCGGCGTTCTTGAGGCCCTCAAAGGCTTGCTGCAGGTATGAAATCAGTATAACTCATCAATCGAGAGAGCAGCAGCGATCCGAGGCTTGGGCATACCGGTGATGTCACTTCATGGACCAAATGTCTGTCTAAACATCCCTCGCTGGTTAGCTCAAAGCTTCCAAAGCGCGCGGAAAACTAGGTGACGAACCGATGTACAGCAGGATTGTGCCGTCGAGCTTCTCGTCAACGATATGGCTCGAGAAGACCTTGTCGTAAAGGGTCTGCGGGGTTGATACTGATACAGGCATTGTGTCGGAATCTGGAGGGGAGGATTGGGAATTGGGAGAAGAAGAAAAAGAAGGGTGAGATTTGGAAAAAGGGCGGCCAAAATCACACACAAAGTGACGTTTTTCTAAGCCAAAGGAGGGGCACGGAAGCTGTGGAAAGGTGAAGCTGACAAGCAGCGATGGGAGCTTAAACCGAGCTCAAGATGTCGATATTTTTCAACCGCGTTCTGCAAAATGCACAATCCACAATGTGCAGAAATTACAATGAAGCCGATAATGGAGAGGAATGAAAAGGGCGGGGGGAAGCAAAGAGCAGCCAGCTGTCGCTTTATCTTTGAATTGATGAAGCCCAAATCGCAGCTCCCAAGTCCGATTCTTGCCCGGTGGCATGTCTCCGATGATCGGAGAGCGGCGCATTTGCCCCAGCTTTTGCCCCAGCTAACCACAAGAACGGCACTTTTTTTGCCTTGGGAAGCCGAACTGCCAGCCAGATGAAGCGGGCGATTGCTAAATGGATTGAGCTGGTTGGCTGCAAGGGATTACATAACGTGAGACTTGCATGCATTTCGACATGGGGCCGATCATGTTTGGTGTCCGCAGCTCGTGTCTGTGAAAGTGCGTGATTGATTGCCCTGAATCCGTTGTCATGCGTTGTCTGATTTGGGGTTCCGTGGATCCATTCCATTACTACAAAATGGAGCACGGTTTACGGGTTTCGTTGCCCAAAGCGGATCCGCCTTGAATGAACGAGGTTAGTATTTGTGAAGCTATCAGGGTTTTTTGTTGATTACAGCCACCCTGTGGAGGTGGCTTGCTGTTGTGTTTCTGGGCTGATGATGCTATACAGAGGAGGCATCTGCCGAGATGGCGACTCATACACAAGGTTTCATATATTGTATATTGGAGGCCACATAACGGCAAAATATAGCAGCAGTGCAAGGGCAATAACATTAATTTGACACTGGAAAGTCCCTGGCTATTGGGAAATGGCGTCCCGGAAACATTTTTCATCAAGAGATTCGGCTATGGCTTGACAAGAGCTGAGCCCGCCTGCCTCGAGTACCAAGTACAGCCGGTTATGCGCCCAAACAAAAGAGTCTAGCAGCATATTAAAGCTCACTTGCATAGCTGTTGCCTTTATATCAACACAAGTCAAAATGGATTGTTGACATATAAAATGCGTTGATGGTCCTGCCGAGGCACCAAACAGCACCGCGTCTACAAAATCCACATCCATCGCCCCGACATATGAACGCAGCACGACTATTTTCACAATCACTAAGGTTTTCTAGCGGCTGCTACTACTTCCTAGATGGCTCGAAACCACAATAAACAAGGAATGTCGATACAACCATATCAATCGCGACCCTGCTGGTCGGTAACTTACGTCACCATGCTCCGCGAGCAGGGGAATAAGTCGAAATATCGCCCAGTCCCAATCTTTAAAGCTCAGAGGATATTCAGAGCCGTTGCGAAGATTGCTTCTGGATCCGAAACAGCACCACGTTATAACAGCCAAAAGAAACAGAGCTATCGGCAGCGTAAGAGACATTCAAAACGGAATAGCCAGCAGTCACAACAGAAGCACCCAATGGTCATGTTGGGGTATGTGACGATACGGATCTGGCCGTGGCGATGGCAATGATTACGACGGCTTGCGAGGGTCCTAAGCAGCCGGGGTTTCGAGCCGAGACGGTGTTTGCACGGATGAGGGAGAAACATTCACCGCGGGTTGGGCCACCCATGTGTGGAGGGAGAGCTTTTCATTCGCCAATGAAGCGTAAAAGTGATAATCTTTTCGCTGATGAAAGTCTTTGAACCATCATTTGGAGTCATCCCTGAAGAGTGTTCGACGAATATCAGCATGCGATCTGTCAGATGATGGAATAGTGGGCGTCAGGGGGAGCCTTGAAGACGATGATGGCGACGGGCTTTACTTTGAATGGGTGTCATAACCCGGAGGATGAGCAATGTAACATGCTACCACTGCAAATCATAGACCGCATTAATAAAGATGTGCTTTTTGACTGGTTCGATGATCCGCTGTGATGTGTGGAAATGTTCTATACTCCATATAAGTGCTTAGAGGATGCCGTATTTAGCATCTTCTGGTATGCCCACCACTGCCTCGCTTGGACAGCAATACATCTCATTACATATTGATTGGTTCGCTTAAGAACGCTCTCCTTGTCTTTTCACATGTTGTTTCTCCATGGGCATTTCATTCAACGGCGCCTTTGCTGTCGTTGCTGTAGAGCGTAGGCCGACATCGGCCATCACCTCGTCTCGTCGAGGTCCGATGGATGAGCGGTTGGATTGATATTGTTGATTTCAAGGTTTTCGTCTATCCCATCTTAAAAATGTCTGGTGCACAGTAAACTTGTTTCAAGAGTTCTTTGTGTCTCGCCTACGATAGATTGGCGAATTTGTGGAGAGTTGATGGAGGTTGGTTATGAAGGGGGGCTATTCACAGTTCGAGTGTACTCTTTTATAATAGACTACCTAGGCAGCTTGTATGGAATCTCTAGCATATCTAGGCTCCCAAATATCCCCCATTAACAAGTACACACCTTTGACAGACGCTGGAAGGGTGTGATAGGTGATAGGTCCATTCTGCGCCGAGAAGCCAAGGATATCAGTGGCTTCCGCCTTCAGGTCCCTTACCATAAGGCGCTCAACATCCCACTAGTATATCTAGTATATCTAGTATATCTAGTATATCTAGTATATCTGGTTAAAGAGACAGAGATATTCCGATTCACTCGATGCCCGCTTGGAAAGCCCAAATCTCCTCAGTTGCTCCAATTGAGTCGCCAGAACCATAGACACAAACTCCTCTGGATCACCTTCCTGGGCACTCCTAATCATTCTCACATACTCTTCACGATCCAAATCCCTCATCACCATTGGAGCATAACCATGACGAATCATATAATCCTGCATCAGCAATCTGGACACTCGACCGTTGCCATCAAAGAACGGATGGATATGCAGGAAATACACAGTTGCATGGCAGGCTACAATAAGCGGATGAAGACGTTCCTCCCGAGTAACTCTGTCCTGCCAATGTATAAAACGCCGCATGCACGCCGGAACCTCATGATGATATGGAAAGATGGTAAGAGGACTGCTCTTTACCTGTATTGGCGTTTGCCGATAATCTCCAAGAGCGACCTTTCTTCCCCATCCTGAGTTGTAGAGTTTCTCACCACTGGTGTCTCTGAGGAGAAGAGCAGAAAGACACCGGATTTCGTCTTCAGAAAGCCCCGACTTGGTACTGCGTAACGCGGCGTTTGTGACCCACCGAGATGCCACTATGTGGTTGCGAAGTTCTGCTACCTGGCTAGCATCTTCATTAGGTAACAGAGAGTGGGCGTCTGGGAGTGCTATTTGAGAGAGGCTGGCAGCTGGTAGAGCAAGGTCCGGCATAGCGTTTTTGAGGTGTTTATCCATCAAATAGCTGTGTTTTAGTAGAAGCCTGTTGTTTTCGATGACAACAGACTGGTGGGCATATTCTGGGATGAGGCTGTGAAACATCCGGCTTCTTGGGGTCCATAGAGAGGCTCTCTGGTTGTCAATCTCTTTTAGCAGAGGTGCGTGCAACTATTTCAATATTAGCATTACCATGGCCAATAGATGTACTAGATATAGTAGATATACTAGATCAAGTAGATGTAATATATATAGTAGATACAATAGATATGGTTGATATACTAGATCTAGTAGAGCTACTAGATGTAATAGAGATACTTTCCACACTTACCTTTTGTAGTTCCACGTATCCATAGCGTTCACTATCTCCCGGCTGGAAATAATCCTCCCAGACTCTTCCCGATTCCGCCAGCGCCTCATATTCAGGCGAATCTTTGACCAGCTTTGAGAATGGCGCGTATATTTCCTGTAGAATTTCGTTTCGGTGTCCATTCCACGAACTTAGGTACGTAGCCCGTTGAAGTCCGTACTTGACTGGCTGTAGAGCCTTTAAGATGCCGACGCGAAACATGACTTGTTTGTGCTGGTCCTGGTTAACGGTGTTGTTGAAGATGTCACTGAAGCTGTTGGTGAAGATGTTGGCGATGCTTTTGATTCCGTATTTAACTAAATGAGAAAAATAAATAAAATCTACAGTAGGGAGATATGCCATGGTTTTATATCGCCGCCAGGACAAAGTCAAATTGACCTAATGGTAGACTCGTACATGAGATTTCGCACAATTTGGCTATAAACTAGAAGTACGTGTCCTCAACTGATAAGGTAGAGTCAAAGCTACATTATCTTGTACTGCTACTAAATCCAAGTATAAAGCTAGTAGATAACAATTCACTCTGTACAATTACTTTCCACCTCTTCAACCTTGTGCTTATCTGGCGCTTCTGGATTGCGCCAACTGCGTTTCAAACCCTCCTATCTTGGATGAATTCCAGAGTATCTCATGTAGATCTCGTAGGTACAGTATTAATAGCTGTTGAGCCTACTATTAAAGCAACTAGATCAATTGATCTATCTAACTATGTTGTACCTAATTCATCACATTGATCAAGGAGCATGTATGTAGAGATATCTATACATAGGTACCTACATATACCCCTGTGTAGGTAGTATCGAATACACGAGACAAAAGTGATCGTCGACTATACTTCAGAAACCTCTCTACACCACACAACCACCACAAATGAACATCTACACTTCGCTACCCAATCACAATTAGAAGCAACCAAACAAAGCACAAATCATAAACAATAATAGTAATCATACAATTATACTCGAATCACGACCATGGCTAAGAAAATGCCCTCGCTGCTTCTCCGGCCGAATCTACCCCGAACCACCACCCTAGACGAATGCAAGCAATCTGTACAGCCTCCATATGCCTTCAAACCACAAAATAGACCCTCACAAGCCCATCTCCAAACTCAGATCGCTGATTCATCATCCACAAAATCCAACAGCCAGGCCATGAACATGACAAACCTCGTCCCCTGGACAACCACTACATATCCCAGAGCCGCAGCCGGTACTGTGAGTGCTATCAACAGAAGGGCCTTCCACCAAGGCATTGGTCCGTCATGCGCGACTCCCATAGTTCGTGGGTCGAGTATTGGCCATATAGTCGCCCAGTATAGCCGGATCCAAACCTTCAGGTACCGTAGAAATTGTTGCAACGGAGTAGGCTCTTCGTCCTCCTCATCTTCTAATTCATCAACAACTTTATCTCCTGGTTCTGCGTTCAGAACCTTGGCTCCATCAGGGTTGACCTCCTTTGGCAAAAGACTTTCGGCGTCGTCTGCGTCTTGGTGCTCTTGGTAAACTCGATGCTCCTCCGGGAGGCTGTGTATCTGCATTTGGTGATCCGCTGGATCTGCCTCTTTCTCTGTTGCCAACTGCTGCAGTTCTTGGTTCAACGCTGATGGGTTCTTGCCTTGATTCATAGCCTGCAACATCTGGCCCTGTGTAAATGTTGATTTGCGCAACGAGTCGTCTTCCGGAACTAGCATCGTAGCCTTCGCTGTACGTCTGTCTTGCCAGGGGTCCTCTGCCAGCTGCATCTTGTGAACCTCCAGCTCCAGAGATGTAGTGCCTGCTTGTGGTTCGCCTCCCATTTCGGCCTCTGCGGATGAGGTTGGACTCTGCTTGGAGCTCATGGATAGGTCCGAATGAAACCCGTCCAAGCTGTTCTCGAACGAGGTCACTGCTAGCGCACTGTAAATCGATTCGTCTTGTTGAGTTGGGGTCAGTGGAAGGAGAAAGTCTGGGTTCATCGACCCGTCCGGGAGAAAGGCGGAGTGAAACGTTTGGTGGTTGTAGCCAGTAATGGTGATGGTGGGTATGCTGGCAGATGCTACGATCTCGGGGGCCTGGTACCTGATTTCGCGCAAGATGTTGCTCGTCTGCTCGTGCTCCGTCACGGTTTGGTTGTGAGAGTGATGAGGTTGCCCCAGCCGCTGCTTGTCCACCTTTGCTACCCCCTCTTTCAACTCTAGCATGTCCCGTTCTATTGCCCTCTTGGTAAGATGTCGATGCCGGTGGCGGGAGCCTGCAGGACGCCTCATCGTGAGTGTCTCTCGCTGCAACGGGCCGGCTGATGCTTGTGCTTTCATGCGGGATAGCCTCAGATGGTCGTCCCATCGCTTTCTCATGTCCCTTGAGCGAATGCGACTCTCTGTAGATCGCGGCATGGGCATTGCCTGCAACGGGCTTCCTTCGCGACGGGTCAAACGAGGTGGCTCTCTGAACATGCTCGGGTGCAAATTCAGGCTGGATGGTGCCATGCTGCTCATTACTGGGAGACTGAAACGGCGCTTGAATCCCTGGCCAAAAGCTGGGATCGACTGGGTAGGGTGATTTGCCGAAAGGGCCGCCTTGCTCGCCTCCGTGCACGACTTCTTGACGTCTCTTTCGGCTTCCATGTCTAAAAAAGTCTTGTTTTCGGATGGGGTTGTTGAGATGGAACTCGTTTGCAAGCCAGAGTCGTCAAGGCCTGATCTGCTCTCAAGAAATTCCTAAGGTACGAGAGGCGGATTCGCAAGGCTTTGCCGACGAGGAGTTCGAACGACTGTAGAATTGGACGAGGTGCGGGTTGGAGGAGTTACCGGTGGCGATGAAGCAGAGATGTGATTGTCAGATGCATCAACTGCAGAGGAGTGGGCATGAGAGGGATCGATATTCGGTTCGCCAGTGGGAGTTGCTGTTGGTTGTTGGATCGTCTGGGGGAGATGTTGAGCGTGAGAAGGTCTCCCTATGAGCTTGCAGTGTCAACAGGTGTTTTATATGTGTGAATGTAGCTGGAAATGATGTGGAGTGGAGTGAAGTGGAAGTGGAAATGAAGTGAAGAGAAAGTGAAGAAAAAGTGAAACCCACGAGAACTCAGAGACACGCTTTTCAAAGACTGAGCAATGGGGCTCAAGTCTGGCTCCTGCAACGAAGACTGTCCCCGTCTCATCCATCTGACGGCTTTATTCAATTCTCTCACTTTCTTCTTCCCCCTCAGTGACCTGGCAACCCTATGATCCTCATCCTCAATAGTATTGTCTCTACTGGGCGAGTCTCTTGATGTGTGGTTCTTCAAGACATTCCGCCATGTCCTCAAGATGCGCCGTGGCGTCTCGTGATGACTTGCTGAGCCTTCAGCGCTGCTGCCAGAGGGGCTCATAATATCCAGCTCTCCAGTATGAGGATTGACGCCTTGCACGCCGAGATAATCGCCACTTTCTCTCAAGCTCCGTCGTTCGAGCCGTCGAGCCTTGGATCTCGCTCGTCGAAGCAAATCTTGTTTGAGAGGCTGTTTCCTTTCTGCTGCAGTCCCTGTTTGTATACTCAAACTGCTCCTCCTTTGATCGTTGCTTTGGTCATAGTTGCTCTGCAAAACCCCTCCTACCTTTGTCACAGAGATCTGTTCTTCAGAGCCATTATGAGGACTCCAACTCCAGCTTCTGTCCGGCAGAATATCTTTGGGTGGCGATGAGGGCTTCGAGGTAGCAGGCACAACACTTAGTGGCTGTTCAGGCAAATCACTGGGTTGACCTCTCGAGACATCCCTGGGCACGTTCCAGCGGGTAATATGGCTCGAGTCCACCGAAACATCCCCAACGCTATACTGGCTATCCGTCATGCGCCGTCGAGGCCTTGTCTTGCCTTGCTTGTCCATCTTCTCCCAGTATCCCTGTTCTCTGCTGGTGCCGCCGCGTTCAGGCCGCTGACTGGGAAACATGTTCTTCACCCACCCTCCCAAAGAGACTGATCGTCGACGCTCCGTCTGTGCCCTTGTAAGGGTATTCTGCTGTGGTCCTGTGAGAGCATGCTGCTGTTCCTCAGGAACAGGAGGGGCCTGAGGCCCAGATGCAGCTCCATGTTGCTTAAGAGCAGCATCCGAGACCTTGGGCGGCAAGAAATACGCCATCCTGACGAGCCGCAGAGTCAGCGCAGCGAGAAGTGTAACCGATATCAGAGGAGCCACCGGTCTCCGGATCCATGTGTCGACAACGTATCTATATATACGCGGGATCGCCGCGAGGGGCTCATCGCTGCTCGGCCACGGTCGAAGAAAGCCGAAGGCGGTAAAGATGTATTGCGTGAGTGTCATTGTGCAAAGCTGAAAAAAAGTCATAATCTTGGGGCATCGAATTATATTCAGAGGGGCTACGTATTTGTCCTGGCAACAAAGTGATGCCACAGAATGGCCATTCGTGCTTGCATATTGTAGTAAATTCACGTCTCAGGTAGGAACAGGTGACTGTTTGGAACCAAATCATAAACTCAATCTTTCATGACACCCGAAGTTGATTAATCGAGCCGACGCCTAGTAAATTCATTATGCCTCCCAAGAAAAAAGCAAGCGATATCTCATACAACATTAAGATGTTCCTTCTGCCCAATACCAAGCCGTATACTCTTCATATACGAGTTCCCAGAAGCCTCCCCCAAACCCCAAAGACACATAAAGCAATAAACCCAACGCCAAAGTCATGCTATGCTGTGCTGAATCCAAGCACGGAGAATATTACCATTTAGTTTCAAATAATACATTCCACCGCATAAATGTTGCAATCCGCCATCCTGACGGCCGCCATGAGCGCAATCAAGTTTTGGCACCACGGAAGAAGGCTACCACCTAGATGGCCTGTCTTGCTGTGCTGCTCTATTCCTTGTTGCCCCTTGGTAAGGGTTTGATACGCCTCTGCTGAGGGCGCTCGCCGACCGCTGTGAATCGGCGAGTTTGGAGGAAAACCGCTGCTGCTCTAGGGCCGCCATCTCTCGTGAGTTTCGGGGCGAGGCAGGTTCGTTAAAGTTGTTAATGCCCATGGTTTTCTTAAGCGGCGACTTGTCATGATCGTAGATGCCCATATTGCCTCCGTAATTCGTCGTATTTGCGGATGTGGCTGAGAGAGGCATAGGAGCCGTAGCCGCAGCTAGGGCTGAAGTTGGAGCGGTGGCCTGATCAGCCATCATATGTTGCCTAAACGTAGAAGTAGAGCGAGGTTGGATCATGTTGGTGGGAGTGCTTTCTGAGCGCATCGGGGCATAAGTGCCGAACGACTGCGGCTTCATAAAGTTGCTGCGACCGGTAGACATAGAATCATCGTAATCGGTAGAAGACGTAGCTCGCGTGGCGTAGGACTTCCTAATCAGTGTTGTCGGTGTGCCAACTTGGACAAATCCACGGCCCTTGGGAGAGTGCTCGGCTGCAACCTGGGTACCAACATCTCTGACAACGGGGTGAAGTCGAGGATGGACAAACTTGGTGTTGTACTCGTTCATGACCTCCTTTTGGATGATGGCGTTATCCTTTGCTTGCTGCGCGAACCGCGAAGTGAAGAGAAGCATCTGTCCAGAGAGCACCACCTGCATGACGATGGTGTTGAACACAGTGACACTAGGCTGAGGATCCAGTGGTGCCAGAGGTAGAAAGAGGAGGTAGGCCAAAACGTGTCCCGGGCTGAACAAGCAAACCAGTCTCAAGGATATGGGCAGAGGGTCCCAGACCGCGAGTTCCCACACATCTCGTCTCTTATCCGGATGTGCTCGCGACTCGGCAGAGCCTGCAGCGAGTCTGTCGGCAAAGTATTGTAGCGGTGAGGATGTCGTCGCGGGAGACGACTGGACCTGGACTCGTCGCGCAGAGGGTGTTGATGGGGCCTGGTCGATGTTGGCCTCAAATAGTCGGTATTTTCGCGTTCGCGTAAAGGCGTAAGCCGCGTTAACGAAGGAAAAGAGCGCGAAGCCCCAGACAACGGGGTAAGTCTTGGTAGAGAGTGTTAGTTTATCCAGCGCGACACCATGCGATGGCTTCATCGAGGACTTACCACATAGGAAAGCAACGAAGGCTTGCCGTCGTCGCCAAAAATGTCGTCGTCCGACCACTCGTACGACGACCCAAAATTTGCGCGCGCCAGCAGAAAGGCCAAATTCATGCCCAGGCCGAGCTGCGTGCCCGCTAGTTTCGAGTCCCAGTCCCTCGTCTCCATCTCTTCCGAGAGCCACAAGAGAAAGTCCATGGGATTTAGCAGGGACGTGATGCGCTCCCAGAGCGGTCTCCGCCGCACGAGTCGAGGCATCTTCGCGGGGTGTGATTTGAGGGTTTCGCACGGTCAATTAATAAAAGGCGACAGAAACCTTGCTATCCGATCGCACCGTGAAAGAAAAGAAGAATGGCCACGGGTGGTGGTTGGAGAGGAAGAAGAAACAAAGAGTTGTCGGACTGGCGGCGAATTTGTTTACTTTGGCGGTCCTAGGTTTTCCCACTGCGAAATTTCCGCCTGGAGCCTAGCGCCCTTGCTTGCTGGAAGAGCAAGTCCACCGCCCAGTGACATTTGGATAGGTACATTGCTGTCAGGTACCCAGATCTTGCAAAGAATCACTATCAAAGATGATCAAACAACAGTTCAAGGAGTTGCACAGATTGCGTATGAAGTAGATTAACAAGATGAAATTTGCTCTGGCATTACTTATTCAACTTCAGGTTTAGTATTTATCAATTTTACGGTATTACAAAGACAAAGAGCAGTACTATATTCATTAAGCTAGAGACTGCCCAGTCAAACACAGCGGCATGCGCCCATCGGTGCTACTTGTGCCTCCGGCAATACCTCAATCCAAAGTACACCTCTCTCAGCCGCTCCAACGCGGGGCCATTACAGCAACGGCCTGAAAGGCAACTAAACTTATAGCAGTCGCTGAAGCTTCATCAAACCTCCAACACCTCTCCCATCTACCACCCCTTAGAATCGCCATTGTCCGCCCTCGCAATGGCTTCTAACGCCGACTTCAAAGACCGGCAGTTCCTCGCCGTCATCGGCGACGAGGCAAGTTTCGCTCCCCCGGGATAAAACCGCGCCGCATCCTGCTAACGCAAACACATCGACGTATAGGACTCTGTAACGGGCCTCTTGCTCGCGGGCATCGGCGTAAGTTGCACCTGGAGGACATGCATACCCCTTTGCCTCCCGAGATTATAATGGCAGCGCTGCCATCGATAGAAGCGAACCCCTTCTCACACAGTCTATAGCACATCACTGCCGGCGCCGATGCGCAGAAAAACTTCCTTGTCGTCGACAGCAAGACAGAGACCGCAGCCATCGAATCTGCCTTTGAGAGCTTTACCGAGAGAAAAGACATTGGCATTATCTTGATCAACCAGCATGTTAGTTTGTCATGAGGCAGAAATGGTGGTGCTCATCGTGGAGCGAAGCGTACTGATAGCGAGAGGACTAGGTTGCCGACCGGATACGACACCGAGTCGATACCTACACCGCTGCCTTCCCCACGGTCCTCGAAATCCCAAGCAAAGATCATCCTTATGATCCCGAGAAGGACAGTGTTCTGAGACGGGTACGTCGTCTGTTTGGAGAGTAAATGTTTCATCTTGTACGCAGAATCATATTATTAGAAGAGATGGGGAACCTTGTGGAGCGTCAATGGAGGACCCCAATACCACATGACGAGTATATAATATCAATACAATCATCAAGAGCCGAGTGTATACTGGTTTATCAGGATTATTACGCGTGCTTTCCTCTAGTAGGAGCAACAAGAGCGTCGCAGTGATGTGCCTATGAACCGTATCGGAATATCACCCAAGGAGTACAGCAACCTCGCCCAGAAGAAACCAACGCAGCCGTAGCAATGCCATTTAGGAAAATAAAAAACACCCAGCAGTCAAAAGAAAAAGAAAAAGAAAAACAGAACCCGAATCATCTCCACCATTGCCAGTTGCCCGTAATCATTCTCGTAGCATAAAGCAGAAATTACAATTCCTCAGTGTTCTCGAAAGAGCCCAGGCTTGGTCGAGGGAAGTTAACAGTCGCCTTCAAGCAGGTAATCTTCTCGTCATCGGCGGAGTAGACGTCGGCAAGGACGCTGTAGGTTCCCTATTTACATGTGTAAGCATGAAAGATGATCGCTGATGGATTAAAAAAGGAGGCTTACCGGAGGAATGGCAGAGGGGAGATCGACGCTCTTGGTGATGGTCATCTGTCCATTCTCAAGGGGGCAGGCAAGGTCGACATTGTCAAGCTGCTCGCACAGGTCTGCAGTCGTGGAGAGAAGTTGAATGAGGCCGTATTTGACAGTCACTTTGACGTATGCACCCGTTGTGATGGTCTTCTTGACGACACCAGAGGCCGTGATGAGGAGTGCCTTGCCACTATGGGGAATGATTAGCCCAAGTCGAGAGGGAAGAATTTGTCGGGAAAGACTCTTACGGCTTGGGGGGGTTAGGAGCCAAGTCGACTTTCTTGATCTCAATGAGGTCGTCGTCACGGTCGGCACTGCAGTACTCGATGGGGTTTTCTCCAGGGACCTTGAGAGAAGCGTCGAGTGCGGAGGCCGAATCGCCCCAGATGGCGAGGGCCGTGGCCGGAGCGGCGAGGCAGGCAGCCAGATAGGCGACGGTGGTGGAGAAACGCATCGTTACGGACGTTGGATAACTCTGTAGTTTAGGATATGATGGATAGAGAAGAGGATGAAGAGCGACGAAGAAGAGATGGAGATGCCGACTCGAGAATGGAGGCGAAAGGCAACACTGGATGAGATAATAGATGATAAAGGTAGAGGCGAGGCTGGCGCTGCTTGCCGTCGTACTGGTTGAGCGGCTGCACTCGTTATGGGGCATGTACAGTGACGCCGACGGCAAACCACTAACGTCACGGGACGGTCTGCTGCCGTGCTGCGTCTCAGCGGTGGTTGGATGCGTCATGAGACCCGTCCGGGGCTGCGATTGGCCAAGTCTCTCATCAAGGCTCCGCTTCCATGGCAGAACAGATAACGCTGGGGTAGCGCTGATACTCCTTGCATTCGCTCCGCCCGGTACAGGTACATGACCTGCGCTGGTAAAATACGGCGTATCCGTGTGCTGCACAATGAGCGCAAGTACAATGGGGAGACACTTTAGCAGCAGCAGTAGCGCCCTTGGCTTATGTGGTGCCATCAATCTTAGTAACAAAGACAAAGAGCAGCGGAAGGCAACTGACTGTGCTGTACTGTACCGTATTGATTGCGGCCGTCTTTCCATTCACAGATTATCGTGCCTTTACATCTACGAACCAGCCAAACGAGGCTAGACTTCCTTTTCTTCGAATCGCCATCTCTTCCTCTTCTTCACAGATGAGCAGGTGCGGCTACGCTCCCTCGCTTTTTGCTTCACCGTCTCTTTTTCCTGGCATTTCGCCCCCTTCAACCTGCGGCACGGCGTTTGCATGAGGCGTTTGGCAAGCGAAGGGAGCCTGCGTTGATTCGCTCTAGTCATTTCTGCCTCAGGCATCACAATTCCATGCAGCATTGTGGGGCAGTGGCGCACGGACCAGCCCATCTTCTATAAAACCATCTCGCCGCAGCTCGCCTTTCAGTTCTCTTTTCTTCTTTTCTTCTTCATACTTACCTTGCTTCGCATACCAGGATCATGAAGCTGGGACTGCAGTATGGAGGGCCTGCATTGCACATCGCGGAGTCAACTCCTTGCTCAATTGTCCTTCGGGGCCATTGGAGGCGGAATTTTTGATTTTACACATTTTGTGCTTTCATTGTGAGCGCAGGCTTGGACTGTGGCACGAAGAAGGCTGGTGGATCGAGGGCGGCGCAGGATGGAAGGGCGTAGTGTGGAAGAGAAATGGGGACACGATGTCTTGTGTGTGGGCTAGGATTGCGTACGGTTCAGTAGGATGGGGGTCAGGGTTCAGCAGTTGAGAGGGAGCACAGGGATTAGAACAGTTGGCATCAATGATGATCATCTCACAACAACACGACGTAATCTTGGAGGTTTCCAATGGGGCAACGCTTCGTGCTACTCTGTCTCTCGGCTGTAGGCGGTGCGACGTAGGCTTACGACGCTGACCGAGTAACATTGGGACCAAATTGCAGTTGAGTGCAACGGAGTCCCTGCCTGGTGGTGCTACAGTAGATTAGGAAACAAGCGTTGCAAGCTCAACGCCCGGCGACATGTGGAAATTCAACGAAAAAAGAAAGAATCGAGTCAATCAAAACAAAAACAAAAACAAAAACAAAACACGACCAGTCGTATGCACACTAGCTGCTGAAACCTACAGCAGTAGCTAGCCAAGGTTTTATCGTCCTTCTTGCGCCGACAGCCTCATTGGCCAGCTTCTCAAGCCCCCCCAGTTCGCACTCCAAGGATGAAGCGACGCGATTCGCGCGCCGCGCAGAGCACAGGTCCGTTATTGTGCTCTGCTTATTGTGACTGGCCAATCAGGAGGCTGTGACGGCAGGGCTATTTGCTGGGATGACGAGCGCAAGGCTTGTACGGTACTAGAGGCTGGAGACTGGCGAATGAGGCGGCGGTGCTGTTTCGGTGGTGCAGGCATATTCCCCGCTTGGTTTTTTCTGACTGTGCCAAAGTTGGTGCGGCGACTCTTTTGATGCTGGTACGAGTACGGAGTACGAGCGGGTGGTGTGAGTTGGCTCTCAGGGCGTGCTTCCGTAGCCTTTACTCCGACTGTCAATACGACACCTTGCATTGCTTGGAAGGTAGACAAGGGAGCGAATATCGTACGCCCTGTTAGTGCCGTATTGAGTGAAACATGGAGACGAAAAGACTCGAATCATTGACGCTTATCCCGTCGTACAGTGAGAACTCATGTACATACTGTCGATTCGAATTCTCGCACCCGGAGGAGACGCATGCAGGTCTGCACGGAGCTAGATGGTGTCTCCGTACTCCCTTGAAACCGCCGGTACAGGTACATGCACTCGTACTTTGCAGATACCGGACTCGCACACTGCGATGCACCAGCAACGCAAATGGACCTACGGAGTACCTAATTAATTACAATTTGAAGTTACTGCGTCGGATGAGAAAGATGCAGCCAAATAGAGCAGCTGCCGGCATGGCCATCTTTCTTCCTGTCACGTCGGTCCATCCACTCAAATCTTATCCTGTCCTGACGTGCTAGGTAATTAATTTCAATTTCCCGCCTCATATTGATTGGGTCGTACTCCGTACGTGGTAGGCTCAAAGTGGTAAAATTCACACCGGCCTGGCTCACTGCAACCACACCATCCACACAGTACAGGACGGAAGCAGTCGACAGTGGCCAACCCTGTATCACCAGTGACGCCACTGAGGGCTTGCTCTGCTTCTATTCTTGTAGGGCATAGGGGCATGTGCATGAACAACACAGCGACTGGGCGCTAAACCCTGAGGCTTTGGCTCCCAGTTTCGCATCAAAGAGCCTTTGAAACCATCAAATGGAGCTTTTTTCCCCAGAAACTCATCTGCGAGGTCAACATCGCTCACTTGTTACTGAGTTTGTCGAGAAAGAAGCAAACCATCAAAGCTGTCCAACTACAAGAAATCATCACTTCTCTACGTTCACATATTACCTTCGTCCCTACGACTCACTCCATCATCTTCTTTCTTATTGCTCTACCTCTCACGAGTACTATTTCGGCTCTCTCCATTACCTATGCGACTGGCTGCTGCCTCAGCCCATAGCACCTCAGGCAACATGGCCGTCATGAGCAAGATGGGCAGGCTTCTCTCGCCAAGCTGCGGCTGAATCCTGCTATAAACCGTCCACAGAACCTCTCCAGTCAGAGCATCAACATCTCCTTCCGACATGACATGACATGACATCAAATGATATCCATGATATGCCAGATCGACGGAGCACCACAAATGGCGGGTAAGTTGCTTCTCTTCTCTCCTCTTCTCCCCCCTTCTCTTTCTCTGCGCTGCTCTTCTCTTCTCTCGATGCTGTGTGGACGCAAGATTATTCATGCAGCCATGGATCATTTACCCATCGTCCGGCCCCCCTTGACCATCTCACATGCCGACTGACTCCCTATTACGAGTACAAACTCAAGCTCTATCTCATACTGCATTACACTGCCCGCCCATCCAGAGGCTCTCCAGCTCGCATATCATTACCCACCCGCGGCTTTACCCACCCAAAACCTTACAGACCGCACACGCATCTACACACGCATACAAGCCTGCGCACACTCTTTTCCTCCCGTCCTCTCTCTTCGGTGCGGCCCCTTCCCCTCTCTCTCGCATCCGTCTTCCGCTGCCCGTTCTCGACCTTCTTCTCTCCCCTCGTCAGCGTTTCTCCTGCTTGACTGCATATCACCTCCTCCCGCACCCTACCTCGGCCTTCCATTTGTACCTTTGTACCCTGCCCAGCCCAGCCCCGAGCCTGATGGCTGGCAATGGATCTTGCAGTGGTGCAATGCCGCCGCCAGACAGTCGCCGCCTCAGGCAGCAACCAGCGCTGCGAGCGGTCGTACTACTGCCCTCCAGGCACTAGCACCGAATACCTGCCGACCTGCCACCACTACATGCGCACCCCCCGTCTCGCCCTCTTTTTTGCTCGCACGCTCACCACTGTGCCAGCCGCGAGGTACTCGGCGCTCCGTGCAAGTACTCGGTACTCGTACGCCCACGGCCCCAGTGCATGGATGGGCCTTGGACGCACACTAAGACGTCGCTATCCCACCGCCCATTCGCCGTTGGGCTTAGCGCCTGTTGCCTCTGTCGCCTGGCGCTGAGATGAGTGCCGCCCTCTCTGCAAGTTTCTTTTTGCAGTTCAGTTCTGCACTGGTTCTGCAGGATAGATGAGCACCAGCACCAGCACCAGCGCTCCGTCTGGTGCTAGTGCTACGAGTACTGTACGTGCGATACGGGCACTGCTACAGCGCACTGCTGCTCCCGTAGTGCCGTGTGCTCGTACCCCCTCAGTCTCTCGCTCGCTCGCTGCCCTTCTGGACTCTCTACTCTCTGGGCCCCGGAATCCTCGACACCGGATTGGACTGTGCCGCTACGGGCTGGGCTGGGCTTGGACTTGCACTGGCGACGCTGCATGATTGGACACCCTGGCCGGTACGTACCTCGAGGGTGCCGCCGCACTCGTTCTCGCGCTGCAGCAAAGACACCCTCTCAGTTTCGTCGCTCCTCCCCATCCTCCTTCTCCTCCTCCATCCCCGTTGCCGGCCGTTGACGAATCTTTTGCCTCAGGAGCCCGATCAATCCAGACGCCCGCCGACTTCAGCTGCTGCCGCCTGGCCTTGTCATCTTGCCTTGTCCTCCTTTTATTTCCCACGGCCGCTTTTTTTGCCCCCTTCATCCCACTCTCTCGTGGACCAGCCTGCTTCTCACCTTTTCCTCGACCAACAATCCAGTCGCCTCCCGCCCGATCGTGTTCGATTTTTTACGACCCAGGCGAGAAACATTCGACGCCCTTCAGTGTCCAGCCATCGCCCTCGACGCGTATGAAAACCCCCATAGCTGTGCTCGTGATTCTCGCCTCCTCTTCAACCCGTCGTCCATTTTTTCTTCGCTCCTACTGACGGCTGTTGACGACTAGGCCTCTGCCCTTGAGTCAATCCCCGAATCACGACGCTTCAAGTGCCCAGACGCCGCCTGCTGCCTGTCCAAGACTCGACTGCGCCATCGTTTCCGCTCCGGCGTATGACGCGGCTGGTCGCGATCCTCGACCGCTCGACGCTCCAGCTCATCCATCCGGCGCGCGTCTTGATCGGCGCCGTCATGCTCTCAAGACCGCGACAATAATCAATCCACGCATCCCTTGCGACATCGACTACCCAGCGTGGTCCTCCTTTGGACTATGACAGACAAGCCAGCTCCGCTGTCGACGCAAGCAGCAGTTTCCACCCAGGCCAACCACATCGCGCTCGTGGGCCCGACCGGCCCCGACGATGTCGCCCACAAGATTGAGGCGCCAGAGGAAGAGCCCTACACCATCAAGTGTATCTGCAATTTCTCTGACGACGACGGAAACACAATATACTGCGAGACATGCGACACATGGCAGCACATTGATTGCTTCTATCCCGAGAATCGGGAGGAGGCCATCCGAGAAGACTTTGCTCACTCGTGTGCCGACTGCAAGCCCCGACCGCTGAATCGACAAAAGGCGATCGAGCGCACTCTACGGCTCAGGAATACCATCCTAGAGCCAGAGAGCATCGACAAAAAATCCACCAAGCGACCCCCTTCCAAGAGCCACAAGAAGAAATCCAAGCCCGGCGAAGTTCTTCTCAACGGTATCCACGCGGCTTCAGATGGCGGCAAGCACGGCCATAACGGTGACCATCACCCTCCTCCAGCCAAGAAATCAAAAACCTCCCACCGACCCTCCCTGTCCGTGAGCTCCCAGCCTTCCAAGCGAAGCCCTTCGTATGGGAACAACCGGGCGAATCCTACGCACCCTCCGAGTCCCGCCACGACTCCTCCCGACCTCCCCGACGATTTTCAAATCCATCACTACTCTGAGAGCTTCTGCTCTCTGTACAACGATGTGCCCGACGCCCGCTCCAATGCATTTGCCAATCTCGCCATCCCCACCGCTCTGGTACGATGGCTAGAGTCGCCCTCTGCTCTGGAAAAGGAGGTCGGCCGGAGACACTCAGAGGTCTTCCAGGACGCACTGCCTGCTCTTGAGAGAAAGCGACCGAAGCTTGAGATCAAGGACGCCACACAGGCGCTGGAGAATGGCACTACCCTGCTCTGGCGCTCTCTCAAGTCGACGTCTTCCATCGAAAAGGACGTGCCTCTCATCGAGTTGAATGGCGAGATTGGCTTCCAGAAGGATTACTGTGCAGACGGTGATAACCTCTGGGCTGATCTCTCATCGCCCCTCCCTTTTGTCTTTTTCCATCCTATTCTCCCACTTTACATCGACACCCGTAAAGAAGGCTCCTTGGCCCGTTATGTCCGGAGAAGTTGCAAGCCCAACGCTCAACTGGACACCTTCCTCATCAACAAGTCGGACTACCACTTCTGGCTCGTCAGCGACCGATACATCCCACCCAGCGAGCAGATTACTCTACCGTGGGACTTTCGTTTAGAAAAGAGCGTCTCTCAGCGCTGGCTACATCTGCTAGGCCTCAGCGATGATGATGGCGCAGCGCAAGATGAGTTTGAACTCGACGAGTCAGAGTATACAGCCATCTCCAACTGGATCGACCGGATATTGTCAGAATATGGCGGTTGTGCGTGTGATCAGGATAATAACTGCGCCTTCGCACGATTCCATCGACACTATCTATACGGCAAGAGCCAGTCCCGCGGTAACAAGAAGAGATCACGCAAGACAAAGGCCCACACCATCTCACCAAGCAGCACCGGTCATGCCACAAATAGTCGTGCTGCCAGTGAAGGCCATGTCGATGAGCACGCTGAGCGTGAGGGCCGAGATGGGTCGGTCCCGGCACGGAGCAAGCCCTCTAGCAGGGATCGAACTCCGCTGCGCCAGGGCTCTTTTGATCAATTAGGGATATTGACCGAACCTACAGATCGTGACAAGCGCAAGGTGGCCATGGTGGAAGACTCCTTCCGCCGTATGGAACAAGAGCAGCAGCAACCACCGAGGAAGAAGAAGAGGGTATCAGACACTACAACAGCCTCGACGTCTTCCAAGTCAAAATCCAGAACCGGCTCAACCCCTCACATTGGCAGCTATGCTGATGCAAGCACCACCTCCCGAAGCAAATCCGGTTCGCCTGCTAGCTCAAGATCACCAAATCTTGGAACCTCTTCTAAATCTACTGCAGTCCGCCAGGGCTCAGCAGACATACGAGCCAGGCAATCATCCGCATCGCCACGACCCGTCTACTGCGACATGGGCATTCAGACGGATCCCGTAGACGACGAGTGGTTTAGTCAGCCGCAAGAACTCCCCTGTCGCAAGAAGCGAATCATTTCACTTTCTCAGCGACTCCTCAACAACAGATACAGAACGCGCGCTGAAGAGGACCGCAAGCGAACATCATCCATCTCAGACTCACGGCCCTCAACTGCTGACGCCATGGACGTTGATGCCGGAGAGACCGAGCAGAAACCTGAGCTACCAAAAGCCGAAGAGGAAACGCAGCCGCCTCCGTCTCCTCCTCCAACTCAAGGTGGAGAAGACGCGGAAGTGCACGACGCGCCCCCTTTACCTGCTCCTGAAGAAGCACCAGCAGCCCCTCTGAGTGAGGCGGAGTCTACCCCAGAGAAGCCAAAGGCACCTGAGCTTAAAGTTCAAATGCCTACCTTGCACGCACTCGATGTCACTGCTTCAACTACGGCCACGCCACTATCGGCAAGCAGCTCTGCTGTGCAATCAGTCATCATCTCTAGCATCAACTCAACAGTCAACGGAGCCATGGCAACTTCAAGTCCAATCAAGAAGAAGCTGAGCCTTAGCGATTACACCAAGAGCAGGATGAACAAGGCCGCGGTGAAGCCCTCATTGAGCCTCATTTCTACAAAGCCTAGCCCTTCAGAGGCAGATGAGATCAAGCTGGAGAATGTAGAGTCAGCAACTATGGAGAAAGTCGAAGGCGCAGTGGCTACACCTACAGCGGCAGCCGCCGCCACCACAAACGGTCACCCATGAGATGTGTAGGATAGGATGATGTTTGTGTTCATTTCGTGTTATTCATGGCGGGAATTCGCGATTAGTCATGTACCGCATTCGATGGATGAAGGGAAATCAATTGGACGAGTCTCAAAAATGGAGGTTGGAGTTGTTTCAAATTTTTATACAAGGCCAATGGACGGCTCGGATATGTTGCCCATCATTGTTTTTTACTTTTTTACTTTACACTTCTTTTCTCTTTACTGGGCGTTTAGGGGAAAGGGAAGACGACGATTTTGGGAAATGAAAGATTTGGCGCCAATGGAGATGTCGAGCCGCAAGGTCGACGCAGGGAGTTCTAACTTGCAAGACCAACGCTACCTGCTCTCTTGAATCCTTGACTTGGTCCAAAGCTTTTGGGGCCAGGCAAAGGCGTCTCAAGGCAACCCAACGCTCCGGATATACAAAAAAGGAGTCTGCTGGACACTAGGGCCGGGATTTTTCGTTTATTTATTTTACTTTTCTTTTCTCAAGAGGAGGGGCGTAACTTTAGGACATGGTTGCTTTTTCCAACACTTCAAAAACTAGGGTTTTCTGGGGGGCGGGAGAGGGTCCTGTGTACTTTTATCATCTTGATCTTTATGAATTTTAACTGGACGGAGGTTGGGTTGAACGGACGGGATGGATGGGGACACGGGTTGGTAGAGCGGGAATCCTTCATTTTTTCTTTCGATTCCCTGCTCGGCGGCCGGATTGGGATGATGGATATGGGCCACTGGGGTTTTATCTGTGGCCTCTGGGTTGAGACGACGACATGTGAAATAATGGATGGACAGACAAATCCGTTTGATCTTTTTTTTTTTTTTTTTCGAACAGACGATTGTTCGAGTTTTGGGACCAAAGTTCTGTTGATGAATCGGGTTCAAAGTTTAAGGTAGCCAGATAGAACTATGAGCAAAGAAAATTGGACTCTCACTCAGTCTTTGTAATGCCATTCTACGGGTTATGTCTTGAAATATTTGGGGGTATCCCATTGCTTGCTGTCTAATTAGAATAGTATATATACACGTGTAGAAATTGCGAGATTCTAGTAGGATTGGTGGTTTTAATGCTGTCCTGTGCTGCCCCAGTTGTCTTCCTTAAAGATGAGGAGCGCCAGCTTATGTCTGACGAAGAGGCCAAAGAGGCCCACGAATAGCTGTAGTAACGTCACTTCCCAGGCGAGGCGGTTTTCCTTTAGGGGGCCTCGCCAGACGAGCCACAAATTGAGGAGCGTTAGGTTGCTCGTTTCGACGAAGAGGCCGGCTTCGTCAGTGGTGACACGGAGGAGACGCAGGCGGTGCAGCAGGTGCAGAGCCTTGCCGACGAGAGGGTGAGGCTGTCGATCGGGGGACCAGGGCGTGACGGAGGGCTCGAGGAGGCCGGAGCGGGCGTTGAACTTGGGCAGGCGGTGGCGCGGGCAGGGAACGAGGCCGAAGATTTGTGGGCACGAGTAGAGGAAGTTGAAGAGCTGGGGGACGAGGAGGAGGCCGAGCGTCTTGGAGAAGTGGCCGAGGATGCCGACGACGGCGAAGACCATGCCGGAGAAGTAGCAGTAAGTGTCGCCGACGAAGACTTTGGCCGGGTACCAGTTGTGGGCGAGCAGAGCTACCGAGACGCCGATCCAGGGGAGCAAGAAATACAGCGAAAAGAGGTGAGAGTCTGTCGCAGGGTGAGGATACGGGGTGAAGAGGTAGAGGCAGTCGTTGAAGGCGATGAGCAAGGATACGACGATGCACTGGGAGACTTCGATGCCGTTGATCCCGGCGAGCATGTTGATGCTCTGGGGGCAGAACATGGCGACGCAGGCCATGTAGACGTAGTAGAGGACGCCGAGGTCGAGGAGGTCGCCGAGAAAGGGCTGGAGAGGGACGGGGATGACGATGGAGGTTACGTCGAAGTCGACGAAGTAGACGACAAGGAGGGGGATGGAGGCGAGGCCTGGGATCCACCACTTGTGGCGCCAGCGGATGTCGAAGAGGTCGTCGCCGATGCCGAGGAGGGCGATGGTTTGGAGGGAGATGATGGCGCCGAGGTAGGAGGCGAGCTGTGTATACGGTTAGTTAAGCATGTTCTATATTTAGGGTGAGAGAGAAGAAGGGGAAGAGATGGAGAAATGAGTATATCTCATATATGTTCTCGCTTGTTTGTATATATATAGATTAGAACATGATATCTTTCTTACCTTATTATGAGGGAATCGATGCAAGAACCGTCCCTCGTTCGCATGGTGTATCTCCACCACAACATCTCGATTCCCTCCCCCGCTCGTCGCCGCAACAATGTCCTTGTAAAAAGGAAACGGAATGAAAATAATCACCGTAATCAGATACACGGCAGCGCACACGGCACCCATGCACTCTGGCAGCTCCGCGCTATTGACCTTGCTCAGGTCGCGGCCCCGAAACCCGGCCTTGATGAACGTTGGGCCGAGCCACCGGATCATGGCGTAGCATAACGAGAATGCGACGAGGGAGAGTGAGAGAGAGGCGATGAGGGGTTCGCCGTCGCCGTGGAATGTGTTTGCGAGGATGGCGAGCGAGGCGCCGGAGAGGGAGACGAGGCTGAGGGTTTCGGTGCGGGAGAGGGATGTTGCTGGGGAGGCGTGGGGGGAGCCGGAGGGAGCCATGGTTGGGGAGTTTAGACGGTGCGTGAAGAGGGTTTCTTTATAAGGCGAGGAATTGGATCGGTTGCATTGTTATTTGGTGAGAGTTGAGTGCTGAGCGTTGGCGATTGGGTGTTGTAGAGGTGCAAGTTTGAGGAGGATGAGTGAGTAAGTAGTAGCTCCAGAGCTCAACAGCTCGTCGCAAAGATCTACAATAAAACAAATTATAAAACAGAATTACAAAAAATATCAAACCATTGAAACGCGCAATAAAAAATAATTGAATTCCATCAAACGATTGCAATGGCAGAAAAGGGGGCGGCTAGAAAACAACAACAATAGGATGCTGATTCGCTGCCCGTTTCTGCCACGTCGATCAACTTGGAGGTTTTTTGAAACCAGCATGTCGGAAAAGCGAAAAAGTGGCGTTTCGTCATCAATTCCAAGGGGGAGAGGGGTGTTGCACGTGCAAATTCTGTCAGATTTGGGGGCGTGGGTTGAGTAGAGTGGAGATGGTGGAAAGAGGATGCAGAAGGTGGTGAATGGGGGTTCAGGGCAATGATTGGGGGTGTGAATAGAGGCGTATAATACGTGAACAATATCATCAGACAAGCATCGAACAAACAGAACAAGCTGTTGTTAAATTGCACGAAGTAATTGAAAATAAATGATATAGATTATTGCCAGATGAAAGCAATCGTCACAAGATTGCATACAACAGCCGTGAGCTCATCAAGCCTCATCATATATCCTTCCAGAATACCATTACCCAGACGTTTCTCGTCTTTTGCCTGCTACATTAATCCTCAAACTCAAGGCTAGCTAAAGTGCAGTATATCGTTTATCAAAGGGTATCACAAACCCGTCTTCCCTATTCCACAGTCTCTTACTAAGTCCGGAAATCCCCTCTCTTACTATGCTTATTCTCGCCATATCCTTAAACCAAATCCCACTTGGCCACATACGCCCAGGCCATCGCAACCCGTCCCTTCTTAGCAAGGTATTGTTGAGCTGTCACACCTCGTGCATCCTGTCCATCCATCGACGTCAGCTGCAGTACCATGACCGACTGCCCTGGCGCTCCCAGGTCTTTAGCGTGGACATCGGCCCAGTGCCAGTAGCCATCCGTCTCAATCGGAATAAAGTCATCCTTGCGGCCATCGAGGCCATGAATCTGCAGCAGAAACAAACAAGGTTTCCCAAGGCCGTGCTTCTCTGCCTTCCAGTGTTCACATAGCTGTGCAAACTGGAATCGGACAACTTGGCCGCTGTTCACAGGTATCTGCTTTGATGCAGGCTCAACAGTGTCTTCGGCAATGCCTTCTTGGCCGCAGTTACCAAAGATTTCCACCGGCTCGCCCTGAGAGCGCCCGACATAATACTCTTCCCAAGTGATTGTGCGGCCATCCTCACGGAACTGGTGTCTGCTGTCAGACGGGAAATGGGTACGGCCAAACCGCTCGCCGCTGTTGGTGAATTGGACGGGGCTAAATTCTTTCTTGAATAAGTTGTTGGCTCCGCAAATGTGGCCAGCTCCCCAACAGGCGTCTAGAAGCCTCCAGACACCACCGTCAACCCTGACTGCGTTCCATGCATGGCCAGTTGCATCGGGAGGCGGCGGCCTTTGTCCCTGTTTCAAAGGAGTATAGCCATAGCCCTTTCCATGGCCGCCGACGACAACGCATTCCAGGCCGGCCTTGTTGGCAATGGCCTTGTACGTCTCCGCGTAGCCTTGACACACAGCCGCACCGTAACGTATCGTTTCTTCGGGCGTCATACCTCTAATGTTACCGCTGAAAAATGCCTTGGTATCATACATGATGTTGTGATGAAACCACGTGAAGATGGCTCTTGCCTTGTCGTTGTATGATGGGAATGGGTCACAGAGTACGCGGGCAAGATATCCCACAACATCGTGCTGGGGGAGCTGCTCTCTTGGATATTGGGCGGCAACGTTATCGGGTCCGCTCCAGTCTCGGCATACCCAGCAATCATTAGCCACTACTGGCGGAGCTGGCGACGCACGGGAGGACATGGCTTGTATCTGAGCCACTGATGGACGAGAGGCCATTGGGATCGGAGGGGGCCCATCATCAGCCGCGGCATCAATCTTGGGCCTCGCTGGCATCTTTGGAGGCTCAATCATACTCCCGAATCCCCGTATTTGAACAGTGACAGGTGTTGGCTTTGAGGTTGGCTTCGGTGTTGGCTTTGGTATACTCTCCGTGCTCGTCGAAGGCTGGGGCTTAGCTGGCCTGGATGGCAGTCTGGGAGGGAGGCTTGGTCTGTCCGGCTGGCTCGCTGGTTGGTTCACAGTCTGTCTGGCTGCCATCCTCACGGAGTTTTCTCTAATAGCCGCCGCTCTTGTGACAGCCTCCTCCTTTGCCCTTGCCTCCAGTTCGCGCTTTGTCGGCGGGAGAGGGGGCAAGCTGTTCATATCACAAACTGGTGGCAGCTTGTGCACGACGGTCCCGTTGGATCCATTGCTCGTAGTAGAAGAGATGGTTTTGGTCAAAGACAGAGACGACATGGTAGACTGCATCGATGCCTCTGATGAAGCTGAGTTGCGCCGTCCGGAGGGTTTGGGGACGGTAATCGTTGATGTTCGCCGCGGCGGTAGTGCAGGCGACGCCTGGAAGGACCCAGTCCTTGAGGGCAACGGTGGAGGGGCAGAAGCATCTGGTGAGGTCGCATTCTGTGTGTTGCGACGAGGCAATGGTGGCGGTGCATCGGCATTTGCTCTGCCGGGTCTCGGAGGCTGCTGCGGCGCTGCTTCATGAGCCGAGCCGTTGACGGTCACGACGGGGGCAGTTTGGCTTCGGGATTCGACAGCAGGGCGTCCAGGAGGAGGAGGCGGCTTGGGCTTTTGCGAGCAGCCTCTGGAGTACCGACGCTGCTAAAGTTCTTTTGCTTGTTCAACGCTGCTATCCTCTCCGCCAGCGTATTAAACTGCGGTTCCTCGGTGTCTGCCATGGTGAGGATGTACGATTGGTGTAATGTCCTTTTGTGTGCTTTCTATTTTCTTCTGATTGTTTGGTTCCTCTCCTGATCGCTAAAGATGAAAACAAGGAAGAGATGTTGGTGCTTGGCAAGCTGTGGTTGGATGAGTGGCGAGATTCGAGCTCAGTGAGCAAGTAAAGAGAACGAATGGACGTCTCAGCTTGGAGCCGCAAATATATTGCAAGAAACTCAATAAAAAAGAATCGAATGCAAAAACAAATAAGAAGCAATAAATTTCCTTCTTTTAATTTTTCTCCAGCTACCCACGCATCATCAAAGAGCGACAAGGAAAAGGAGCGGTGCTGGACGATGCTGAAGCAGACGGTGAAGATTGTTGGAGAAAACTGAGAGACTGAGCTGGGACCGCCGTTGACATAGATGGCTATTTTTAAGGACCAAAACACAACTGCACTTGCATTAGCTGGTTTGAAAAAGAGACGGAACCAGTTTGCTTGCTTTGCACAGCCCACTTGGCTCAAGGGGGCTCTGCCGTGTCACTGATACACGTTGTTGGCACCAGCAGTTGCCACCGTGTGAGGTCACTGGTACGGGCGAGTGATTTCAAATGCTGATAGTCGTGCACAGAGCAGAGTTCCCCAGTCGCAGTGACACTGGTTTAGGCAGATGCGGGCATTTTTGTCAGTCTGGTCTTGTTTGGGCAATGGGGAGGGAAATGCCGTAAAGAGCTTGCAGAAGAAAAGACGAGCTTCAACGCGTGTTTTGGGCGATTAAATGGATGGGGGCGGCTAAAGCAGGACATGTGGCGCGATGAATGCCAGGCCCGCTCGGCAATTGCCTAACCGGGCTGCATTGCATTTGATTTTGCCAGGGGGGTTTGAATTGCTGTAGGATTTGTCTGAGCTTGATGGTTGTAAGTGGTGAGTGAGTGATATGGATTGTATTGGTAAAGAGGTGTCAATGTCAAGGAGATGTAAAGAGCATCAGTTGAGGTCATCAACAGGTACTATAATCAGCGCTGTTGCCTCAGGTATTCCTTGGTACAGCAATCGACTCATGTACTGGTGACTTACTCGCTGCTGTTGGGTGGACAAAAATACAGTGTGTGTAAGTGTGTGTTTACAGGATCACGACCAGGATCAATTGCGTCTGGTCCTTATTGATGTGCAGAGTGCATTAGTCGAGGTAGGCTGTGACTCACCAAACTGTAGGATGGATCTTATTAATAGCCATGGACAGTTGCAGCGAGGCAGCAGACATCAATCCTTTATACACTGGCGACAATTGTTTCCGTATCGTGAAGCAGCAAGTTGGGCGTCACTGCACTTGTACTGTAACAGGTACTCGACTTACTCGTCTCAACATCACCTGCAATGTCCCCTCATCTGTGGCCTACACTGAACGGGTGGCCCCGTCTCCGTCAGCTCGGCTTTCCAATGACCTCCTTGTGACCTAGACTGTGGCCAATAGACGGCTCTGGCTCGTCTCGAGAGGGGGATCCAATGGATTGTTTGCAGTGGCGAGTGGCTGAACGAGCTGCAACGCAGGTACTCGCACATTGTTCCTCGGCTACCTGTGCCTGTATCTGTACATTTCCCCTCAAGTGCTGACATTATAAATACAGGGGTCGAGATGGAAAAAAGATGCCGTGAATCAACACCCTCGACTCAGCTCTTCTCAATCGACTCTTCCGGTGATGGTACCAGTAACACATCAAACTACCCCGATCAATTGTCAAAGCCTCATTCAATACAATCCAAGTTAGATCCAAGCACCTACGAAAACTTGCCGCAGCCCCGCCCGCCTCTTCTGCCCCTCCCCTCCTCCAGTTCAGCCGTATATCGCCGTCTTACTTCATTCTAACCCTCCACTCTGCTGTCGTGCAACCAGCCCCGGCCCTACCTAGCCCAAAAGCCAGCACACCCCCATAATTACAGGGCCAAACTCTCCAAAAACTAGCGCCAGCCGCCTAAACGGTCGCCTGTCCTCGCATCCACCCCGCTGGCCGGCCCCTCTACCCGCCTGGCCCATCTTCTGATTCTGATTCTTCACCACTTCCCTCCCCACATCCACATCCATGTTGGCCGACTCCAGCCAGACCAAACGAAGAGACAACGCAAGCAGGACGAACAGAGTTGCAACAAAGGCCGAGAACCCGCCAAGGCGCCGCAGATTGCCCTTTGTCCGACCAACGCCAATTTGGCTCCAACTTACTTTCTCTTGCCTTTTGTTTGGTGCTGTTGTGCGGGTTTCCTGACAGCATTCGTTACGCTGTGGCTATTCTACTCTAACTTTCTTCTCCTCTCCTCCCGCCGTCCATCTGGTGTTGTCGCAACCTCGGATATCACCGTCTCCCGTCTCTCGATTCCTGACATCGGCGACAGTACAGCATCAACACCAGCATCGTCATCGGCATCTTTTATTCGGGCAATCTCGAGTCTCGGCGCCGGATCACGCTGTAGCCTCTTTGCGCCGCAATCCCATTCCGTCGTCCTAGCGTCGCATCTCCTCATTTCGCCACTCCCCATCGGCAGGTTGCGCGCTCTCGGCCGACAAACCTCTCTAGATCTTTGAGACATCTCCTCCCGGCATCGTCTGTGGCCCTGAGGAGCGCGCTTCCTCTTACCAGCGTCGCCCTCTCGCCTGCCTGCTGTCGCTCTCCCAACGTATCCCATCATGGCCACGAGCGATGCCAGCGACGAGGTGGCGGCCCAGCCCAACAAGCAGCGGCTCACCTTTGTCGACTTGCCCACCGAAACCCAGCGGGAAATCATCTCACATGTACGAAATCCCTTCTTTCAAGCCCATCTCTCCAGAGGATTCCGAAAACTCCCACCCATCTTGCATCCCTACCTATGCTTACGTGTGCCCTGTTGGTCCTCTCATCTAGTGCTCCCAGAGCGATCTGATATGTCTTGCTCTCGTCTCCCGCCATTTCCACGAACTCGCCTCGGCCCAGCTATACAGGAACTTCCACATCATCTTCCCCGACGATGACGATCTTAACTTCGATTCTCCCATCGACGGGCTTGCCGGCGGTCTTGATACTTTCACCACCAGCAATTATGACTATGCCAAGCATCTGAGGGATCTATCCATGGACACTCTCAGCGCTGGTCTTAAGGGAGAGTGCTGTTACCAATCCTACCTGTATAGTGCCAGTTGCGGCAAGTTTCTAAATACGCTCCTGCATCTTACACTCAGAAAAGCCAGATCGCTTGAGGTTTTCCGGTGAGTCGCCGTCTGGAACCAGCTCACATGCACCCTTGATCCAGATCATCGGGGGGTTTTCGTGTTAGTGAGGCATACTAAGTCTCGGCGCTTTAGATGGAACATTCGTGTGGAACTCAGCAGACCTGTCTATCGCGAACTGCATAGAATTGCATCGCTCAAAAAACTGCATGTACGGATGCAGGCGGGAGACTCATACTATGTACAGCCGCCACCGCTGCCCGTCTCCATCGATCCTCATCCCCAGCCAGAATCGACAAACCATTGGGGAGGCATTCCGCCGCTTGCTCCTCTCAGCTTGCTGCCTCCTCCGCCTCCGGGCGTCGTGCCACCTGTTGTCAGCGGTCCCCCGCCTTCTCTCCTACCGCCGTCGTCCAAGTCAGCGCCTAAGAATAAGGCTGGAAAGCGTGTGACTGGTGCAAAGGAGCCTTCTACCTTTTCGGGCTTCAAAAACCTCCAGAGCCTCAGTGTGCTGGATATCGAAAACCTCGATATCGTGAGCGAACTCAATGCTTGCATCAAGAACTCTAGCTCAACGCTTACTGAACTACAACTATCCTTTTCGGATGGGTTGGTAAGCCGGGCGCGTAAGCCGCCGCCTGATTCCGACGCAGACGATTCTGATGTCGACGACGAGTTTCAGGTTCTCCCGGCTACCCAGAACAACAATGGTAGCAGCTTCGACTCCAAGTCATATAGGGTGTACGAGGAGCGGAGACTTCAAGAAGCCGTCTTGGGCAAAATATTTCAGCTATTCTCACCGCCACCTGGAGCGCCGCGTAAAGCTGATAATATCGAATTTGAGCAGGAGGATGATAAGAAGGGGCCGGAGCCTTCGGAGGCAGATGTTCGAGAAGCATTCATCGAATCCATAAAGAATGCATCTACCAAACTCATGACGATTACCAGTGGATCTTCCAATTTCTCTGCCACTGCGCAAGATATGCTTGACACCATAGCCAAGGCGGCGCGGAATTATGTAGATTCTGTCGAAACATCAGCACTGACTGGCGGGCAGCCAACCCCCCAAAACCAGGAGGCTGCAACGAGCATCACCAATGGTGTATCCCAGGGCGAGTCTTCAACCGCAGCGGACGAGACAACTGCTACGTCTCCTTCTATCAAGGAAGTTGAAGAGGAATCCAGTGCCAAGGCAAGTGAGACGACGGTGCCTAGCGAAAGTTCGTCTAGCAAGGCACCAAAGAGGAACGGCGTCGACGCTTCTCCTGAAGATATCGACATTGCCCATATCGAAGTTCTTGGGGATGGTTTTGAAGAAACCGAGGATTCCAGCCTTCCAGATGGTACTGATTCCAAGCCTGTGGAAGGGGACATCTCTGAAACGGAACCTGGTCAAACTGGTTCTTCCTCTGGCTCTGCTACTCCTACACCAGTGGCTGATGCGGCCATAGCCCCCTCCATGACGCCCGGCAACGCCACTCAATCCTCTGCACACAAGGTCAACTTGGAGAACCTGATGACCAAACTTGACTCTTTCCGGAACCAGAGCGAAGCCATTGGGAAGAAAATCAACGACCTACATGCTCAAGGCTCGGCAATAGATCATACGCAGATCAAAGATGCTGACGCCCAACTCAGGGGCTTCAGTGCCATGGTCACTGACCTCCAGAACGAAATCCAGGTTATCGAGGAGGAGATGGATGAGTCGGAGCGCCGGGCAGCGGGCGTCAATACTACCAGTATGAGCGACTATGTCCGCCGCACAAGAGGCCTGATGCTCACATCCCTGAGCATATACCTTATCCCCGTCAAGGCATCTGTTCTGTCGCAGACAATCAACCTATCGTGCCTTAGGCAGATTACCCTTCTCAATGTTGGAGACCAGGCGGCCATCTGGTCTTTGTTCACTAAGGCAAACAAGGTGCGCCCGCTGCCGTTGAGGAGCATCTTCACGGACAACGTGTGCAATCAATTCCTCGTTTTCGCCTCTCAGCTCGAGGAGATACATGACCTCTTTTTGCTCGAGCGCAGCCCTAAGAGCAAGCCCGAGGCCCTTTCGATGCCGAGCTTCGCAAATATGGATCAGATTCGTAGGCTTGTACTAAAGAAGCATATTGGCAACCTTAGGCGATTGATGATCAAAGATGAAGCCAGCGGCACTCGCTGGGACTGTAACGAGAAGACGATGATTCTCATTTGCACCCAAGGCCGGAAACTCGAGGAATTGGCACTGAGCATGAATATCCAGGCTGTGGTAAGTCAAACCGATCTCTATAAACATTTGTTACATAAAGCTAACCTGAGCAGCATATTTTCATGCAATACTTTTCTGGTCTCGTTAGCCTGCGCGCAATCAACATCTTACACTTCCGCAACAATGATACTTGCATCTGGGTTGTTAGAGAAATCCTGAGATTCATTGTAGACAATCTGTCGCACTATCCAGAGCTCAAGCTGGAGTGGATCGCAATGGAAGACGATCGCGTTGACCGAGTCATCCGGCCGTCGGACGAGACCACCGACGCCCCGGATGAGCGAAACAACAACAAGCGGGCCAAGGGCAAGAGCAAGGACAAATTCCCGCCTGTGACGAGCCTGGGCCCCCACGGCAACATGTTTCCGCCTCTCCCGCTGGAGGGCCTCGACTCGGAGAGCGACAGCGATGACGAGTTTAACGGAGGGTCTCGCCTGCGATTCAAGACGGTGGGACCGCTGCAGTTTTACGATGTTTGGGGGGTCAAGATCTTTGACAAGGAGATTCGCAGTGGGAGACTTTGAAGAAGTAGCGTACGAAAAATAACTACTGGTACAGCGACAAAGCGACTAGCGAATGGAAATAACATTAATTTCCAACTGTACATATCTATAGGACCGAAACAGATTTGGGCGAGCCGGTTGGGGGGACAAATATAGGGCATAACGGCACAAAGGCGTCTATTAGCGAAGCGCAACAAAATATCCACGGGGATGCTGCGTTACAATTTTCGGATTTGGGTAGGAGAGAATTACAAGTAGTTTAGTTACAGTGAAAAGAAACAAGAAGGATGATTTATGCAATGGTTGGTGTGTGCATGAGTGATAGATTCTATACGTAGACGGGCCTAGACGACTATCATATAGACGCCCTTCCTTGCATGTGCTTGTCCTGCATGTTGCAAGAAACGTAGTCAAGAAAAGAAGTGCAATGTATTATCTTCTTTTGGAACTTGTATTGAAGTATTGAAGTATTGCAGGGAGATCCCTGGCAACTCAGCCCTCCATGTATAGTAGAGGAGATGCTTGATTGGTAGCCATCCGCCGGAGGAGATACTAGGTTGTGTTGCTTTGGCCTCTTCCATAGGTCGCATTGAATCACACAAAGAACAAATATATGCATGCATATTCTCCGAGGAGAAGGAGAAACGTGTTTGTCATGAACGAAAATTTGTACACAAAAAGCCATGCAAGGGAAAATTCGTGATCATGTAGTGTTTAAACAGTGTAGGGTATTTTATGGTCTCTGTGCTGCCCCTATGCTGCTACATTATTTACTACGAAAAGAAGAATAATTGAGATGACTGAGTTTTGAATGAGACATGAGAAGTTTAGGAATTGCTTGTGACAATCACAGTTGGCACGAAATGATATGGAAAAGCAGGGAGGCTTGGCCAGTCATCGTATCACCGTACGTGCATAGAGAAACCCAAGATGCATCGTAGAGTAGGATTCCGGGCAGTGCCGTCACCTCAGCCCACTTACAAGCTCGGATTGAATGTGTCGCGGTTTTTATTAGGATTTCAAGCGGGATGAAGTAGGCGATACACCCTCCTATTCGATATAGATAGAACCCATGACCTTGGTAGAGGCATCGAGTTCTTGCACTTGTTCCTACTAGGTACCAAGTATTGTGTCAATTTTGATGCCGTGGATGGTAACACTCCCAATGGAGAAATCTGCAAGAAACAAGGAAGATATATATGCGAGTGCTGTTTTTCTGATTGAGATTGATGCGGATTTGGTGGATGTCGAAGCCACAGTGCTTTCGTGGACTCGGGTTTGGACCAATATCTGAAGCGGCCGAAGTCGGCGGCACCATGAGGCTGTTCTCTGCCGCTGGTGAGCGTAATATCCTATGATATGTTGGGTATTGAATCCGTTTTCGCGTCAAAGTATCCTCATCACATTCTACTAAGGCCTAAAAGCAACTGAATAGACCTCTGCCGGCAGAGGCTATGCTCGCGGCAGTGCCAGTACACCGCTGATGGAGGTGTGTTTCTCCTCTTCCTGCCCCAACACCTATCAGTGGTACTTGATGCTCGATTATTGTATCTGTACTGCAGATAGGAAAATTCGGTTTATCGAGGCCTCCCATCGAGCATCAACCAACCACAGCCTCGTCACTCGCTTAATGAGACAGGGAACACTGGGCTTTGGAAAGGCAGCCGGCAGCCAACCAAACAAGGCCACAAATGCAACCGTAAGTACTACGGAAGAAGTATGGACCGACAACCAATCAGCAATGCTCACGATCGCTCATGCTTTCAGCCCAACATCAGAAGCGGGGGTTCAATATCGATTCCAATCTCATAACTTCTGTCGATATATGGGCTGAATCTCCAGTCAGGCCAAGCATGGAGGCTCACAAGCCAGAGTATCAACATTTCATTCCTCAGTTCCTACTGAGAAACTTCTCTCACAAATATGCACCCCCCGGAAAGTCTAAAGAGGGGAAATCCAAGAAGCGCGACCCCAAGAAGAAGATGTACCCTGGAGACCAAGCGGTGAACAGCCTTTGCCTATCTGATCATGAATTTTCCTTTGATGAAAGTTCGGTAAGGCGTACTTGTGGCTTGGAAAATATGTATGTGAGTCCGACAAAACCGTTGCAAGACCATGGTCATCTTGAGAAAAAGTTCGCCGTCTTTGAGAACAAAGCGAGCTGCATCTATCGCAAAATTATCAAGGCCTATAAAGATGGAAAGCCGACTATATTGCTGAAGAGAACGGAGAAAGATGTATTGCGAAAGTTTATTTACTTACTCGCCGATCGTGGGGAGCAATTCCACCGAAAGTACAACTTAGACAGCATGCAGGATTATGATGATGGCGACAAGGAGCTTTTACAACATTACATGGCAAAGCACGGCTTCACCAAACCGATTGATGTCTGGTTTCAGAGCTTGGAGGCGATTATAGATTTGGACATTGACACAGAGGGATGTTGGAAACAGCACATTATCGAGAGCATTTACTTCCCCATCGCCGATTCATTCATTAACCACATCTGCGATATGTACATGGCTATCTGCACACCAGTAAACCATGATGAAGAGTTTGTTCTTACAGACAATTGCTATAACGTGAGTGAGGGGCGGACTGTTGCTTATTTTGATATTAGTACAGGCAAGCATGCCAGTATAGGTCCTTGCTTTCACAAGTTTGCACCGATTTCTCCGAGGCTTATAATAGTCCTACGGTCTACCTATCTGCCCGAGCCACTTGAGGATGCGGATCCGGCCATTAAGGAGTGGAGGCAATTCCAGAGGCAGCTGTGGATTGACTCTATCTTTGGCAGCGGAATTGAATCTATTCTGGAAGATCTCCCTATCCGGAAAGCAAGAAGTAACTACATGGAAATAGTCAACGGGAGGCTAGCGCCAAGATCTGGATGGAACCAGCGCTTGGGTATAAATGACAGTTTCTGCTTTACAATCTATAAAATACCTACTCGCCATGTCCGAACCATCAATGGCCTCCTAATTGATCACGCGTTCCATGGCTCGAGGATCATTTTCAATCGGAAAGACATCTTCCTGGACTTGATGGAATGGTATTTAACAGAACCTTGCGAGGTTGGGAAAAATTTGATTGGAAAGAACATGCTCAAACAGTTAAAGTACATTGAAGGCTTGTCTAAGTTTATGTTACGTGAAGGAAGGGAGATTTCTCCTAACATAACCTTTTGGCCAAGTGAGGATCGCGACCTGAATCAATTCCAGCTTAAGAACATTGCTGGAGCGCGGTTCTTGGAAGGGGCGAGGTCAGGGAAGGACGGCATGGGTTTTGGTTTTGACGCAATTTATGAGAAACTGGGTATTACACTTCTTCATCTATATCTTTACTGGAGATGCTAATCGTGCGTGGTAGGTGGGACAGTGGCGACCTTTGATGAAGACATGGCAATAGCCAATACCATGCTCCAGATCTGGACCAGATGTGTGGATTTAGATTGGGAATCGCCGGAATATGAATCGATTCGCCGCAACAAACTTGCCTGCCTTTTAGACGGGTATCAACGGCAGTCATGTTCTAGGTTTTGGATGTTTTTAAAGTGGATGAGGCTGGCCCAAAAATGGGGCCTCAAGTCGATACAAATCGTTGCATCATTTTTGAAGAAGCATGCTTGGGACCAGAGGACATGCTTGCATATGGTTAATTCCGCCATCCCTTACATCTAATATTCATATAACTAACGTAATATTCACAGCACATCCGGTAATACAAGGGCACGAACTCAATATGGCGATGTATAAGTCTTTTAACGAGAGCATGACCCTAATCAGAGGAACTGGGTGTGGCCTGGAATCAATGGGGTTTTTCTCACTATTTGGTGACGAGAGCTGGAGAATTCCAACACCCTTTTCTCACCTGAACCAGCCGTGCAAAAACGATGGAGATAAAGATGGACCTGATGTCAAGAAGACAGTCCGTTCTTCATCATTTGACAGTGCGAAGCGGAAAGCATCAACGCAATCTCCCCACCGGAATCAGCGGTTCGATTATAACGAGATTAAAGAGAAAGTTGGGGTTAGCAAAGCAACCCATTCCTCGCTATTTGATACCGAGAACAGGAAAATACCAACCGGCCCCATCGAACAGATTAAGCCATGCGATGATAACGAGGCGAAAGATGAATCTGATATAAAGAAGACAGCCCATCCCTCGCTATTTCACAACGAGGGCTGGAAACCGCCGACAGGCTTTGTCAGCCCGAAGGACAAAGCTGACGAGAAGCTTGAGCTCGACGGAGCGTTGATATTCATGAACTGTATTTTATGGGTTATTGTTGCCGCGCTAATGTTTTCTTTGTTGGGAATTTGTAGCTATCTTCTGGCGCTTCTCTTTCATTTGCTCGTATGGCTGTTAGACAGTCTGGCATGGCTATTGGACACTCTTTCGCCCGCTTTTTACACCCTAGGGCGATATTTTTTCTTTCTGGGGCTGCTGTTGGTTAATCCTCCTTTGGCCATTCTTTTGGCCGTTGTCAAGGCGGCCTCGAAAATGATCTAGTGCCTTGGGAAATTGAAGTACTATTCATAGATGTTCATGGTACCGTAATAATGGAACCACTGATGGAACAAGTATGCACTATGCCATTACAGGTCAATATAGATAAGCTGACAGAAATGCGCCTATTTGGCAAATGTTTGTTTGTTTGTTTGTTTTATGTACAGTATTGGTGGAAGTGATATTGGCCTTCAGTATAACCTACTGATAAAGGCTATCGCATGGATCATAATCCTTTGTGAGCGCTTTGTAAATCTAGTTAGATTTGGACGCCAACTAAGCAAAAAAGGACTGATATGTCTTCTAAAGTTCCTCCACACACATATTTATTAAAAGAGAGAATAGAACCGGAAGCTACATTTACACAGAACAGTAGAAGGATGTACTGCCCCGAAATGATGATATTTCATATACTGTTCAGACAGTGCTGGTTACAGACACTTGGCTAAGGCATCTATCTTCACGATACCGGCTCGACAGAGTCGTAGTAAAATACACTATGTGTATAACCAGCATAAAGGCGTTGGCGGAAAAGATAGGCTAGGTTCTTTGGAGGCTTGGATACTTGAAAGCACTCCGAAAGCTGCTCAGGATCGTAGCATCGGCCGATCCAGGGCAGTGCTTCGATCGTTGGATCCAAATCGCTCCGTATCAATCCGTAGGTGGAGAACCGGTTGGTGCCTGATGGGAGGGCGGCTGGACACCGTCGATAAACAATAAGACGGGACAAGGCCTGATGTGCCGGTGATGGGTGGGTGGAGGCGGAGTCGTGGTCATAAGATAGGTACGATCAACTCACTGGCCTACACCGGCATGCTCCCGTGTTTTCACAATGTGTGCTCATGTACGCTTACGTATAAACCAATGGCGCAGCGTACGGATATGCACGATGCCTTGTTTCTGGCAGTGTACTCCGCAGGTGTAGCGTGTACAGGCCTGTAGTACTACAGTTTGCTTGGGTTCCTGCTTCGTGATCAATGCCGAGAAGCTCAACCGGCCATCTTTTACCATTGTCGCTATGGTCCACACACATCGTTTGCTGTTGAAGCATTGATTGATATTCATGCAGCTCGACTAGGATAGAGGTGTGACGCGTGTACCTGGTATAGGGCTATGAGAGATGGGGGATTTGGTCATGTTCCTTCTGGTCTATTGGCGACAGCATCAACGTAGGCGCAGGTGGGATAAAGTGATGGCTTAGCCTGCCAGAGAAGAATCCAAGGGCACCGGAACTCGCCTGCAGAACAGAGCTAGATTTGTAAGAGAGGGACTCCGTCGTACAGCAGCGGTAACACGGAAGCCCTGCTGCATCGATATTGTTTCATAAAGGCGGGATGAGTAGCCAGAGTGTCGGGAGGCTGGCAAATCAGACGTTTCCAACCTCACGGCGAAGCTGTGATTGTGGCTTGCTTCTCCTGTCCCGCATAGACTGATCGAGGGTGGTGGCATGACGCCAGAGTGCCGTGGAGACGGAATCAGGCTGTGGCTTGTTTGACTGTGACACGGGCTGGCTCATGAGATTGAAATCATCCCGGTTGATGTCGTTGTGGCCTTCCTTGTGATGATCGTTTTGATGTAGTCCTTGCATATACATAAGATCAATCAGTAGCTTTGGTCCAGTCATTGAGCACGACGCTAGAGCTGGCGCCGTTGTCGATCGCCGGTACCCGCGATAGCCGTGTTGATCTACATATGCTAACAAGGAGATTGTGCGGTCATCGATTATAGCTGTCTCAAGGAACTCGTCCAGACGAAATTGATGGCGGATTAATTGCCCAACCGGCCGTGAAGAGCTGTCCCGCGTGGGCATGTATTTTTGGAACGGAGCTCCGAAACCCTCTCACTCTGCATTGTATTCCAGGTTGACGGACATGGCTGAAGGCTAGATCATCCCTGTGCTCCCCCCCAGACCTGGGGCAGCAAGGCTAGTAGTATGGAGAGCAGTGGAGCTCCCCATGCCTCTGCTCGTCTTCTTTTGCCCCTCAGAAGCTTCTATTTTTGCGTCAAGGTGAGACATTGTGCGCTATATTGCCTGTAGTGCTGCTGGCTCCACGGCAGGCGAGGCGTCCAGACCGTGAAAGCGGCAGAGAAGCTGAAAAAACTTGAGAATCTGGGCGAGGAGCCGCAAAGCTGAAGAGCTGATGGACAAGGATATGCCGTGGCGCTGGGTCGAGACCATGACAGTTGCTTGACGACGTCGCCTCAATTAGACCAGCTTCAGGGCCCGGATCCGGGTGAGAACTGGCGGCGACATGCGAGCAATCCATTGCTCCAGTTACCCCAGACCGGGTTGCTTTTGATCAGAGACAGTTGCTGCGTGGTGACCCTGCTGAATGCGGCAATACGCAAGAGATTTGGTGGCTGATGGCGGGATGAAATTGATGCTATTGGCTTGAGGGTTCCATGTTGGTGAGGGGCACAGGCGGGTTAGTGGAAGGTTGATAGATTAGAGCAGCACACATGACTGCATCACTGTGGCTGTTAGTGGTCACCTTGGGAGAGGCTGCTCGCTATTGGGTACACAGCGTCAATCTATCAAAGTTGATTGTTCAATGTCAATATTGATAGCTGGGATCCAGGTTGTATTCACAGCTCTGGCCAGTAAAGTAACCAATATATGCAAGTCCACACGTGCCTGTACATTGCATCAAACAAACTCTCCGGTGGCTGCGTGGTTGATAAGACTGACAAACGCTGGCTGATAAGAGCTGAGCCAAGGGTTCCATGTTCAATTCTATTTGGAGCTGAGGCCAGCATGGAATCACAATCCGGCGTGATGCATGGCTTCATTATTGCCATCCATGGATGACAAACAGAGACAGACACCACCTTGTACCTGTACGCAGCGCGCGCGTTACGCGCCCGAATCCCGTCCGTCATGGCTCCGGACAAGGGCTGATGCATATCCCAGGTCGTATTTGCATGATTAGTACCTGTACTCTTACGAAGCAGCGGACCATGGATGGCATCAACTTGTATGGATTACCTAGTTAGTGGTCAATGTACAGTACAGTACCCAAGGTAAGACGGGATAGATTGCTGGCGATGCTAATTGTATCCCTCCCTGGATTTTTAGAGACCCTGTGGCTGCCAAAAGTCTCAGCCTCTCTGGCGGGAAATGGATGGAGCTGCAGCACGCGATAATCCGAGACCTTGTCTTGATTCCACGGCTCTGGGTCATCATCATCATTGCCATTACCGATTGCCACCCTTTTGCGCCCAACGGTTTAAACTAATGCTGAATTGTGTCATCAACCTATCATCCCGCTAATGTCGTTGATCTTACAAACATCAAATACAAAGTGCATATAATTATTCTGCATTATTACCGCTTGTCCAGGCATATTGCAATGGAAGCCATCCGTTGATATCATTTGATGCTTACATCAATGTATGTACAAAGATATGTATGTATCCACAGCACAGGCAGAATCCCACTAAAACTGCCAGGTTACAGGGGTCTCGGTACCTGTGCCAGCACCCCCCAGCTGCACCCCCCCCCCCCCGCTATGGATGTACAAGGTTCCTGTTTGGGCAATACTTACCCATCGCTGGGAGCTTCGCCCCGACTGCTCGAGTCTGATGTGGCTTTGCCTCGCTGTTTTTAAGCTTGCCGGATGCCCGCTCCTCTAGCTTTCACTAGTAGTTTGTGCCATCATCTCTTCCATCGTGTTGTTTTTCTCCTCATTCTCAAATCTGCCTATCCTTGATCCCTTCATCACAGGATTCGAATCTCACTGTTAGTCACCATCGCTACTTGATCGAAGCTCGACCACAGTCTTGTAGCTTCATCAAACACACACACAAACATCGAACTTGGGAGCCCCACAGCCTCGTGGCGATATCAGTACCCAACATACCTGACCAGCTTCAACATGGATCAGCTTCTCACGACTCTCTGGAGTAGAGGCGGCTGGTTCCGCGCATTTACACCTCCTTCACCACCTTCACCCGTCGACGATGCTCTCCAGGCTCCCCAATCTCCCCAAGGAACTCCCATTCTCGACGTCCCATCCGATGTTCTGCTTCTCATCGGAGACTACCTCAATGATGCAGAACTCCTCAGTCTCAAGCTCGCCTGCCGGAGCACCTATGCTCTGTTTCCACAGACGTACAAGTCGCTGCCGCCATATCTAAAGAAGCGTTTCCTCCCCATTATTGAAAAGGACCCTTTGGGTAAAGGAACAGTCTATTGCCACGTTTGCAACAGGCTTCATCCTTTCAACGAGACGACTGGACCTCACTCTAGGCCTGAGCTCGGCGTTGATGGGAAAAGACTCAAGTGTATGAGCCGAGATCGATTCTCTCCAACCGGCAACCCCTTTTCGCTCAGCTACACCCATGCCAGACTAGCCATGAACAGCCACCTATACGGCCCCGAATACGGCATCCCACTGGCCAACCTGTGCACCGAGCAGAGCGAGCGTCGAGACCTGATGACGATACGGTGCTCGACTTCGGCCAAGATTATGGACGACGAGCTGTTTTTACAGCGCACCTACGCTCTTACAGTGGCCGATAGAGATGTGGCCGAGTTCCGCAAGTGCACCGGCGCACGCGACATCAAGCTATGCGAGCACACTTCCCTATTTCCCGCCTCATCGCCCTTCCGCCAGTCCATCCCCGAGCTGCTCAAGAAGCCCGCAGCCGGAGGCGATGGCCTCGTCCCATGCCGCGAGGCTCCGGGATCGTGTGGCTTGTGCCTGATGGACTATGACATCACGATCCAGCCTTGTGCGGACGATTCACACAGCATCGTCATCCGAGCCATCCACCAGCTCGGATCTTGCCGCTCTCCACGAGACTGGAAGTGGGCGAGATTCAGCGAGAGCTACCGCATCCATATCTTCTATCCCAGTCGCCCTAATCGTCGCGGATCGACGTACAGTCCCGGGTCCCTCCACAAACGATGGGACGATGACGAGAGGGAAGCCTGCGCTGTGCTGGGCGGAGGATCCGGCAGTCTGTTTGGCTTGTCTTTATTCAGCTAGAGAGAAGGGTCCTGTTCCCATGGTTTTGGTTATGCATGGCCGCTTTCGATCGGTTGGAATGCAGCGCTATATGACACAGCACAACCGCCATGGTGAGACAGAAGGCGTGTGTGCGTGTACTTGGCCTTGCTCAGCCACTTGGGAGACGAATCCTGCTACACAGCAATTGTTTATTTATTTTTTGTTTTCTTTTTCTTTTTCTGCATTGGGTCGGAGTTGGATCTTGGGCACGATTTTTTTTTTTTGTCATCTACTGGGCGTACGATACGGAAATGGACACACACGGATTGGGCTGGAACAACGGAATCTGAGACGTCACGATTTACGACACTACTTTTTTTTTTTTTTGTACGAGCGCGGCATTTGGGCACCTTTTTTCTCTCTCTCCCGTTTCTAGCCGGCACTCTTTGCAGATGGGATATCAGCTGGTTTCTTTGTTTCTCTTGTATCAAATCTGCCATCAATTATGTATTTGTATTATACCTATCAGCCATCTCTGTTCTGTCTTACTTAGGTACCTTAGTTCACGATCTGGATACCAAAACACGCATCTTCATTTCTCATCTCAAATACCAAATTGCAATACAATCTACTTGGTTCACCTTCACAGGCCATCTCTTAGTCCTAATCCGGTGTACACTTGATATCATACCATGGCAGCTAGATAGATGTCTTGTATGTCACCCACAGTCTCCCTGCTTCTCTCCCGCATAATCAATTGATCCCATGCCCCCAATTTGGCACATACACACACCCCATTATTTACCACACCGATGGGATGGGGCCGATCTTATTGATGCGGTGGCACACCCTTGCCATGACTTCATAGGCGTTGTTTCTTTGTATACGTTGGACCGAGTTCTTTTTTGTTCAATGTTGGGAGACCTCGAGCTACGTCATTATCTGCAAGTTTGCAAAAGGTGAGTACAAATTAATAATTATGCAACGCTAGTTCTTCTTCTTTTAACTGCAGTGGGCCGGTGTTTGTGTGTTTCTTGTACGCACGTCGGATGTCGGGTGCAGAGAGACACAAGGTATGACCGTTTTAACTGCTCGTGTGACTGACTTTGATACCGACGATGATTATCCTTGCCGCATGAAAAGCCAAGCTACTGACCGAGTACTCCGTAGTCTGTACAAAATCATACGCCAACACAAGACACGAACTCATGAGATCTTTTTTTTTTAAACTTGTTTTTGGTAATTTTGCCATGCCGTGGGCGGATATTCAAGCAGTGAAGCCCAAATACTCACGCACCGACACACGTTCTAGTAGGTTGTACATGCATACATAGTCTAAACCGCTTTCTTTTTCCCCTCCTCCCCTTTCTGCCTCCCTTTTTTGGGGTCCTCAAGGTACTGAATGCTTGCTATATCTCAATACACTTTTGGAAAACCGTGATGAAATGAAATCCCCTCCTAGTGACATATTTTTTTTAAGAGTGAAAAAGATGGTGTATGGCGCGAGTAAACTGGGGGCGTTCGATTATACGTTCATATGGGAGCAGCCCCCAGTTACGTGGATGAGTTTGTTTATGAGTTTGCGGAATGGTGGGTTGTGTAGTTGATGGTTTTTGCGTAGTTTTGCAGTGGTGTGCAAAAGGTAGCGGTAGAGGTGACAAAGGTATCAAAAAGTGATGAAAAAACCGCCTTGTTCGTTCTTTACAGCTTGCCAATGATGGCAGCGGCGTACTCGTGGGTCTTGGCCTTGCCACCGAGATCACCGGTCAGAGCCTTGCCCTCAGCCAGGGTGTCGAAGATGGCCTTCTCGATCTTGTTGGCGTGGTCGTTGAGGCGCATGTGGCGCAGCATCATGATGGAGCTGAGCAGCAGGGCAGTGGGGTTGGCAAGGCCCTTGCCAGCAATATCGGGGGCGGAACCGTGGACGGCCTCGAAGATGGAGCACTCGTCACCGATGTTGCCGGAGGGAGTCAGGCCGAGACCGCCGATGAGACCAGCGCACATGTCGGACAGAATGTCACCGTACAGGTTGGGCATGACCAGGACCTTGTCGTTGTAGGGAGTGGGGTCAGTGACCATCTTGAGGCAGGTGTTGTCGAGCAGCTCGGCGTCGAACTCGATGTTGGGGAAGTCCTTGGCGACACGCTCAGCAACGTTGACGAAGAGACCGTCGGACATCTTCATGATGGTGGCCTTGTGCACGACGCGGACCTTGGTGCGGCCAATGGACTCGGCGTGCTGGAAGGCGAATCGCAGGACACGCTCGGAAGCCTCCTCGGTGATGAGCTTGATGCTCTGGACAACACCGTCGACGACAACGTGCTCAATGCCAGAGTACTCGCCCTCGGTGTTCTCTCGGATCAGGACAGTGTCGACACCGTCGTAGGGGGTCTTGAAGCCGGCGACGGATCGGCAAGGTCGCAGGTTGGCGAACAGGTTAAAGGTTCGTCGCAGAGTCAGGTTGAGGGAAACGTGGCCCTTGCCAACGGGGGTCTGTCAGGCGTGTCAGCACAATCTATCGACTGCATTCCGAAGTATAATTCTGTACGTACAGCCAGAGGACCCTTGAGAGCAATCTTGTTCTTGTTAATGTTCTCAATGGCGGCGTCGGGGATGGCGGTCCTGCCGTCCTTGATGATGGGGGTGACATCGATGGGCTCCCAAGCAATTGGGGTCTATGTCTCATCGTTAGTCATCGTTGGTGTTGTTTCTCTTGCAGGATCATTCCATCCCGTAGCGTCAAGTTTGTCGTACCTTGGCAGCGGAGAAGATGTCCTTGACGGACTGGGCAATCTCGGGACCGATACCGTCACCCTCGATCAAGCTGACGAGGAAGTTGCCCTATTCACATTGTAAGCATCTTGTTCAGGACAGCTGCACCAGTTCCAAGCCCTGCGTCTTGAGTGAATTTTATTCCCCCCCACCCTCGAATTTTTGGTGACATAGGTGAGACGCAGCAAGTCGTCCAGATAGCCGCGGATTGGGGGGGAATGCGCATATTAGGTGTCGAAAAGACGTACGTTGGAGTCCTTGGTTCCGTCATACTTGGCAACACGCTCTTGGGAGTAGAATCGCTTGTTCTGGACGGTACGTTAGCCAACAACTCCCATCGAGTCTCTTCCGTTGCGCCGTTGCTTCATACCGAAACGGACCAGGTGGCGGCAGCGCGGGGAGCTGCTCGCAGGCAGTGCCTGGCAGGGTTGGAGAGAGAGCGAATGGCCAGCATTGTGACGATGAGTGTTCGTATATATCTCGAGAATATATAGAAGAAGAAGCGGGTTACCAAGGGAGGAATAAAAGAAGGGGAGAAAGTGAAGAAAAAAGGGTATCTAAGGGGAATAAAAGAGGTCCGGAATAAACATGGCCATCTGAAAGTTTTTTGGCTCGGGCCCGGCATGGGCGACACTGAAAGCCGGCGATATGCACGCTTCAGCCTTGGTTGCTGCGCTGCGAGTGGCTCATTCGCGAGCTGAGTGGAGCGCACCAGCCACACGGCCTGTGGCGCGCCTGTGGAATTTCCCTCATTTCGACACTTCTTCCGCTCTGCCGCTTCGGTCAGGCGCCTCGGAGCCGGTCGGTTTGCGGCTGCAGGCTCCGAGCTACGCCTAATTGGTTGAGCTTTTTCTTGCCTCGGCCTCCCCCGAAGTGTTGCAGATTTTGATTTGATTTTGGATTTTTGCGGACACTACGGAGTACAAGTAGCGCCAATGCCAATACCGCATGACTAAGGACCTAATCAAAGAAATTGAGGCTGGTGAGCTTGCAACTGGGAATGGAAACCGGAACTGGAACTGGAACTGGCAGCGGGTATGGCTGGTGGTCCATGTGGCCTGTGGCTGATGAGACCCGAAAGTTGAGCACAGGCTGGCTGTGGCTGGTGGCTGGTGGCTGTAGCTGTAGCTGTGGCTTGTTTGCAGCAGGCATCTGGTCTCTTGCAGTACGGGGTAGCGGTACCTCGACTAACTGCACTGCTAAACTTGGGCGCTATACATGATCTTGCATCCCATCTTACCTTAGTAGCGGCTGCGTGCTCGCATCCTGAGCTGATATTGCTGTGAGCAAAGCAATGATCGTTGCGCTGCTCACAAAAAATACATCTCCATTCCCTAAAGACGAAACCCCAACAGTCTGAATCTCCCGCTGCCGCATGCATGGGCTTGTTCTGCCATCCTTGATACCGTCTCCAAGCTAAGCTCGCGAGCTTCATCCCCCGCGATTGCGTCGAGGCCGACAACATGTCCGATTACGAGCGAACAATCCTCGAATTCTACCAGCTCCCTACCTCGTATCCCTCGGAATGGCCTGCGGAGAAAGATGACGACTCCTCCGGGGACGAAGCCGACACGAAGAAGCACAGCCGGCAAAAGTCGCGATATCAGGCTCTCGAGGCGGCTGCTGGCGATGGCAAGGCCGCGGTGGGAAAAGGAGCTGCCAACAACCATGTTTTGAAAGATGAACCAGACCCATTAGGCACCACAGATAGTGTCGTCCGTTCGCTGAGAGAAATTGGCCTCCCGGCACAGGATGACGTGCGACTTCGTGAGTCTACCACCCCGAGTCTACCTCAGCAGGGGCTGATCGCATCTTGATAGGCAACCGATTCATGCTGTCCTCGACCACCTTTTCGCCGACCCTGTTCTTGTCGCAGATACACCAGTATGCTGACACGCGCACGTTGCTCGAGGGTTTGGATACGCTTTCGCAGTCAATCGACCAAAAGTCTGCCTCCCTCAAGGTCCTCGTGGAGAGCAACTTTGAAAGATTCGTCAAGGCAAAAGCAACTATAGACAATGTTTATAAAGAAATGAAATATCGTGGAACCGAGGCCAATACTGGCAGATCTTCCATCCATGGTCGCCATTCCAGTCGAACGAGCTTGCGTTCTGGCAGAGCTGGCCTCAACAACCCCTTGGCTTTGTCGTCTGACTCTCGAAAGAAGAACGCTCTGATTAAAGAAAGCGAATATGGTGTTTTGGGCATCAAAGTTCCCCTGCTGGACGTTTCTGCCAAAGCCGAAGATGTGTGGGGACCAGCTCTGGGAGGTCGAGAAAAGGAGGAACACCTGAGGTCCTTTCAGAGATACGTACAACAGTTCAAAGATCCGCTGGAGCTGAGCACCATAATATCCGACTGCATTAAGAGGAAAGACTATGAGACCTTGGTCGAGGCATACAACCGCGCCAGGAAGTTTGCCGACGATGCGCGCGAAGCTTCAAAGTACATTGACCGCCAAATGCCAGAAGATGAACAGCTTTACCAAATCATGGTTGCGGCCCGGGTATGGTATGACGTTGATCGCCAGATCCAAAGCTTCAAACGGGATGCATGGAAGAGATTGTCTACCTTACACACACTGTCGAAATCCGAGAGTCACGTCGGCCGAGGTCCAGACCAGCACATGGACATGATTTCCTTGCTGCTGGAACTTGGCGTCGAAGATAATCCAATATGGGTGTGGCTAACGAGTCGATACGAGTACCTTAAAACCAAGATTCAATCAACGGCCGAGCACACAAAGGCCGAAATTGAGGTGCTTCGCCGAAGGCTGGCGGGTAGCGAGAAGCCCTCTAATAAGGTCGTGGCCACTCATCTGCGTACATTGGGCCGACAGAGCATCGACAGCAAACCCACCTCAAGCGATTCTGCAGACGTCATTGAGTTGTGGGAGAAGATGCTTGCTTTTCTGACCGGCCTCATCTCTCCCCAAGGCATTCTTGGAGACCTCCTCGAATTTTGGCAGACTGCACAGGGCTTTATTGAAGGCAGAATACAAAGGACGCTACCTACAGGCTACAATGACGAATCCCAGGGGCATCATCAACTGACACAAAAAAATGTTGCGGACCTTGAGAAGGGCATCGTGGAACTAGTAGATCTGTTGCGTGGACACGTACATGATTTCTTCGCCGGATTGCCCCCTGAAGATCTTAGTGTGGTCTTCTCGCCGCTCCCTGTCTCACCTAACTCACCGGCCTCAGCTGGCGGTTTTGGCCATTCCCTGAGCCCAACTTCCACACGCGATCCTCGATTCAACTTTGATCCGAACAACCCGCCGCCATCCTCGCCAAAGAAGGGCGAACCGTGGGAAAAGTTAGCGTTCTGGCCTCCTTGGTCAAATTCCATCAGCGGAGTGTACTATCTCTGCAGGATGCTGGCACTGGTCGGCTCAGGTGCCTCTGACCTTGCCACCATTGATCCTATTCGTTCGGGAAATGGCCAAGTTCTTGAGCAGCTCAAGGCCTTGACTGGTGTCTCCAGAGAGCGATGCGTGACGGCTCTGTGCGCCGCGTGGAACCGAGACGCCGAGAATATCAAGTTCATAGAAGATTGGCTACCGTCTGCTGAGTCTGGGGATGTTACGCGGATGCCTGCCAGCTTTGCCGCATTCGAGGGTGCTCTTCTCACCGGCATGCAGAAGATTCTCTACATCTCAGAGGCCATGTCGAAGCCAGGTGCTGGTGACATTGTCTTGCCGCCGCCGGCCAAGCTGCTCCAGATGGTTCGGAGTCAGTATGTAACCACCTTGTACAAAGCTCTAAGTGGCATGGTGGAGAATGCAGAGCGATCAGTAAAAAAGACGGAAGACGAATGGTCTATCGGTCAGGATGGGGTCATCTCCAGCGTTGCTGCATCGTCAGTGGGCAAGAGTACACTTGATGCCGGAGACCGAGTAAGTCTTGAACGCCCCCTTTTATTCCTCCTCTTCCCCAATCCCATCTCCAAACTAACACTGGCACCAGAACGTCCGAATGCTCCTTACCCTGAGCAATCTGCAGGCATTACGGTCTCAAGTAGTCCCCAACTTGAACTCGCAGTTTGAGAATGCATTTTCCGTCAAGCTCACGGATGAGTCCAAGACTATCAAGGATGTGCTCGGCCAAATCGACGCTCGCCTCTTCCAGTCTTACACTAAACAGGCTACTGAGAAGCTGCGTGAGATCATCCACTCTGGCCTCGCGGACCATGACTGGGCACCAGCGCAAGGCGAACGGCCTCAGACAGCGAAGCCATACGTATACGAGACACTTCTGACTCTTGTGCTCGTCCACTCCCAGGTTTCCACTACGGCTGCCTCACTTACGCCTCAGGTTCTTTCGTTCTTGCTTGAGCAGACGTCTTTGCAGCTGCTGGATGCGTTCCGTAAACGCGCTCGGTATTCTCTTAGCGCTCTTATCCAAGCTACGCTCGACGTTGAGTTTATTGCTCAGACGCTGAGTCATTACACTACCGATAAGGCCTCGGAGCTGCAGAGCCAGATTTACCAGGAGCTGGACAGTCGTACGGATAATGATGCCCGCGCACGGCTGCAGAATGAGCTTCCTGAGATGCGGAATGTGCTCAAGAAGCTCAGGGAGGCAAGCAAGAACGAATTCGCGTGCTTTAGGAAGCCGAAGCGCTCGGGGCAGGGCGTTTCGCGGGTGGATAGTGGGAGCATGTCGCCGACCTAGAAGGTTCGGGTTCATGGATAGGTAGACGCATATAAGTTTATAGGAGACATTATAGAGATGTCAAGTATTAATGATGAGTTGGAAATTTTCACACATGAAGGAGCAAGAGTATAACTCGTCTAAACATCACATTGTTATCCCATTGATGTGAATTTGACCACTAAAGTTGCATGTTTAGTTGACCACCCTCAAATGGTTTCGATAAATCAATCAGCGCGCGTGGGCGTCTTAGAACGCCATTGCGCCATCGCTCTATGTAATTTTGAATAAATTAAATACAAAGGGAAGAGGGTAAAAAAAGGGAGATGTTGATGAAAAATCTCCCCACCCATACAAAAGGGGGAGAAAAATATCCCGAGCAGGCCAATCTATCATGCTTTTTTAGTGTGTGCCTCGCTTTTTGTGACAATGAAAAAAGAAAAGCCCGATATAAACCGCGGGGGAAAACGCCGAGTCATGCGAAGATTTTGTTTCAGGAACAAATGGGAAAAAGGAAAGGGAATGGAAAGTGAAGTTTTTGCCCCCCTTGAGATATTTGTTTCTTCGGTATCGTGAATGCGTTTCGTCTAAGTGTGCATGTGTTGTACTTTTTTCCCTTCCTGCCCACCAGTCTAAAAGCGCGCCTCTCCCTTTTTTTCTCTCTCAAAAAGTAGTAAGTAAAGAAATCCTCTTTGCGCCAGTGAGGCAAAGTCAGTTTAGTCATCTAAATCGAAGAATCACAGATTGTTTGGTAATTAGAGTGATGAAAATAATAGTGTGAAAAAAAAGTTTGCGCAAGGTCGTAGTCTCATGTCTCGTAAGTCTTTAGGCAGGGAGGTTGGGAAGTAAAAGATGGGAGCAAAATGCCAGCTCGAGGGAACGGGAGTCGGCAGGGGAGAATTGTGAGGCCTTTTGGCGGGCTTCGATGGTGTCGACTGTAGCATGGTTAGCAGATGCAAGTACAAAATTTGAGTGAATTGGAGAGGAGGCTTACAATCAAGATCAAGAGTCTGAAAGTATTCCGTGATTTCCGGGTCTTTGTCTTGAACTGTCAATTTCCCATCCAGACCCCTCAAGGTTTGGGGCAACGCCTTGCGAATAGACAAGAGCATTTTCAGCAGTCCAGCCAAACTGCCGCCCTGCTGGGTGAAGACGCTTGGGTCTCGCTCGAGGGGCCAGCCTGGACGGAGATGGTCCTGCTCCCAAGCTTTGAACGCCCAAGTGGACTTTTCCACACAGTTGAGGAAGATGATGGCGGTAAGATAAATCTTAAACCCAACCTTTGTCTTGCTGTCAGTGAGCAGCCTGTCCATGTGGTTCAGTAGGCTTTTGGAGGTGCTGTTAGCCTTTCGTTCCGCAGCGGCGTTGAGCTGCATGCAAATCATGGTGTAAATGTCTGCATCGTTCTCGTTTTGTGCTTCCTTTATCCATCTCGGCTCTTCTCCCTCAGTACTTGGCTTCTCTAGAATCGTCCACTGTCGTTCGCGGTCGATGCTTTCGACGAGACCCCATAGCTCTAAGGCCTTCCTGAGAAGGTCGTCTTCTCCTTTTGAAAGCTGGTTGCATGCAGCTTCGAGCGTCACTTTCATAAATTTTGACGGCTCGCGCTCAATAAACGTGGTCAGCACATCTCGCATGTACGACTCGGCCTTGGCCGGGATGTCCTCCGAATCCTGGTCAATCATGATGACCTGATGAAACGGGGTCTTATCTCCACGAGCCTCCGCCTGTGTTTCGTTTGGCTCCAGTGGATAAACCAGGGCTCCAAAGACAATCTTTTTGCCTGCTTCTGGAAAGTGGGATACTTCAATCAAGCTTCCGTCGTTGGTGAGCTTGAGCTGATCTTTGATGAGGTTGATACGGTTTTGAGATAGGACGACCTGAACGCCAGCGGCATATAGATCGAGTTGTTCATGTAGACGAGTGCGGACACAGCCAGTCCTCCAGACACGGGGTGCCAGAACCTTACGGCATGTATCGCAGGGCGTTCCTTTGCCACAGTTTTTCCTCAGGATCCGGCATCGAATACAAGCGCCTATCTTGCGGACTTCTTGAACTTCCTTGCGTCTGGCGGGGGTAAATCTCGACCGTGCGTGGCGTGCTCTGCCGTTGATGAGCCCATCACTCGTGTCCATTCGAACACCGCCGCGGCTCATTAGAGGCAGTGCTGGGGAATTCTCCGTGAGCAAGGGAATAGGGGTAGTAGTAGCCAAGTATGTCATTTCGCCCCACGGCTGGGAAACGTTCGTATCGGCGAGAGTGGTTGGTAGGGAGGTGGGTAAGGTGGTGGGCAAGGAGGTTGGCACTGGATCGATAGGTGGCTGCGTCTCTACGGTTGGAGGCGAAGAGGTCGGCGGTGGAATGTCGGTGGTGACAAGCTGGGGGTCGAGAAAGGACGGATTCAAGCGGGCTGTGGCAGCAACGGCGACAGAGATGTTGGATGGATCTGGGGATGTTTCGCTGGCGGGGAGGAGAGCCTGAAGACGTTCTTCTGGCGAAAGCTCAGGAGTCGGTGACGGCACCTGCACGACAGCGTTGCCTGCAAAAGCTGCCAGGTCAGCCCCCACACCCGGCGTCGAGCGAGAAGGGGACTGCTGTAAGCCTTTCTTAAGGCTGGTGCTTGTCTGCGGACGGCTGTCATAGGTAGCGGGAGGGTTCTCTAGTGTGAATTGCTCCTGCAGCTCCAGCCGATCTGGCACAAAGCCGCCGCCATTAGCAGCAGCAGGGTTAGGGGTGTCGGACGCCTTCTGGCCGCGATTGTTCTCATTAAGATCGACCTGGCGCGATGCCTCGGCGAGGGTCTCGAGGGCACTCCATCCCTGAGGCAGCGCGAGCTGAGCTGTGGGCTGGCCATTGACCTGGGCCCCGCCCTGAGGACGGTCGATGGCAGCTCTGGCGGTGGTGATGCCGTGGAGCTCGAGGCAGGCTCGCATGCGGTCCGAGTCGGAGATGGCTGGGCATTTCTTGGTGATGTGCGTCGTCAGGCTGTCGATGCGGCCCTTGGGGAAGTTCTCGCCGCACTGCTTGCACGTGTGCGGATAGCGGTTGCTGTTGTCGTTGAGCTTCGGCCCGCGGACGAAATACTCGAGGATGAGGGGATTCGGCTTTCGACCCATTGCGATTGCGCACGACGGGCCTCGATTGGGGGCGCCCGGCTCGCGGAGTGTTGCGCACAAGGGCCTGGCGACTCGATTCCGCCCGTTGGCTTTGAATCCAAGCTCTCAGTTACGAGGCAGCTTGGATGATGGTTCCGTCTGGCTGGTGGCAGAAAAGGCGGAATGCAGCAGCAGTACGGTTTAGACGTGGGCCTAATGGATTCTGCCCGCGTTATCGACAAAATATTCAGACCGCCTGGTGTTCGGTGGCAAGCGGTATGCAGAAAAAAGAGGGACTCCAGGGTGAATACGCGCCTACATACCCGCAATATGGGCGTGCAGAGCCTCAGCAATTCGGAGTGCTGATGGTGCGAGACGATATTGTCATTGTGTGCGGATAGTTTATGAGCGCCCGCTTTTTTGTGCACGGCACTAAGGTTAGGCTATCGGCACTACATTAATCCGAACACGCGACAAGATTGGCTGAAATTCTCCGGTCCGAACGATTCGATGCCTTTTGGCTCCCTGTGTGTGCATGTGTAGAGATCCAGGCCAATCACGAGATATCTCCGTCTTTGTGAGCTTTCCTCAGTGCTTGGTGTCTGTCTTTTCGTCTGATACTGCTCGTTTCCGGGAATACACCCCGCTTCTATCAAAGAAGGTCACGGATCACAGAGACGCCAACGAGAACAGACGAAACGGGCAAATCTCGACTCACAGCTTCCCCAAGGCTCGACTGGCTGCAAAGCCAGAACTGCACTCACACGGCGTTCCTGGGCCTAACTTGTTCTGGTCCTGCACCACGAGAACACAAAAGTGCCTCTAGATGAGAATCCTACCCTATGCTGTGCCAGTCCTGTTCGTGATGCCACCCATTAAGCCGTCCCAAAGTCATGCGACATGTTTGTACACTCACCTACCAGCTTCATCCTGGGCGCGTGGTCTTTTGGTGCCCTTTTGTCGCATGAACGGCTCCCTAGACGGCCGAAGCGGCGCCAAATCTAATTTCGAGTACTACTTCGTACGACTTATTACTCTGTCTTAGATTCCCCGAGACAGACTCACACTTTCCAAGACTCGGCACCCTTTCTCCCGACCTGGCATCCCCCTTGCCTGTGTAAAAGCGCGCATCTGCATGTTTTTCCGATTATCTCAAGATTTAAATGATTTAAATGATATTGATGTTGTGCCACATCGGCACTTGAATGCCTTTCTCCTCACAGATCTCCGGCCTTTTCCACTAGCGTTTTGCCTATTCCAGCACAAAGCTGCCCCTCTGGACCATTCACATGGCATGCACATCCCACGTTGTCTCTCAGTCGCTGCCCACTTATGATGATCCTACAAGAACGTGACTGTGTGTGTGTTCAGGATGCCTGTTGCAACCATGCCATTGTAGCTTCTCGTGCGGAGCTTGCATCGCTGTGTTGCTTTCCGCTTTCCGCCCTTGGGCACTTTGTCTAGGGAGGGGGGGTAAGATCCATGGTCCGAGGGTTGCATATAAGTCCAGCAGGATGGACGGGTGCAGAGGATCGTCGTTGTGAGCATGTTGTGTAGTTCTATTGGGCTCTCTATATTTGTAGTCGCAATGTATTCTTCATTATTGTTATTGCCTTTGATCCCATCGCTGGTCAATTCAGCTGCGATTCGTTCCGCTGACTTGGCTGGCTATGTATTGACCAGTGTAAGTGAATGATTGAATCCGCAACTCATGTCCAACTGAACTAATCTGACAGTGTATAGACGGGGACTATCAATGGCGGAAACACTTTCCCTGGTGTTTCTCGGCCACTAGGTATGGTCAAGCTCGGTCCTGATCTGTACTCGGGCACCGATGCTTACTCTGGCTATCTTTCCAATGGCAACTTCACGGGCTTCACGATGCTCCATGAGAGCGGCACCGGAGGCGCACCAAAATACGGCGTCGTTTCTCAAATGCCCGTTGTTGGAACTGTTGCAAACCCTCTGAGCGACGCCATCAATGACACTCGTGCCGCGCCTGATTTTACCGAGATTGGCTACTACAAAGCAAGTCTTGGCTCTGGAACTGTCTTGGAAATGGCGGCTACCAACAAGGCCGGCTTGTTTCAGTACACATTCCCTAGCGTTGGCAACGATCTCAATGTGCTTGTTGACGTGTCTCATGTCTTGTCGTCCTACCGTGGCCAAGGGCTGGAGCAGCATTTCTTAGGAGGCAGCATTAATGTCCGGCAAGACACTAAGCCTGGATATTATTATTATACTGGTAATGGAACTTATAACAATGTGAGCTAAGATACTATCCTTTTGGCAGTTTGAGCAGTATACTGAATTAAATGCAGGGTTGGAATAGAGCTGGCCCGTGGACGGTTTACTTCTGTGGATATTTCGATGCTCCTGCTTCTTACAAAACATTCATTGGAACGAGCCTAAATTCATCAACCTTGGCTGAATTTTCCAACAAGACAAGCTACAGCTCCCAAACGGCAAGGCTCGGTGCCCTCTTCACATTCCGGCAGCAATCCGTCATCTCTAGGGTTGGAGTTTCTTTCGTCTCCGAGACGCAAGCCTGTGCCAACGTCAAAGCTGAGATTCCCCTGGGGACTAGTCTCGCGACTGTTCGCCAAGGAACTCGAGATGCCTGGAACTCTCAAGTCTTACAAAAGGTGATAACGACGGAAACTAACGTCACCAAGCTGAACCAGCTTTACTCAGCCCTGTATTTCATGCATCTGCTCCCGACAAACAAGACGGGAGAAAATCCTCTCTGGACATCTAACGAGCCTTATTACGATGATATCTTCACTTTTTGGGACACTGTAAGCTGCAAGTTCACTGAAATTACAGACTGTGATTAACCGTCTTACAGCATCGATGCACAACCTCTCTCCTCCACATCCTTCAGCCGGCATACCATGAAGAGCTTCTCAGATCCATGGTAGACATTTACCGCCATGAAGGCTATGTTTCGGATGCTCGCTCTTCATTCTGGAATGGCGCCGTCCAAGGAGGCTCAAACAGCGACAACGTCTTTGCCGATGCGTTTGTCAAGGGTGTTCGCGGCAAAGTCGACTGGGAAGGCGCCTATGCTTCCATGGTGAAGAATGCTGAAGTCGTTCCACCAAACAACAATGATCCACGAGATCCTACAGGCTCGACCAAGGAAGGTAGAAGTGCCCTGCCAGATTGGCTGAAATATGGCTACATCACTCCGTCATTCGGACGGTCTGTTAGCAGAGCTGTTGAATAGTAAGTTGATCCGCTTATAACATTCAGGCTGCGTGTCTAATCCCTCTTATAGTTCGGTCAATGACTTTTCGTTGGCTACTGTTGCCAACGGCCTTGGACTTCAAAATGACTTCCAGAAATATTATAACAGATCACATAATTGGCGCAATCACTGGAACACTAACATGACTGCTCTTGGATTCTCGGGTTTCCTTGGCCCAAGAAACTCCAGCGGTTTCATCGCTCAAAATCCAATCTCCTGCGGTGGCTGCTATTGGGCAGATTACTACTACCAGGCTCTCCCGTGGGAATACTCTTTCAACGCTCATCACGATTTGGACACCATTGTCCAGTACTCTGGCGGAGCAGATACCTTTGTGCAGCGCCTCGAGATGACCTTCCAACCCGGCGTCTACTCTGGCAACAGCGCGTTCGGCAGCACAATCTTCAACCCTGGAAACGAACCCAGCTTTGCTACCCCTTATCTGTACAATTTCGTCAACAGACAAGATCTCGCCGTTAAACGAAGTCGTTTCATTGCTAAATCGTACTACAAGCCCACGCCGGGTGGTCTACCCGGAAACAGCGACGCTGGAGCCATGGAGTCGTGGCTGTTGTGGAATATGATCGGCCTTTACCCCATGACGGGCCAGACTACCTTTCTCATCGGATCTCCCTGGTTCACTGACTTGACCATCTCCTTGGGCGGTGGCAAAACGCTCAAGATTACAACCACGGGCGGGAGTGAAGATGTTTACTATGTTCAGTCGCTCAAGGTCAATGGGAGGGCGTGGGATAGGGGCTGGGTGAGCTGGTACGACATCTTTGCCAATGGAGGGACTCTCGACTTTGTGCTTGGTAGCTCGCCTACGAACTGGACGACTGGTCCGACACCACCGAGTCCTGGGAGTGCGAGCGCGGCGAATGCGAGGAAGATATTGATTGACATGTCTAAGGCGAGCTAGGCCTTGATATTGTAAATACAGAATAAAGAAGAGAAGGACAAGTATAAAATGGATATAGTATATAAGTAGCAGCAGTATATTGAAAAATTGGTAGCTACAGCCTTCACATTGAGCAAAACGTGTATCTGGTAGAAGGGGTAGAGAGAAAAAGTAAGATAAAAAGAGCAAGCTGAATAGTGATAGTTGAATGAATAGCGGCTGGTATATAATGAGTACATATCCGCATACATCAAGAAGAAAACAAATCTGGTATTTCCCCCCTCCCTAATTTCCGACACCCAAAGAACGCCTCGCTATGCCTGTCTGGCCCAGGGTAGACACATAGATTTGAAACTCTTCTAGCAGTTATTTTTTCTTTTCTTTTCCATAGCAACAAAACAAAACCAAAGGCGCTTATTTATCGCCATCCCAAACGTTGCGGAATTCATCAGAGTCTGGAACTTGATAGCTGGGCGTCTGGTCGTGTACGTCTTCGTGTTCGGTAGAGGCCCACGGCTGGTGCTCTTCTATGGCGGGACTCTGGTTGCCATCGTAGCTCGGTGTTGCTCTAGCACTGCTGCTCTGGTCTTCCTGATGAGGTTTTACATCAGATGGACTCGGTTCTGTGTGCTGCACAGTCTTCTTTGACTTCTTCTTCTTCTTCTTGACAACAACCACTGGAGGTGGTTGCTCTGATTCGGTGTGCTGGTCCTGCTGGCGCAATGAAGTGGCTGAGTTGTTACGTGATGGCGTAGGAGCGTGAGACGGAGAAGAGTAGAGTCTGGTTTCTGAGTTGCTTGCCCAAGAGGCATAACGCTCCCTGAGCGGCTCGCTCGCAGTAACGACGGGATACTATTGACGAAGGGTAAGCAGGGGAACATGAACAGTTCAAAAACGGGCTGGCAACTTACATTCCAATCCCCATATTCTAGCTGTCGGGCGTTGTCATACAGATGCTCGTCATCGGCATCAATTTCAGGCTCCTCAAATGTGCCATGTACGTTCTCATTCAACTGATCGGGGCGAGTGGAACTGGACGATCCATTTCCATTGCCCAGCAATGGCGACGTCGCATTCACCTCTCCTGGCTTGGGAATCCAATATTTCCCTTTGCCTCCGCGTTCGTACCGCATCCCTTCTCTTAATCTAGCAAATCTTGACCTGGAGTCTTCATGCGCCATGATCCTGTCTCCAGAGTCAAAGAATCGGTAACCGTAATTGTCTCCCCTAAATGTCTCCTTGGAATCTTCGATGAGATCTTTGACTCCGAATGCGTCACGGAAGGCATAATTGAGTGGCATACGAGCCGACTGGATGCGGTTGTCGGCAAAATCATGCCAAGAAAAGGCATACCAATGGGCGACGGCGAAAATGGGCATTTCCACGCAGATAAGAGCGTCCTGGATAGCCGCAGCAAGATTGTCGCGGGTGTAGCCCTGAACGTCGTCGGGGATGACATTGAGCCAGACTAGAATCGACAGGAAGAATCCCTGCCAATAGGAAGCAAAGATGATAAGCTTGATACACAAGAACTTGGGGACCGGCCGAAACGGTACCAGGTCTCGGTGCATGCAAACCCAAAACAGTCCAAGAGAGTACAAGCTGACTGTGACACTGATGTTGTAGATGATACCACTCCAGAAATAGCCGGATTTAGCTCCAATGTATCCCTCCTGATAGGTATCTGTAGCCTTCATGATGATGGCTGCGACTGCCAGGATAGGCTTGAGCCATGCGTACTGAAGGATGCCCCGCTTGATGGCTAAGAAGGTATACGGGTCTGAGATATCCACCTTGGGCAGGAAATGGTTCATGGGCCACAAATGATGGACCGGAGCCCGACCGTGGGTGATGATGATGACCGCTCGCTCTCCGCCCATGTAGTTGATAAGAAGCTGGAAAAAGGTGTAGATGGTAAACGCCTCGTAGATGTCTCGGATTGGGTCCACGAAGGCGGCGGCCTTTAAAGAAACCATGCTCGTCCACGACGCGATCGAGTAGATGGGCACCATGAGGAGAATGCGGACGACATAGCGCTGCAGCAGCGGCTTACGATAGTTCTTTGCTTGGAGCCATATTGAGCTGTCGAGGCTGATCAGCAAGCTGCGCGGCCAGGAGAAGAGCACGGATAGCTTACATCACCGATAGCAGCGTTGCTACTATAGACGCGACACCTGCTACTATGATGGTGGCGGTGGTGAGCTTCTGGCCGGTGCCATGATCAGGCATGATGGATGGCCACGACGCGACCCTCTGAAGATCGGGGGAGAGAGTCTGGATAAAGCGCTGAGAGGAGAGCTGGAGATTAGCTCATGGCTCTGTGGAATCGGACAAAGCAAAGTTTGCTGTCGAGGTACAGCACTCGGAGCAATCAAGACAAGACAAGCTCCGTTGGCTATGGAGGAGAGGAAGAAAAGACGAAGTGTGACGAAGCTCACAAGATCAGATCGACTGGTCATTGCCTCCGTTGGCTCCCAAACAAGGGCCTCGCGGCCGGAGCTTGGACCCGGAGGATGTACCCGCCCACCAGCGCCTGGCGCGGAAATACATTCAGATGATGTACAGAGCATGTGCTGCTTGCTTAGCTCGTGCATAAAGCTCCACTGGCCGCTAGTGGATGGTCACTGCTGAAAAGGGCAATTTAGCGGGTAGCTCCAGTGCTCCGTAGGGGGTAACCGCAGTGGATGCCAATCCCAATTCCACCGGACCATGGAACCTGGACCTTGAAATCCATCCATCTGATCTTTCATCACCAACAGCCTCGCCGCCCCTTGTCGAAGCGCACCGCCTCTATATCGCCAGCTTCAGAGCCATGCAGAAGAGCATCGTCCCGGCATTGAGCATCAACCGACGCCTTTTGCGATAACCCCTAACTTTCGGAGAGCGGCGGCTTCGGACAATGCTATTGGTTCTCTGGCGGGCGTGGGGAAGCTCTGCGAAGGTGTCGTCGAGATGGAACGTCTGGTGATCCCGGATATCGGGCCTGGCCAGCCGCGACCGGGCTTCAATTAGTGAGTTACACTGGCCATGGACTTTTCCGTTGTGAAACTAATCAGTGTCTCCATCCAGTGAGTTTCTCATCTTCATCATTCTGTCCGCGATCCTCGCCATATTCTTCCTGCTCTACTTCAACCGAGTGTTTGGCTCCATCGTGTCCTACGGCATTAGGACTTGGACATGGCATCGATACCGCATATATCTTGACATCCAGGCGCTTCAGGTCTCTCTTTTAGCCGGACGAATCTTTTTCATGGGCTTGCGATATCACGGCTCCAACGAAACATTTTTGGTACAGCATGGAGACATCACATGGCGATATTGGTTGCGCCGCGTAAGAGAGGCCGACATATTCGTGTCGAAAGGAGAGGACAATGTGGCATCGGCAAGAGAAAGGAATTCCAAATTACCATGTCGCATAAACGTAAACCTTGTCGGCCTGGAATGGTTTGTCTACAACCGCAGCCCGGCATACGACTCAGTTCTCGCCGGTATCATCGACCCAAATTCATCTGGCGGAAGCTCAAGTAATGGGGCGTTTGATGAAAAGGGTGATGCAGGCTTACGATCACGAAATACGACCCATGAGGATTCGTCCGAACGAGCTCCCATTTCCCGGGAGAAGAGCAACAAACCGCTGAATGGAAACGCAAGTCGACCTAGCACTGGCTCGAGCAGCGGCAGTAGCGACGAGAGCGAAGATGACAAAAACGAAGAGCTGCCTTTTATCCTCAAACTATTTCCTATCCAAATAGAATGCGAGAAAGCCGCAGCGGTGTTCGGAAATGATAATACAAAGGCAATTCTCATCGTGAAAGCCGATACACTCTCCGGAGACGTCGATGCCACGGAGACAACGACTGTGGACCAGTATCGACAAGTATTCAAGTTCGAATTGGAGCATCCTGTGGTGGAAATGCTGGACAACCTGGACTATAAGGAAGACCAGGCAACACGTGCTAAACGGGAACGGGAGAGCGTGCCTCAAGAACCACAGCATGTCCCAAGGAAGTCGTATTTCCGCCAGCAAAGACGCAAGGCGCTTAGTTCTCTGCGAAACTTGGTGCCGTACTGGCGGAGGTCTGTTGAGTCATTCTCAAGCGACGCCCGAGCTGGTGGGGGAGTTGTGCCAGCCCACGTCCCCGGAGTTGTCCAATGGCAAGGTCTATCACGGTATCTTGACGATCAGGACATAGATGATAAAACTCGCTGGGCCCCCGTTGAGTATGCTGCTATTTCGACCATTCTTGATAGCCCTTTATGCCAGTTGACTGTATTCTGGGATGCCGTCAGCAAGGTCACCGAAGAAGCTCATCGCCAGAGGCAATTGGACCCGTCCTTGAACATCAACGGATCTGAGCCACCAGCATGGGGGGTGCAGTTGTCGGTGAAAGGGGGGACAATGAATTACGGGCCCTGGGCTGATAGGCAAAGGGCTGATCTACAGCGTGTTTTTGTGCCCTCCTTGTCTAAAGATGGCAGTGCCACCGGGCCGCTTCCAGTTGGCGCATGGAGAGTACCTACCCAGTTCGACCTGCTGGTAGAATTAGAAGATACAGTCACGTTGCGCATCCCTATAAGGGAAGAGTCCAAGAACTGGCGTTGGCGTGGTAAAGAGCATATGGCCAAGCCGGATACGGCTCGCAATACGCGCAAGCATCGCACGAGGGGCAAGAAAAACTCCAAAAGCGAAGCAACCCAGCCTCGCCCTGCCGGATGGCTCGAATTCAAGATTCCTCAAAACTCCACTGTCAGGTATTACATGGACATGGTTGCGAATTCGGCTGGGTATAAAAATAAGTGCAACATTCACTTGCCGACTTCTGAGCTGTGGAGCAGTGTCAATCACGATTTGCTCTGGCGATCTGGTGCTCTGAAAATCTCATGCGATCTGGCAACTCCTCTCTCGTGGAACACGCTACGTAATTGGCATTTCAACCTCACCTTTGATGGCATGGATATATATCTCTTGCGAGATCACATCTTTTTGATTGTTGACCTGGTTGACGACTGGGCGGCAGGGCCTCCTGCCGAATACCTTGTCTTCACACCCTTTCTGTATCACCTTCACCTCAGCTTGCAAAATGTCAAAATATTTCTCAACGTCAACGATGGGAATATCATCGACAAAGCCACTGCAATGGACGATAATTCGTTTCTTATTCTGTCTAGTCCGGAACTGAAAGCCGAAACTTGTATACCCCTTGACAAGTTTCGACCAAGCACAAACAGTATTCCTTTTGACGTCCGAGCGGACACTCTTGACTTGACACTTCATACCTCTCAGTCTAGTACCCAAGCGACTTTTGTGAAATCCAAGGAACTAGGACATATTGAGGGCTTGGGAGTTAATGGAAGTTACCAATACAACGCCACGACATCTCCAGCCAACACGGACACTTTGGTCTTGAACGTCCACGCACAATCACCATGCGTTTCTCTCTACGGATTCTTGGTCCGGTACATCATGGTACTTAAGGATAATTATTTCGGAGAGCATGTTCATTTCAAAACTCAAGATGAATACCAGGAGCAACTGCAGGCCAAGATACAGAATCCGGATGCTGAGATGGTGGCCATCCGCCCCCCTCCTAAGAAGTCGAATGATATGGATGTCATTTTGGCCATTAGAGTGGACGATCCTCGCCTACTGGTTCCAACTAATATCTACTCTGCCAAGCGCTATTTGCAGGGCGAACTGGCCTCATTGTCTCTGGACTTGCGCTTTACAAACTATTATATGGATATGGAACTTGATATAAGCCCATTGAGTCTGTCCTTGGGCAGCTCCGATAGCGATTTGGATTCTCCTAGTATGTCATCCTCCAGCACGCAGCTGTTTATTGACGGTATTCGGGTATATGGTCACCGCACATTTGGCCTACCTCCATCAGAACCAACGTACCTTTGTAACTGGGATGTTTCTGTTGGCACTGTTGCCGGAGAATGCACACCCGATTTTCTGGCGGCTTTAACCAAAGCAGGACCAGCATTTGGATTTACATTTGATGACGTGGAGAACGCCCTTGTCCCGTATTCCTCTCTAATCTTTTACGACGTAACATTTGTTCGTGTTGCCGTTCAGTCAATCCGCCTTTGGATACACGTGGAAGAGAGCGTTTTCTGCTTCTCCACCGACACTATCGACGTGAATAGCAATGACTGGGCCCGGTCACATTATTCTAAGCGGGCAAACGTGCTCATACCAAATATTCAGTTCTCATGTATAAATGCAGAGTCAGCGGCAAGACACAAAGCGCGTCCGCAACACCCTGTTGAAACCCAAGCATATCTGAGGACAGATGTTCGGCTTGCGACTGTTGGAAGGAAATTCCACTTCACGGAGGAGCGCAAAATCCAACAAGATCTAATCTATCGTGAGGATCAGCGAACAGACCGAACGCCGTTCTTAATTCTTCCTGGTACGGGTGGCGATTATATCCCCGAGCAGGTCGACCCTCCTGCGCAGTGCATGCCACCTCCTCCCCCTCCACTCGGTGAAGCTGAGTACGATAAGGGGTCGGCTCCGAGTACAATGAGCTCCCGCTCGCGGAGGGTGACTCGCCAAAAGTCGTTTGTCTCCTTCGCTAGTACTTCGAGTAGTAGCAGTTTTCGTCTCAACAGTCCTCGCACCATGCGTAGACCATCGAAATTCGGAGACAGTTTGTCGATACGATCTGCAGCTATGAGAGGTTCTCGCTCTGAATTTGAAAAGGGCGAGCAGTCTGTTTCCCCCGGTAGACGGTCTTCGTTCTACAGTACCGTTGGCGATTTCTCAGCACATGAAAACCCTGAGCAATCGGCTATTGCTTTTTCAAGTCAGTATTTTCCGCCAAACTTCCTCTTAGAGGGCGTCAGACCGGATTCTCGAGACGCGACTTTTCCACCTATTGAACGTGAAGATATGGACTTTTTTAATCGGCTGAAAACGGACCTGAACGATATTGATCCCACTGATCTCAGCGAAAACCACGCACAGTCAAGCACCATTATCGAATTCCCCTCTGGAATAAGTGCCTTTGTTACGCCCGAAGCTGTGCGTCATGCAACTATTCTGCTGGCCGCCCTGCAGCCAACTGAGCCCGAAGATGTACTGGATTCTCTCCAATCCAGCACCATAACGGAAATTTTCAAGTCTAAAAAGGAGGCAACCATTAGCGGAGAAATGACTGATATCATGGTCAAGGTGCCTAGAATCAATGTTCGGTTTCTCAACTCATCAACATTAGACTCGCCAGATCCGTCCGAGGAAGAGCTAGATCAGTATGACTTGACGATATGCAAAGTCTCTCTTGTGACTCGAACTACAAAAGAGCGGGGTGTCGTCAATTCCAGGACCTCGCTAGATCTGCGTCTAGGCTCCGTCGAGATGTCTGCCTCGGAGCGCCTTTCGTCCGTCCACAAACCACAAGCAGCTGTGGTGCTGCAAATCGACGGCGTTAGAGTCTCTTTGGGAGCAAAAGAAATCACGTATTTCGATGCCGATATTGGTTCAATCGCTGGAAGAACTGCATCCGGCAAGATCGAATATCTTGCTTCTTTGATCCATCGCACGGGAATTGTCGCTACCGAGCTGGAGCGGTTACTAACAGAAGTCAATGAGCATCATTCGACCTGCGTCAAATACTTTGTTCTGCGTCTCCTGCAGGTGGGAGAGGCAACAAACGACCCTGCTTTCCTCATCAGGCCTTCGGCGGTTCTTAGATCTGCACCTCAGCACTTGAGAACGGTTGATTCCTGGAAGATGATAACCCGACTTCGTCAAATTTGGGATACTAAGAACGAAATAGAAAAATCCCGCCTGATACAAGAATGCTGGGGCCAATCGCCAGCTCTCCCACCCGATGCAGCTCAACTTGTAGTGAGCTCATTTGAGAAGTGGAGAAACTGGGACTTGGGAAATGTTTCAAGTGCTCTCCTATTAAAGAAAATCTTCGGCGATACCCAACCAAATGATGGAAAAGAGGAAGAGCTATATCCTCTCCTTGGCGCCTGCAAGCTTGGCAAAATCTGCCTGGTACTTGATCCAGGACCAAAGGAAAACAAAATTGGGTTTGTAGACCTCAGTGCAAGGGTTGAGAGAAAACTGGGGGACCATACTACGGCCGTTTTGGGGACTATTCCTGTGACAGTGTTGAATATATGCTGCGGCAATGCCTCGATAAACTTGAACTGGGAACTGTGTGTTCTGGCAGACGATATCTTGCGATTATACAACAGAAGCCAGAGTCAACGCCCACCACCGCCTTCTCCTGTTCAGAAGATAGTTTCGGAGCCCGCAAAACCGCCAAAGAAATCATCTGCCTTTCATATTGCTCTGGAACTAATCAAAGGATCCATTGAGCTTGAAACAGTCAACCTGAGTGCAAAGACTTTAGGTGATGGACTAAAGGCATCTTTACTGACATTTGATACGACTGATGGCGCAACCCTCACAAGTCTGATGATCAACTGCGATGCTGTCACTTCTTCGCTGAAGAGTCATTCACATCCGCTCGGCAGGTCCCAATTCTTAAAGCCAAGTCTCTGTGTCTCCCATGAACTGCGATCGGCCGATGAGGCGGCAGCGCACAAGATCAAGGCGACGGCCAGTAGCCAGAGCTTGAATCTTGCCGTAAAGCAGGATCCTATCGGTCTTATGGAAGTTCTCGATCTTCTTTTCAGAGATGAAATTGCCCAACTCTACCGCTTAAAGACACAGCTTCCAGACTCACCAGAACCGCAATCCCCCGTGGAGAAGGCCAATCGCCCGCCGAGCTTTAGGATTAATGTTGCCACGTTCTTGGATGCCTACGAGATTAGACTACCTCTGGTCCCGACTCTAACGTATCAAATTTCTGGTGTCGTGGCGCGGGCAGCCTGTGCGGCCAACTCATCCAAAGAAATCATCTTCGACTTTGATGTCAAAGAGAACTCCCATGAGATGCAGATTAATGTCAAGAACGACTCTCGCACTATATCTCTGTTGCAGATACCGCCTACCAATGGACGCGTCACGATGAGCCGAGGACAAAAGGCGGAAAGCATATTAAATGTACTCTGCTCTCTGGAAGTAATGCGCCTCGATGCATCGGCAATATATAACCTTCTCACAGCGCTGAACCGACCCCAAATTTCTACCGCCATTGAGGAGGTGCAACAGCAAGCAAAGTCCATACAGGAACATGTGGAAGACATCTTTGGAAGCAGCGAGACGACAGAGGTTCAAAAGCCAAGCTCGAATCTCGTGTACGCCGTCCACCTTACTTTTGCTGGACTGCAAGTTGCTTCCAAGACCTCACTGAAGTCTGATACGGAGGCGATTGCTCACGTACTCTTTTCTATGGATAAAGCATATCTACGGGCGTCCAATCGCCATGAAATCCACGGTCCTATCCTCAAGTATCCAGAAGTCCATTTGAACCTCAGACACGTTGGATTTGACATTGAAAGGGGAACCGAGGGCAACATGAGGTCATGCGGAAATTTTGGTGCTAGTTTTACAGTATCAGCCAGCTCTAGCCCTGGAGATGATGGCAAGGACGAGTGGTCGTTCAACTTTAGAAGCGATGACTTTGACGTAAATATGTCACCGGAAACGACCTCTACAGCTGTTGATGTGCTGGGTTACCTCGGAACAAAGATCAAGGACCTGGATACATCAAGAGAACTAGACTACCTAAGGAAACTTCGACAATCGAAGCCTCGCATCTCCATCAACGATGATGAGGTACTGCCGGAGTATACGGATATCCTCGATTCTATTTTGGGATCGGTTGTGTATCGCTTCGAACTGCGCAACATCCGTGCTTCCTGGAACGTTGCGGACGAAAGTGGCCATCAGGGAAGCGATGAAGAGGACCTAGTGCTGTCCATCAGGCTCATTGAATTCGGTACGAGGACCAAGAGATCCGCGCGACTGGCTATAGAAGACTTCCAGCTGCAGACCGTACCGCCTGGCCAAGATCGGAATATCAGATCTGTGCACTCTGCGCTTCTCCCGCAAATCATTTTCAACATTGCCTACTTTTCCACCCCAGACGCTCGTCGTCTAGCATTCCAAGCCGTGGGCGCATCACTGGATTTGAGGTTGACGTCGGCGTTTATCGTCCCTGCTGCAAACTTGGTTGAATCAATATCGTTATCAGCAAAGAATGTGCGGCGGGCGTCAGTGCAGTGGAATACCGAGGCGGCGCAGAACAATAACAATACCGCCAGCAGCAAGAAGCCTGTGACTGCACCAAAGACGGAGAATTCGCGGAGCATCTTTGGTAACAAACGACTTGAGAGCTTGCTCGTCGACGCTGATTTTGCAGGCGCTGTTGTTTATGTATCAAGTGCGAAGGGTTCTGCTCGACCGCTACGAAACGACCGCCCATCGCTGGCAGGGAAATATGGCCAATTTACTACGGATGACACAGGAAGTGGTGCAGTCCTACGCAGTCCTGGGCTTGCATGGAAAGCAGAATATCGAGACAATGGCAAGGATGACCCTGCATTGTCCGGCGAAGTCAAGATCGATGCTTCGAGCAATATTCTTTACCCCTCGGTTGTTCCGCTCATCATGGATATCGTGGCGAGCGTGAAGGAAGTCGTGAGGAAAGACAATGACAATGAACCAGCCCCGAAGCCCGAGCCGCCGAAATTGAAACCTGAGAAGACTGGTGATGAGGATAACATCCTCACCGCAGATCCTAGTGCGGTATTGGGTCGCGTCAAACTGAATCTGGGCCTACGCATTTGCAGACAGGAGTTTTCACTAAGCTGCCAGCCAATAGCCCGTGTTGCCGCCACGACAAGCTTTGAAAGTGTCTACTTTACGCTTAACACGGTCTCTTCGCAGGAGCACGGTAATTTCTTTGCCATATCCGGTGTTCTTTATAAGCCACAAGCTTCAGTGCAGCATGTATACTCGAGGGAGTCGACTGCAAGTTTCGAAGTCGACACAGTCACCCTTTCATTCATGAATAGCAAGCACGTCAGCGGCACAAGTGGTGTTTCGGCTATTCTGAGTGTGAGCCCCATGAAGGTCTCCATCAACGCCAAGCAAGTTCAAGACTTTTTACTGTTCCGTGAAATCTGGTATCCAAAGGACCTGAGAAGTGCAGACTCCACAGCACCAGTTCCAAAGCTAGTTACGGAGACATCACAGGGACACTTGGTTCAGAGGTATCAGCAGGTGGCTGCTACGGCAGCCTTCCCCTGGACGGCGACTATATCCATCGCGGCCCTTGATGTCAGCGTTGATATGGGGCAGGCGATTGGCAAATCCGTCTTTGAGATCAACAACTTCTGGGTATCGTCCAAGAAGACGTCAGACTGGGAGCAGAACCTCTGCCTGGGTTTCGATAAGATTGGTATTGACTGTACCGGTCGTCTGAGTGGTTTCATTGCCTTGCAGCACTTCCGACTGCGGACCTCGATTCATTGGCCGAAACGAGAAGAAGCGCTCAATGAAACACCTCTTGTACAAGCCTCCATCGCATTCAACGAGCTGCGTGTCAAGGCCGCATTTGATTATCAGGCCTTTTTGATTGCAGACATTACCTCGTTGGAGTTTATGATGTACAATGTGAGAGAGAGCAGTGATGGGCGAGGAGACCGCCTCGTGGCGATCTTTGACGGCGATGCCGTGCAAGTATTTGGCACAGCGACGTCAGCCGCTCAAGCCGTCGCTCTCTACCAGGCTGTACAGAAGCTTATGCAGGAGAGGAGAGAGAACTTTGAGTTGTCGCTCAAGGAAATTGAAAAGTTTATGAGACGAAAATCTTCGGCGGTACGTGCATCGGTCTCGGCTCCGACGAGGGTTCCCAAGCTACCGGAGGACGATACCATGGCCAAGTCACCCATCTCGCTCGACACGGATGTTGTCGTCACACTAAAGGCACTTAACCTGGGCGTGTTCCCCAATACGTTTTACGATCACCAGGTGTTCAAGATGGAGGCGCTCAACGCGTACGCGCGGTTTGCCGCCAGCATTGAGCAACGACGAGTACACAGCATCCTGAGGATGACTCTGGGACAGCTTCGGATTGGTTTGGCAGGGGTTAGGAACATTGAGGCCCCCAAGACGCTGAGCGAAATGTCTGTGGAGGATGTGGTGCAGCGGTCTACGGGATCGCGGGGTGGTACGATCCTCAAGGTACCGAGAGTTGAAGCGGCGATGCAGACATGGCAAACGCCGAATAGCAACCACATTGACTACCTGTTCAAGAGCGCCTTTGAAGGCAAAGTCGAGGTTGGCTGGAACTACTCCCGCATCAGCTACATCCGAGGCATGTGGGCGAAGCACAACAAGTCGCTGGAAGAGACATGGGGTCGGCAGCTGCCCCTGACAGCAGTCAAGATCACGGGTGTGCCGGAAGCTGAAGAAGGACAGCGTGAAGGTGGCGAGCAGCAAAAGATTACGGCCGAGGTGAATGTGCCACAGTCCAAGTATGAGTATCTCGCGCTGGAGCCTCCCATCATCGAAACGCCTCAGCTGAGAGACATGGGAGAGGCTACGCCACCGCTGGAATGGATTGGGCTGCACAGAGATAGGCTGCCAAACTTGACTCATCAGATTGTCATTGTGTCGCTGTTGGAGTTGGCGGGAGAGGTGGAAGATGCATATTCGCGGATTTTGGGTTCGTCCTAGAGGCGTCGGCGTGAGTCATCTGGCGGAATAGGTTGAAAGCGAAGGAGTATGGCGTTGTCTCATTTTTGTCTCGGTTTATGCTTCGAATGAATGAGTGTTTGGCGAATGATTGGTGATGTAAAATAATAAGGCGAAAAGAAGAAGCTTTACGTATATGGTAGCTATAGTGATAGTAATTAATATGAGGCTGATGTTAGTACTGAATGGAGCTGGGATTGAAGCTTCCAAGTTCCCAAATGGAGCTCTCTGGGTACGAGATAGAGTGTACCATTCCGGATTGGGCGGTGTGAGCAAAGCGGCCAATCAGAGCGTCACGGCTGACAGCATGAGCATGCAGCGCCCCACTTTGCCCCTCCTTTTGAGCCCCTCCATTTGCTGCGGATCAATTGTTGCAGGTTGTGTGAGGATTTTTCTTTTTTTGGGCTGGTGATAGAAGAGATGGATGACAAACGTTGGGTGGCGAGTTGGAGATGCAGGCGATAGATACGAGGTCGAGAGGTGCAGTATCTATAGTACCTACCTGGTAGAGATACGAAGACTTAGGATGCTGGATGGCAGAAGTAGAAGTACCTACTAGTAGTCCTTCAATGGAGAGAACAACTGAGGAGAGTACTGGTGCTGATTAATATAGTAGCGTCAATACACAGTAGGTCAACGCTGTAATATTTTGCTACCACCTGCTGAGAGAATGGGTAATTGTCACGGCAACAGCGTCAATTGAGCGCAGACGGCAGTGCACAATGCGTTGATAAGCCCGTTGGGCCTCCTCTCAGCTTCCGCTTCCAGCCCAGGCCATCGAACGAGACGGGCTTTAGGCCGTATCACCGTGAGGGCTTCTGCCCTCCACTCTGAGCCTTGGAATTTTTTCTTTTTTTCCAATTTTGCATCCATGGATCCAGTTTCTGATTGACAAGCAGCTCTTACTAGCCTAGCGGCGCCACTCGCAGCTGTGGCCCTAGCCCTGATGGAGCAGTTCTGGCCTGAGCAATGACGCCCACTCTGGATTTCATCGATGCCCGCTTGTTGCTTGTGCCCACTCAGACACTCCAATCGTGCCATGGCATGTTACCACCTCGTGCCTTCGTCTCCCCACCAGAGGCAAAGAGAAAAAATTCGTCCGTAGTAGTGACCTTGTACTGGGGACCAGTTTTTAATTATTTTTTCTATTTATTTATTTATTTTATTTTATCTCCCACTTGCTGCGCACTTGATTGATCCTCTTTTTTTTCCCTCTTTTTTCTCGCCGGGTGGATTCACAGCTGTCCAGTAAAACGCCCGCTAAGCCCAAGCTGCCCGTGCTAGTCATGCCTCACCTAAACCTTACGAGTCGCAAGCGCCCAATTCTGCTTCTGCTTCCTCGCACCAAATATTTTCCTCCCTCCCCCTTCTTAAATCCCAACCCACCCTCTTCCTCTTTTTCCCCATCAAACCCGACACTTCTTGCAGAGCAGCAGTGATCGATTCGCTGTTCCTCTCCATCACTCAGGTGTCTTCCCTTGCTATTCGCTCCCTCTAGGCACAAGCTTGTGCTTACGCAGCAGTAGCAGCATTTAGTTCGCTTGAGCATAAAGCGCGGGGTCAAATTCTTCAACCCCGCTTTGCTCTTTTCTTCCTTTCTTCCCTCCTACACACCCAAAAAACCACATTCAAGTTTTTTGTAGGCTCCGAGCCTCAATACCGCCAAGATGGTGAAGTAAGTTGATTCTGCTGCATCTGTCCTATCTAGCTCTGAGCTTCATCATCGTCCCCTTCCCTCTTGCTTCTCAGCAATGGCCTTTGGCTTGCGTGGTGAAGCATCCCCCTCCTGTCCTGTCTGGAGGGGCTCACAACAATATCGCTGCCGGCGAATTTTTTTTTCCAAATTTTATTTCTACCCGTTCAACCCACACACACACACACATACTACTACTCTCTCGCCACTATGCGAGCTTCGCCTTGCTTTCTCGGAGTTAAGCACTTGTTAGATCCATGTTGCTGACCGTGCCCTTCACCATGATAGCTTCACAGTCGACGAGATCCGGGCGTTGATGGACAAGCCCACCAATGTCCGAAACATGTCCGTCATTGCCCACGTCGATCACGGCAAGTCTACCCTGACCGACTCCCTGTTGGCCAAGGCTGGTATCATTTCCACCGGCAAGGCTGGTGAAGCTCGAGCAACAGATACTCGTGCCGACGAGCAGGAGCGTGGTATTACCATCAAGTCCACTGCCATCTCCCTGTACGCTCAGCTCGAGGATGAGGAGGACATCAAGGACATTGTTGGCCAGAAGACCGACGGCCGTGATTTCTTGATCAACCTGATCGACTCCCCAGGCCACGTTGACTTCTCATCCGAAGTCACTGCTGCTCTCCGTGTCACTGACGGTGCCCTTGTCGTCGTCGACACCGTCGAGGGTGTCTGCGTCCAGACCGAGACTGTGCTCCGACAGGCTCTTGGTGAGCGCATCAAGCCCGTTGTCATCATCAACAAGGTCGACCGTGCTCTTCTCGAGCTTCAGATCTCCAAGGAGGACCTGTACCAGTCCTTCTCTCGTACCATCGAGTCCGTCAACGTCATCATCTCCACCTACCTCGACAAGACCCTCGGTGACCTCCAGGTCTACCCCTACAAGGGAACCATTGCCTTCGGTTCCGGTCTGCACGGCTGGGCTTTCACCGTCCGCCAGTTCGCCGTCCGTTACGCCAAGAAGTTTGGTGTTGACAAGAACAAGATGATGGAGCGTCTCTGGGGTGACAACTACTTCAACCCCCACACCAAGAAGTGGACCAAGTCCGGCACCTACGAGGGTAAGCAGCTCGAGCGTGCCTTCAACCAGTTCATCCTCGACCCCATCTTCAAGATCTTCGCTGCCGTCATGAACTTCAAGAAGGACGAGATCGCCACCCTTCTCGACAAGCTCCAGCTCAACCTGAGCCCCGAGGACAAGCAGAAGGAGGGCAAGCAGCTGCTCAAGGCCGTCATGCGCACTTTCCTGCCCGCTGCTGACTCCCTGCTGGAGATGATGATCCTCCACCTTCCCTCTCCCGTCACTGCCCAGCGCTACCGTGTCGAGACCCTCTACGAGGGTCCCATGGACGACGAGGCTGCCATTGGTATCCGTGACTGCGACCCCAAGGGTCCTCTCATGCTGTACGTCTCTAAGATGGTTCCCACCTCCGACAAGGGCCGATTCTACGCCTTCGGTCGTGTCTTCTCCGGTGTTGTCCGCTCCGGTCTCAAGGTCCGCATCCAGGGCCCCAACTACCTGCCTGGTAAGAAGGATGATCTCTTCATCAAGGCCATCCAGCGTACCGTTCTCATGATGGGCGGCAAGGTCGAGCCCATTGACGACATGCCTGCCGGTAACATTGTCGGTCTGGTCGGTATCGATCAGTTCCTGCTCAAGTCTGGTACCCTGACCACCAGCGAGACTGCCCACAACCTCAAGGTCATGAAGTTCTCCGTCTCCCCCGTCGTCCGACGCTCCGTCCAGGTCAAGAACGCCCAGGATCTGCCCAAGCTGGTCGAGGGTCTCAAGCGTCTGTCCAAGTCCGACCCTTGCGTCCTCATCTCCACCTCCGAGTCCGGTGAGCACGTCGTTGCCGGTGCCGGTGAGCTGCATCTCGAGATTTGCTTGAACGATCTCGAGAACGACCACGCTGGTGTTCCCCTGATCATCTCCGACCCCGTCGTCCAGTACCGTGAGACCGTCCAGGGCAAGTCCAGCATCACTGCTCTGTCCAAGTCCCCCAACAAGCACAACCGTCTCTACATGGTTGCTGAGCCCATCGACGAGGAGCTTGCCAACGCCATCGAGGCCGGCAAGGTCGCTCCCCGTGACGATTTCAAGGCTCGTGCCCGTGTCCTGGCCGACGACTTCGGCTGGGATGTCACCGACGCCCGAAAGATCTGGACCTTCGGTCCCGATGGCACTGGTGCCAACTTGCTGGTTGACCAGACCAAGGCCGTCCAGTACCTCAACGAAATCAAGGACTCCGTCGTCTCCGGTTTCCAGTGGGCTTCCCGTGAGGGTCCCATTGCTGAGGAGCCTATGCGTGCTATCCGCTTCAACATCCTTGATGTTACCCTGCACGCTGATGCTATCCACCGTGGTGGTGGTCAGATCATCCCCACTGCTCGTCGTGTCCTGTACGCCTCTGCTCTGCTTGCTGAGCCTGCTCTGCAGGAGCCTATCTTCTTGGTCGAGATTCAGGTCCCTGAGACTGCCATGGGTGGTGTCTACGGTGTCCTGACCCGCCGTCGTGGTCACGTCTTCAACGAGGAGCAGCGTCCCGGAACTCCTCTCTTCAACATCAAGGCCTACCTGCCCGTCCTGGAGTCCTTCGGTTTCAACGCTGATCTGCGTCAAGCCACCTCCGGCCAGGCCTTCCCCCAGTCCGTCTTCTCCCACTACCAGGTCCTGCCCGGTGGCTCTCCTCTCGACCCCACCTCCAAGGTCGGTACCATTGTTACCGATATGCGTAAGCGCAAGGGTATCAAGGTTGAGGTTCCCGGCGTTGAGAACGTAAGTCATGATCCAATCTCATCTCTCCCAAAATATGATGCTAACGTATCTTCTAGTACTATGACAAGCTGTAAACGGCTCCCTTATTTGCCGATAGAATTACGATTCGTGTCGAAATGGGCACAGTACGTCAGCCAACTGGTAGCAAAAATTAAGGGCCACTACTCGTATCCAAGAGGGCTCGCCGCCTTGCTGATCTGAAAGGTAGATGGACGGTTACGGTTGTGTGACGAAAGAAGAAAAAAATACCACCCCGTCGAAAAAAAAAGGGAATACTCGTTGAGGCCATAATTAAGGGACGCCTCACATGGCGGCTTTCATGCATGTAGTTATGCCGATGGAGTCGGATGAATGAAATTTATGAGAACTTTCAAAAAATGATTCCACGTGTCCATGATGTGATTAATGCGTATACTTGATAAATGTAGTTACTTTTGTTGCCAGTTTGGTTTTCTCTTGTTCTTCTTTTTCTTCCTTTTTGTGAAGAGACAACCCGTCTATTGCCATAGGTTAGCTTTTTTCCCCCAGAAGAGCTTCATGAGCTACAACAGCATTGTAACGCAGATATATTAGTATCTGGCTCTGAACAGGATCGTCTAGCAACCAAATAGAAATACAGTTTGGCTTCGTTGAACCATCTATCCAAGCCGCAATAATCTTAATTAACCAACATTCTTGAAGAGCTTCTAAACCTTATCAGAAGCTCAATTACCTTACCTACGATAACTTTTTTGATTGAGCTGAACTGCCGGGCTAAATGCCAAGTCTCCACTTTAAAAGCCACTGAGCAGCACCTTCCCTCGGCCATCGTCAGGTGCAGCCTTGCCTTGCAACTGTGCCAAATCAGAATTCATCCTTCCAACCTCTTTTTTCCTTCGCCATCAGACGTGAGAAGAAACGAAAAAGAAGAGCCCTCGGCTCAATTGTCCTTTTCTTTTCTTGCGCACAACGCCGCGTTTATGACAATTACGATTTTATGATATCCTCCATGATTCATTGATCATTATTTTCTGCTTCTTCTCCTTGGTTTCCCTTTTCCCTCCCAGACCCGAACGATGCTGTTCCCAGAGGAAGATGCGCCGCTGTTGAAGACGTGGATTGTCAAGCGCATCGAAAACACGTTTGTCTGCCCGTAACTGGAGACGCGCGACGTTCCTCTTGATAGCTGTCTTGCTGTTCCAATGCTGACCTCTCCTTTCTTTCTTGCATAGATCCGATGCAGATTCTGATGTGCTTGCCGACTATGTCATTGCTTTGCTGAAACACGATGGCGATGCCCAGTCGGTACGGCAGCTTTGCGAAGCTGAGATTCCCGACTTTTTGACCGAAGGTTCGTTCGAGACGCGCTGGCGGTGGAGATCTAGTTGCAAATTGGGGGACATGGCATGCTGACTCGTTTATCCCCCTTGGCTTTCAGATTCAAAGGCTTTCCTCGACGATGTTTTCCAAGCGATCGCGTACAAGTCATATCGACCAGGTGCTCCGCCGCCTCCGAAACCTGCCACCGGTGCCATTGGCGCTGGAGCTCCTCCTCTTCCTGCGTTTTCGGGCGTACAGAGCAGTGCGCCGCATCAAGGTGCTTCAAGGAAACGAGGGTTTGCTGATGACATGGAACACGAGGGACCAACACCGTATGGCAGGGGACACAAGCAAGCCCGGCGAGGCTCGAACCATGGGAGGATGGACGACCCGACAATGGGCGGTTACGTGTCTGTGGACTCTATGCCGGGCATGAAGCACTTTGATCCCAAGAGTGCCCTTGAAACCATTATGCAGATGCAGGCTATGGGACTTCCATACCCTGGCATGGCCGAATTCATGGCTCAGATGCCTCCTGTTGGCGGTGGAAGGAACTCACAGCGGCGGAGAGGGCGTTGTCGAGATTTTGATACCAAGGGATACTGTTCTCGTGGGAACCAGTGCATGTATGATCATGGGAACGCCTCCGTCTATGTTCCCCCCATGTTTTCTGGAATCGAAGGTACGTATCATGGGATTATACTAACTGAGAATCGAGACATATCAGATATACAGACTAACACGAGCTTTCCTTTCTAGAATACGATCCCAGCAATGCTGTACTTGGCATGTCAGGCCATGCCGCAAATCCTTATTCATTTCCTATGGATATGATGGGCCGTGGTCGAGGTCGAGGTAATCGTGGTGGTCGTGGAGGCCGCGGCGGGAAGAAAGGGGGTGCGCGAGCCCCCTTTTCTGCAGAAGGTCCCGTTAACGATCGTACTAAGAGTACCATCGTCATAGAGAACATCCCCGAGGATCATTTCGATGAGAACGAGGTCCGAACGTTCTTTTCACAATTTGGCGAAGTGGTTGAGGTTTCGATGCAGCCGTACAAGCACCTAGCGATTGTGAAATATGACAAGTGGGCATCAGCGAATGCTGCATACCGTTCGCCAAAAGTCATTTTTGACAACCGATTTGTCAAGGTGTTTTGGTACAAAGAAGAGGGTGTCAAAGTGCCATCCTCAGCAACAGGGAATGGAGATGGTGTGCTCTCTAAAATTGATGGCGATGGATCTGCTGCACCAGCAGAAGCTGAGCCTGAGATTGACATGGAAGAATTCCAACGAATGCAAGAAGAAGCGCAAAAGAAGTACCAGGAGAGAGAAGCAAAGAGAACAGATCTAGAGCGACAGCGACAAGAGTTGGAAAACAGCAGCAAGAGCTACTGGCAAGACACAGAGAAGAAAGCGAGAGACTGAAAGCGAGGCTGGCAGAGAAGAGTGGCGCGACCGCAGATGCTAAGGCTACGGGGTCTTCATCATCAACGGATATGCTACGTGCTCAGCTGGCGGCATTAGAGCAGGAGGCCAAGATTCTCGGCATCGACCCGGATGCCGCAGAAGACGGAAGTGGTTACAGCTCACGAGGTCGCGGATTTAGAGGGCGTGGTGGACGAGGTAGCGACCGAGGTTTTGCTCCTCGAGGTCGTGGCTCATTTAGAGGTCAGGCGGGAAGACATGCAGCCTACGCGCAGTACTCACTGGATAATCGGCCGAGGAAGCTGGCCGTCACTGGTGTTGATTTTACTCCCCCGGATAAGGATGAGGCTCTTCGACATTTCCTCTTAGTAAGTGACTTTGATGTATCCCCCTGATGCAACAGGCTCTTCAGTGACTTGTCTGCGGGACTTGTTCGAAAACACCCTGACTAACTCGTCCTACTTGCAGAACCTGGGCGAATTCGAATCTGTAGAAACCAACGCCTCCGTCACACACGTATCTTTCCAAGATCGTAAATCAGCCGAGAAGTTTTATTACAGTTTGCACGGCAAAGAGCTACCTGGTGTTAGCGGCACGCTTGAACTGTCCTGGATCAACACCCCATTACCACCCGTTGGATCCTCCAAGAAGAACGAGGATGTTGAGGATGGAGATGCCATGGCAGGGCTGAATGATGAAGAAGCAAATGCGGATGAGGGCTTGCCGGAGGAGCATATGCGGGAGCGTCAGGTGGATATGGACTATGAAGTCGATGAGGAGGAGGGTGAGTGGGTTGAGTGATGGGAATTGAATAGAGTAGGGAGAGAAGAGAAATAATTTGATAAGTCAGCGCGAATATTGATATAGATTCGGCGCAAGACTGATATATACACACAAAACAGATGGACACAAATCATGGGTGTGTGGCTATTGGCAGACTTAAGGGAAGAATAAACCTAGCAGCCGTAATACATGAGATGGCACAACATATACAAGAATCATTGTCTATATAATCATCTTATGTTGAACTATAAGCCTCAATAGCCTCTAGATATAGAACCTTTTTGTTTTCAGCAGTTTGCAGAAAGTTTTGCTCACGTCTAAGAAAAGAAGACAAGTTGCTTGAAGAGATTCTGTCGTGGCTAGAGTATTTCATCCAGTCATGTTCTATCCGCTATGCAGAAATAGATGGGTAAGACATCTTTTACTCTCAATACAAACACATAGTTAGACAAATGTATTATATGATGAATAGGTATATACTCATAGTGTATATAATACATACTTATATAGATGTTCATGTAAATATGTATGTCCCATCATGCCACTCCACTCACAACTTTGTTTTCAACTACATGCCAGTTTTCTGATGCTTCAGCCTCTCTCTCTCTCTGCATCCTCCACACTCCTCTCCTCTCATGCCAGTCTCTCTATCTCTACTTCTCATAACCATAAAAAAACCAAAAAATGTCCGCAGGCGGGGGTATCGTTGAGATATATAATATGCAATTCCAAAGTCGAACCGGGGCTCCAATGCCAATTTTCTGTGCCCAATCTTTTTTTGTCCTTTTTCTCTTTTTTCACATTTCTGTTGTGAAAAAAAACCAGCAAAATGCCCAAATGGATCGAAACTCGACCATTTAACCCAGATGTCCCGTTGCGCCCGCCGCCCCGGGTTAAAATAAAAACCCCGTTGTTCATGATTTTTTGCTACCGGTGTGGACTTTTTGTTGAAAAAGACACCGGCTTCCGCCTCTGTTGCAAAAAGAAACGCCGCTTTTTGTCGTCTGCGCCGAGATAAAAACGAGATAATAAAATATGAATGTGAAAGAAAAGAATAAGAAAAGGGAGGGTAATTAAAGTCATGGTTGAGATGAAGAAAGCAATACCCAAAAGTGCGCATTGGTTAATCCACAACAAGCCTTTCACTCCCTTATAGAAACCATGTCAAGCCGAACTAAGCCGAGCCAGTGACGGGGACGGCGAGGTCCTTGACCTCAAGTCCTTCGAGGAATCCGAAAATGGTGCTGTTCTCGCGGAAATCATTGTTCACTAGATACCGTTAGTCTACTGGGAAAAGAACCAGGGGTGAATAAACTCACCAATGTTAACGAGATACCATTCATTCATGATTCCCTCGATCAGCGCGCGGCTAGGGGTGTTGGCATCGAAACAATGAGCCCAGTCGACACCCAGTCGGAAGGCCTCATCTCTCCAGGCCAGGAAGCTGACAGACTCAACAATGGTAGGCTGCACAATCTCCTTGCCGGGGAAAACACCCCAAGTGACGGCGTTGGGACCGTCTGAAGGAGCATTGGATTTGAGCTGTCCGTTCTTGGTAACAGCATAGTAGGTCAAGTTAGGGAAGTCGTCAAGGCGGCTGATCATCTCGTCCAAGAGGTAAGGGGGCATCAGCAGCTCGAGGTAGGCCTTTTGGTAGACGTAGCCGTTTGAAGGTCCCCAGCCGTGAACAGGGTGGTTGGACTTGGCGCCGTCCACTGCAGGCTGAGAGTTGATGGTGAGGAGACCTCGCTTGTTGAGAGCCACAAGGTCGTCCTTGATGGGATCAGCTTCGGCGGCGAGACCTGACTCACTCCAGGGCAGAGTTTCGAGCTTCTTCTCAAGGTACTGGACAAACGTGTTGGCAATATCCTGGATCGACGCGGGCTCGCCCCATTTCTTGCGGTTCTGCTCGTTGGTGCCAGTCAAGCCAATGCCATAGGCGTCGAGCTCTCCGAAAGCGGGCGAGCGAGAGTCACCCCATCGGCCGTTGGGGAACTCGTCCCAGTCCTGAGTACGAATAACGTAGGACTTGTTGCGGTTGCGCCAGAAAATGGGGCGCACGTCCTCGTCGCGTCGGCCAAAGCCCTTGGACTGCTTCCAGGGGAGGGCTTGCTTGAGAGGGTTTTCGGCCGAAGGGGTCCAGTTAAGCTCGTCGAGGACCATACGAGTGGCCTGGGCGAGGTTCATGGTGTAAAAGTGAAGATGGTGAATGCCATTGGCAAGAAGCTTCTTGCACAATTCGGCAACCAAAGTCTTGCCAATTTCACGCACAGCCACATCGTCGTTCTTGACTGGCTCAAGCTTGGCCATCCAGTCTGGAGGGACCCTGCACTGCATGTGTTTAGCACGGCGAATGAAACTAGCATACGTGGCAATGGGCATGATTCCGGGCAGGATGGGAATGGTGATGCCGCGTTCGCGGACCTTGCCAACCCATCGGATAAAGTTGTCCGCATCGTAGAACATCTGGGTGACAATAAAGCCAGCTCCCATGTCCACTTTCTCCTTGAGATGGTCAAGCAGCGATTCCTCATCCTTGTTGTCGTCGCAGCCCTCGGGGTAGCCGGCCACGCCAATGTCAAAGTGGTCGCCATATGTGTCACGAATGTGCTTGACTAGATCGCGAGCATACTGAAAGTTTCCATCTGCAGCAGTCCACGATTCTTGGTCACGGGGAGGGTCACCACGGAGGGCAAGAATGTTGGTGCATCCAGCCTTGTATGCCTTTTGCAGAGCATCATTGACCTTGTCAAGTCCCATGTCTGTGCAGGTAAGGTGCATGCAGGTCTCGAGGCCATAGACAGCCTGAGCCTGGACAACCATTTCACAGGTCAGCTCTGCAATGCCACCACCGGCACCCCATGTGATGTCGATGAACCTGGGTCCAAAGTTGTTCATGCGGTCCATACGATCGTAAAGATTCTGAACACCTTGGGCCGTCTTCGGAGGGAAGTACTCGAAGGAGAAGGACGGAGCCTTCGACTTCTCCGTCTCGGCGACCAAACTCTTGATATGCATGTTGGGCGAGCAGCAAGGAGCAAGACAATGCTAATGGGATCAGCAGGAAAGGGCAAGAGACGACAAGAATATTGACAATGCGAACGGCAAAGAGTCAATTTAATTGCTCGTGCGCAAGAAGTTCCTATTGCTATCGGAGAGCGAAGAGTTAGCAGGGACAGAGTCCGACAGAGGCTGGCCACGCGGATCAACCCACCACAGACAAGAGACTGCCAAAGAACGAGAATGAATGAATTGGAGCGTTTGGTTGCGCCGCTTCGACTGGTATATGCTGCAAAGAAGCGGCAAAGTCGAACCGACAGCGATCGTAACGATTATTCGCAAGCCAGACTAATTTCGTCCAACGCCGCCGACAGTCCGCCGAGTGCGGGTCGCAAATCTGTCGAGGATGGATTCGAGCGATTCACTCGCAAGAGAGAGAACAAAGCGGCAGCGGAGATGAGAGGCAAAGGGGAGAGGAAGGAAGAAAAGGAGAAATAGGTGAGAGTATCAAGAGATTGCAAGAGGAAGAGGTGCAAACAAATTAAAGAGGGGGGAGTCACAAAGTAAAGTAAAACGGCGTCAAAGAAGAATATGGCCGAAATTTGTATGCGGAACAATGAATGACAGATGCGACCTGGGGCGCTCTCCGAATTATGGAGGGGCTGTGATTGGGCCAATTGCGGGTCACCGCCCGCCGAGTTAGGAATGGAGATGTACAGGGTACTTGCATGGTACTCGCAAGGTGTCCGCTTTGTCCTCTGCAGCAGAGCAACCTGGGCGCATGCAGTGATACCAGTTGCAGGTGATATTCTATCTTATCCATGGATGAGAAAAAAGACCGCAGCGGTTACACAGAATTTCGAGAAGGATCTACAGAGGGCAAGTAGTATTTGCTGATGGCGGCCAGGGATGCAAGATGCATGTCCGTTGCGCATGTAAGATGTGCTAACGTAGGAATACCTGCACGAAGCCTGGAACGCTGCGCAAGGATCTGTACCCTGTACGCTCTGGGCCGCGAAAAACGGGATCCATGGAAAGATGCAAAGAAAAGAGCAAAAGAATGAGTTGTTGAGCGCGTAACGCTTACACGTGGTACAGCTGCTCGTACTCGTATCTATAAATCGAATCCTACTAATGAATCACTTATCTACCAAGTATGTTTCTGCAACTACAACTCCTTGTGAGAGGTGAGAAAAAGCAAACAGAGCCAATCAACAGAATCAGTGTCTCATGGGATTTTTTGCTGACCATCCATAGCGCCGTTGTCTTGTTGTTCCACATGGGGAATATCTCCGAGTCTTGCAATGGTGAGCTGATTGATTGATTGATTGATCGATTACAAGATGGCATAACGTACCCGCAAACAAACTTCAACGACAGCAATCCATGGAAACTAAAACAACAATCTTTTTTAATTAATTCAAAGCAAACAAGCATCTATTACAGGTAAAGATTAGCCTAATCAACAAGCCCATATACTGTAGTCAATCCAGGTGTTTCCATGTGATTCATTCCATTCATCAATTTGTTGAGCACCCCTCCCCCGCTGTCGTAAAAGTCGCATGTGGAGGTACCCGGTACTTCCACTCTACTTCCTCCCCGTCTGACAGCATCTCACCCGCACTTCATCCCACGACTCCGTATCAATCACACACTGTGCTCCGATACTACATCACCTGTTGTTACCCTTCCTTGCTTTGTTACCAAAGTGCTAGAATACGATCCTGTTTACATTCGAAATCTACAAAAACGAGATCAATCTACTCCAATTGCGTTGCCAATGACGAAATCAAGGGTCCAGCTGTCAGATTTAAGGCTGAATCAAGCAACACCGAGGTAGATGGTCGTGCTATCAGAGCTTGCGGCAGGTAATAAAAGTCAAAAATGGGAGCATTCCATGCTCAGATACAGTTTCACGGGTATATAAACACTGTGGCCGTCATCTCTTCAACGCATCCTCGCATCGTCTGCCTGTCTGGTCCGTCCCCTACACTGCATACACAGTAGCCGGCCACCTGCTTGTGCCTCGGTGGATTATTTGCACCACTATGTGAAACCTAGGTAGCTTATTTTCAAGTTTCTTGGTGAATCATCCCCCAGCTTGATACCCGTAGTTTGAAGCAATCAACCCTGCTGGCAACGGCCCGTGTAAGCCCACAGCGGTGTGCGTGTCCAAAACATGTAGGTAATCCGCGATGCAACCCCGAAATCCACCGACAGAATTCACCGAACAGGCTTCATCGCTGCTAGTATCGAAGATAGTATACATGTAGTCCTCGTATCTGACATCGGGGTCGAGACTCTACGTACATCTGCAGTGATATATCTCGACATGTAATCCCATGACTGTCGTACATACATGTACTGAGCGCCTTGTCTGACTTCACGCCTACTCTCTCATCCCCCTCATATCTGATGCAGGCACCCGCTTGTTTGCCGTCTTATAGTACTAGGATATCTCACAACCGTGTTGGCAGATAATACTAGCCAGGATTAGCTTCGGACCTCTGCATCTACAAATGGCCGAAGCTGGCTGATCATCCTCGGCCTCACGCAGAGTGAGCTGTCATGCTCCTCGCCAAAGATATAGGCCCGAGACTTTCGTTCTCAAAGTCTTATCTCCGCCGTTCCAGAAGAGAGTGGATGGTATGTGGCACATCGAGCCCGGATTCATCCTGAGGAAGTACGCCTCTCTCAACTCAAGATGGCGTCCCCTTCAATGCCAGCGGCGGCGCTCCTCTCAATTGGCGCCAGCGGTTGCTATTCTCAATGACATCTCGGTCAAATATGAACCACCATCGTTCAAAAAACACCTGGCCCACTTCCCAACTATTCGGATCATACGGATCTCCGCCATAGATGCGAATACCCTCTGCATTATCCTCAAAGTCATACGCAAAGTTGACCAAGGCAAGCGGACCCTTCGCATTGGGAGGCCGCATCTCGTCCGGCATCGAAAATATGTCTATCACCTTATCACGAACCTCCGGCCATGGCAGGAAATCCAGCATCGGATGATGTGGGACCAGAATCTGAGAGGCAGTTGGCTTCCATGCGGCGGGGAGTTGCTCGCTCGGCGTGGCGATTCCCTGAGAGAATGGAGAGACGGCCTCCAGATTCCAAAGCTGTTGGCCGCAGCCGATGCGCTCTGATATCCTCAATACCGCCCGCAATAGAGTGAGTTCGTGAACAGGTAAGAGATAGCTGTCGGCAAAGCTTCCATCCGACGATGATGATGACGGAGAAGTGCTGTCCCAAGTTGGTGGCATCATATCCGTCAAACTTCCATCCAGGCTTTCGCTGTTGCTGAAAATGAACCCTTCCTCTCCAGAGCTTTCCCCTGTTATTGATGCAGATGAGAAATTCGGAATATTTACTGTATTTGAAAGTAACAATGGCATCGACGAATTGCCGCTCATGTTGCTGTCGAACATGGTTGTAGTCCACAAGCCGAGGTCAATCTCGTTCAAGCCACCAGCAGTTGGAGAATGGCTGGAGGTCGAGATGATTTCAGCCTCAATCTCTCTATCATTATTACTCTGTGATTCGCCTATGACATTGTTGTTTTCTTTGCTTTCCTGGCCGTTTTCATTATTTCTTTCTTTTTGTCGTCGCAGGCGCTTCTTCTCTCCTACACTCACGGGTAAGCAAATCACATGAAACTGACAGCGTTGCCGTTGGTGCAACACCGGGAGGTACCACTGACTGTATCTGCGCTGTGCCAGCACATTAAGAATCCGTTTTCTCTCCGGCGCGTTTTCCTCAATGTCCGGTACTTGGAGAACTGGGGCTGGCTTGAAGGTTCTTTGCCTCGAGCGCGGCTTATCAGTGGTGTTGGCTTGAGATGAGCACTCTCCGCTCGCCATCGTTGGTTTCGCCGGCAGACTCTTGGTGGAAGTAGTAGTTGCGGTTGGTCAATTGGATTTTCTGTATAAGAGCAGCTATGTTAATTGACAAATATTCTTTGCTACATCATCGTTTGGGGTGGCTGTCTATTTATATGACTTGCATCTATTTAACTAGAGCATAACGCTTTACGATGGAATTAGCGCACTGTGGCGTAACAGCATAACGGATATTGTATACCTGTTTGCGCATATCAACGTAGCGTGGGTGCCAAGTACTTCCTATCTAGTTCCTGGCAATGGCCGTTGGGCTATGAGCCTCAAACAGTGTAGCGCCTTCGAGCTGAGGTGCCCCAAATTCACATGTGAGTACCATGAAAGATGGGACATGATATGCAAGACAACGTCACCCCATGCTGGTTTTTTACATTTACAACTAATTTTTGGCAATTCTGTCTTCTCAATGTATGACGATATTTAATATCAATGGTGATATCCAGGGCCGCAAACTGGGTGAGTTATATCTAGCTCTGTAAGCCGGACAAATTCAAGTCCGACCAGCAGTGTTCCTCTGTGGCTGGTTAAGGTATTTGAAAGGCGAGGTCAAACGGTAGCCGTTCGGAATTCTCAGAGATGTAATATAGGTTTCTGTTTATGGACCATAGATACATAATTTTCACTTTTAATCTCCCTTTGGGGCGGAACGGTTGTCCTGATTTGCAACGAGTTAGAGGACTGATCAAGAAAATAGCTAGCTATTCAACACACCAACGACTGCGTGAGGTTCAAGTATCGGAACAGCATGCGTAAAGAAGCCTTCATTTAATTCTTACCTTGTAGGCAATAGACACTCGGCTCTTTGAGTATCTGCTCTGTTATTACTTATCTTTTCCTGGTATCTTTTACTATAGCTATATTTCTCTAGTATCTGCTACCATGACTCTTTCTCCATAACTAGTCTCCGTTATTATAGCTCTATATGTATCTTTAGCTGAAGCAGAAATTGATCACCTCCTACACGCACAGCCATTCATAGAAAGAGAGCGACATATTGGATCCTGCATCGTGTAAATGATTGCCAAGGCAGAAGATCAAAGAAGACCCGGCAGCTTAGAAAATACGCGCGCCAATCAGCAGATACCATCACTCCAGGGTACGCAGCTAATGTGCCACCAACAACGATGTTCTTTGGCCAGCTACTTGGAACTAAAGCATGTTTATGGATGTGAATCTGGGCACTCTTCATATGATTTTATGCTATTTGCAGTAATCAAGGACACTCTTAGCAGCCCCGGATACAGCTACCGGCGAAGAACTAACCTCATACAAACAAAACGGATGTCGCTCTTCCGTTAGAATCCTCGACAACCTTGGTTAATGCTCTCGGCACCTTTGAGAACATGCCATTCCTCTTAGACCCCTCCTACCGATCTTTGTTCAGTTGAGGAGAATAGAACAATGTGATTCGTCTGAAGTCGCAAGCTAGATCTAACCACAAAAGCCAGGTGTTGGAGAATCGCTCACAGCTGCGCAGATATTACGAAAAACAGCATTGAGCTCCATCGCGGAAAGTCCGACGAAGACCAACCCCTCCGGATAAATGACTACAATTATGTACGTTGAAGTGCAGACTCATGCCTATACTTAAACTCATCTCGTCGCCCCGGCTGCAATGACAGCAATTACCCGTGAGCCCAAGATGATAAATAGTCTGCACTCGAGCCCATGAGGGTCTACTCATGGATTCAGAGCTTACACCTCTGATTGATGGCCCCTTTGCTTCTTCGCCTGGTTCACAATGAAATCGTCCATATGTCTCTGTACTGCCGCCCTGGCGGCCGTTGGCCAGGCTACAGCAAATCAGCCACTGTACAAGAACCCTCACGCCTCAATTGATGACAGAGTATCAGATTTGCTTAAGCGCATGTCTGTCAAGGAGAAGATGGCTCAATTGATCCAAGGCGACATGTCCAACTACCTCGATCTCACGTACGGCACGTTCAACAAAACGGGTCTCGAGTGGAACATGGAGTACCGAGCCAACTCAGTCTGGACGGGTTATTATACCAACATGACGACGGTTAAGAAGGCAGCTCAGTTGGCACAGGATTATCTGGCCAAAGAAACAGAATTAGGTTAGACTTTGTATTTTGGAATTTCCCGATTGATTCCTTTTAACGTCTTTTAGGCATTCCTGCTTTTGTTCAGAGCGAAGGCCTTCACGGATTTTTGGGGTTGAATGCTACCATTTTCAACTCCCCAATTGGCATGGCGTGCTCATTTAACCCTGAACTCGTCGAAGAAATGGCGAGGGCCATTGCGACGGAAAGTCTAGCCCTTGGAGTCAATCAGCTTTTCGCTCCGCTGGCTGATCTTGCCCGAGAGTTGAGATATGGCCGAGTGGAGGAATGTTTCAGCGAAGACCCTTATTTGTACGTCTTCTTACCCATAGTATGTATTTTGACCGTGTACTAATATATGTATCGTCAGGACGGGAGAGATGGCATACAGCTTTGCCAAAGGACTTCAGGAACAAGGCGTTTCAGCAACGATCAAACATTTTGTACGTCTGGATTCTTATCATCTCTCCTGGAAGACATCGACTAATTGCTGACTCTTTAACGAAAGGCTGCTTTTGCATCACCGGAGCAGGGCATCAACACTTCTCCGGTGCACGGAGGCGAACGTGAACTAAGGTCTCTGTATCTTCCACCATTCAAGAGAGCCATTATCGATAGTGGTGCTACTTCTATCATGTCGTCTTACAATTCATACGATGGCGTCCCAATTGTTGCGAACTCGGATGTCCTTACTGACATTCTCCGAGGTGAATGGGGTTATAAATATTTTGTTACTTCCGACGCTGGTGGCACTGCTCGCCTTGCCAATGCATTTTATGTCTGCGAGATTGAGGATAACGATTGTATCACTCTAGAGGTACGCTGGAGACGTTACAATTTCTCATATAAAAGAACTAACAGTTATAGGCTCTGCCTGCTGGCAACGATGTCGAAATGGGTGGCGGATATTACAGCTTCGAGTCTATCCCCGAACTGATCGAATCGGGGAAATTGAGTGAGAACATCTTGGACACCGCCGTTTCCCGTGTGCTTCGCGCGAAATTTGCCCTGGGACTCTTTGAGAAGCCTTTTACAGGCGTTTCAGACAAAGACATCTTCAAATATATCAACACCAAAGAGCACAAGCAAATAGCCCGACAGCTTGATTCGGAGAGCATCGTGCTCCTTGAGAACCACGAAAATGTTCTACCTTTGAAGAAGGATGCGAATGTCGCTGTGATTGGTCCCATGGCCCATGGTTATGTGAATGTGAGTACCTTGAAATCTAGATTTGGGTTTATTCAAGAATAGTTGGCTGATGCATGCTTGGGTAGTACGGAGACTACGTAATTCACACTGCAATGACCCGAGGCGTCACCCCTCTCGATGGTATCAACTCTGTCAGCAAAGGCAAAGTCACTTACGCCAAAGGATGCGAGCGTTGGTCCAACGATGAATCCGGATTTGATGAAGCTATTGCCGCCGCCGAAGCATCAGATGTCGCCATCGTCGTTGTTGGCACCTGGTCGCGAGACCAGAATGAGCTTTGGAGCGGCTTCAACGCTACCACTGGCGAGCACATCGACGTGAGCAACTTGAACCTTGTCGGCGCCATGCCTCGCCTGGTCAAGGCCATCATCGGCACTGGAAAGCCCACGATTGTTGTATACAGCTCCGGAAAGCCCATCACAGAACCGTGGATATCAGAAGAGGCATCTGCTCTTGTTCAGCAATTCTATCAGTCCGAACAGGGCGGCTACGCTCTTGCAGACGTTCTGTACGGTAACGTCAATCCTTCTGGTAAACTATCTGTGAGCTTCCCTTATGATGTTGGAACTCTGCCCATCTATTACGACTACCTCAACTCTGCGCGTTCGTATCCCAACCCAGGCCATGTATATGATAACGGCACCATTGTGTTTGGTAGCACGTATGTTCTCGAGAATCCAACGGCGCTTTACGAATTCGAATACGGCCTCTCGTACAGCGAATTCAAATTCTCCGACATTTCTGTTTCAAAGTCTCGCGTTTCTGCTTCTGATACTGTAACTGTCTCTGTAAAAGTGACAAACACGTCGAAGCGAGATGGTGCAGAGGTTGTCCAGCTTTATGTCAAAGACGTGCTTGCGTCTGTGGAAGTGCCACGCTACCAGCTGAAGGGCTTCAAAAAGGTCACTGTCAAGGCCGGTAAGTCTACAACTGTTAAAATCGATCTTGCTGTGGAAGACTGGGGCCTTTGGAACCGGAAGATGCAGTACGTTGTTGAGCCTGGAGAGTTCACTGTGCTCGTAGGTAACTCTAGCGAGAACTTTCAGGGCAATGTAACAGTCACGGTTTCATGAGGTTAAATCATATCAACGATTTTGTAGACATAGTGGCAAAAGGAGAAATAAATTAGAAGAAATGCGTTTTCGTTTAAGACGCTGAACGCTTAGCTACACTAACTATGAACGATACCTTGGTAAGACCTGCTGAATCGTGTGCTCTGGCTCATCAATTTTGGAAGTAATCACATGGCTGAAGACCTTGGCGATACCTTTGGCTTCAGTTTCCGGGATTCTCCCATTGTAGAAATATAGAGATACTAGTAGTGCGTCCCCTCTGTCAGCGACACCTAGCACAATATCGTACTGTAGAGCTTGCTGTTTAGATGTTCTACAGAGATGTCTACCGAGCTCAGTTTACCTCGCTGATGAAGCTCAGTTGTTGCGGTGGACATTGCTGCATGGAGCCAACCCATGAAGGTATTTTGCCCAATAAGCTAACGAGGCTGCATGGTCTCCCCTCACAGCATAATCGATGAAACGACTATAGAGCGGTCCAGGACGAGGATCTAGCTGTCCGTCATACGCCAGTTGAAGATCGCGCAGGAGAACTTGATGTGAAAAGCCATCAATTATGGCATGGCTAATCTCCAGTTTCACAAAAATTGTATTTGCTGCGCTTATGTATAACGAGAGCTGGTGTGTTGGGTGTATCATATCAAAGCTCAAGGAAGATTGCTGGGCAGCGAATTCGGTGCTGATTATCTTGATGAGGGCGTTGGATCGTCGGAGGACGATTTGAATGAACCCATTCTTTACAGAACCGCTCTGAGTAAACGCAGTTCGCAGAATTGGATGATGATTAACCACATTCTCCCATGCAGCCTTAAGGCGATCCACTCGTGGTATGTGAGCTCTAGCATCGACTCGCCAGATATTTTGTACGCTGTCAGAGGTGGTAACTTCTGCTTGGTGACGGAGACGTAACAGATGTAGACCTGTCAGTAGTGACTTCCTGTAGATACAGTGTATTTTGTATCAGGAAGGGACTTTAAACAGAAATAAGGTCACTCAATTTAATTTGAACTATTGGCAAATATTAATTAATACGGTTATATTTATTATCAAGAGGGTCAGTAAAGCTAAGCCAAAGCAAAGCTACCCCCCAGTCTTTGTGTCAAACTCCAGAATCCATCCGTAGCTCAACCCATCAGCCACAGCCGACAAGTCAAACCTCAAAGATTCAGGCCACAAAGTATAACCGATGAAGGCTCAGGGCCAAACTCAAAATACATGCGCAAAAAGGCCCGAACAACAAGAGTAATTTATATATGTCAAAGTTTATTTGATGTCTACTATATTCAAGCTGGACTTTATGTCTATATACAATGTTCCTCTTTTCCGTGCAGATGACAGTAAACGGGCTAGTCAGAAGACAACTTGCGAGGGACGCGAATGAGACAAATGCTACAGAAATCCTGTACAGTATTGATGAATTAAGCAAAGCTCGCGCTGACGACGAAGCTCACGTCGTCGTTGAACAATGTAGTTGAATCAAAATCGTGTTCGCCGCCATTGGCCGCGATATAAAGCAATGCATTGAAATGACGCCAATAGCGGGTAGGATAGCTCCACGAGCGGAAGGAATTGCCCTGGCCGTTGAGACCGGCCTGTGGGCAAAACGTGGCGTCTTCAGAGAAGAGCTTGCTGCCGTCGTTGGCATTAAGCATAAGCTGAAAGTTAGAATGACGGATGAAGCTTCCAGGGGTATCAACAGATTCGAAAGAGAAACAGGCACTGTTTCCGAGACCTGTACGGACTGTCCAGCTAGCTTGTTGCTTAAGGGCAGTGGCGCTAGACGATGAGACAACTTGAGTGTTGACAGTGGCACCTGTGTGCGCAATATAGCGTGTTGTGCAGCAAGAAGTTGTAGCTCTTAGTGAGATAGAGGAGCCGACGGTAAGAGCAGGACCGCTAGTCATCAATGAAGTGTCATAGACATATTTGGCAGCCACAATATTGGCCTGAACCGAGGCCTCGGTGCTGTCTGAGGGATAGCCAGAGGTCATGACGCCTTCATAGAACGTGCCTTGGGCGCCATCGCTGTTATCTCCACCAGTGCCGAGAATAATAGCACCCTCTTTGCTCATTGGGTTATAACCACCCGAAGGGCGGGCTCCGCTGTAGAATGTCGAAAGAGTTCCGGAGGTAGCATCGCCTCCACGGATGGCCCACTGATTTGGTTCACCCTTGATAATTGCAGTGACAAACCGAAAGTTTATGGTCGGGTCTGCAGGGTTATTGATAGGACTAAGACCTGAGAACAGGCCGTTCTCAAGATCTGCCATGATCCACGGACCACTACCAGAACCAGTACCACGGCCAGAGCCATCTCCAGTGCCAAAGTAGATAGCTTCCATATGGCCGTTACCCGTGTCGCGACTATTGGTCTCAGCGTTACCATAGTCAAAGCAGCAAGCCGTATTATAGTGAGTTCCATCAAAGATGGCATACATGCCCTCTGATCCATCGCCCGTGGCCGTACCATTAGCGGCGTTGTTACGATATCCAGTTGTAGGCGCGATGAAGACACCATATGCCTTTTGGCCGTTCAATCGAACCGGTGCTGCAAACGCACTGGCCAGATTATCAAAGCCACCAGGCAGAGGTCCGCTTGCAGCACCTCCGGGCGGAGCCTGGGTGAGGTGATTGCCATGACCAGACTGGTCATAGATGGTGGTGATAAGGCAAGTCGTGCCAGCGCAGAATGAATCCTGAGCAGCGGCATTGGCAACACCACCAGCAGACAGCGGTCCTATATTCGTCGTAGCACCATCAGAACCGCGTGATACTTGATACAACGACCCAGAATAAGCTCCGTATAAGGCGCGTGTGGTGCTATGCGCAGCAACACATGGTGTCCCGCCAGATGCGTAGATATCGCAGGGCCCAGCAGTAACAAGAGAACCAGTGGCAACAAGGCCGAAAGTAAGGACGCTAGAGCGTCGGTGGTTCACTCGAGAGAACATATCAGAACGTGGTGTTGTTGTGTAGGGTCACAATGAGATGGATCGACGAGAATGTTGATCTGACTCTGGGGTAAGAGGGCGATATCGTTGGGCTTTTAAGCTACACAATGACTATCCTATTTACCTGTGCGCCGTCTCAAACCTAATGAAATGTCTTTCTTTGAGTAATCGTAAGAACATCTAACACTAAAGAGGCAGGAGATTGCCTTTGTAGTTATGGATAGAGGATTGCATATGTTTGCGAATGCTACCTAGGTGCGTCCCTTGCTCTTAATAGGATCTAATTCATCATGCAGGCTGCAGTAGTCTTGAACATTAATTTGAATAGGCCGACATAGTCCCGTGTATATTGTGCTCTTGTGCCTTGTTTTCCGTTCTTCAACATCTGGCACAACGCATCTCATGACAGCCAGGGCATGAGGTCACTGCCAAGGCACGGGTCTTAGACGGATCGAAGATAAGATCAACAAGCTCTTACTCAGTTCGTGTCTTAGCGGCATTTTACTAAGCTGATTTTAAACTTTATAGAGAGCTCAACAAAAGAAAACAATCCGGCTAAAAACCCATTGAGTTTCAATAATTTGACTTTCGATAATGCAGCCCACATAAAGAAGGAGAGGTGTAAGCAAAAGAGAGATCATGTTTACTGGAACTCAACTAACAAAAACCCCTCAAGAATTGATAATATATTCGGCTTTACTTAGCCCTTACTTACATCCTTCATCTTGGCGTTCCTTTCAACTACCGGCGTCATCGGAGACTATGACGGACTACCCCAGTCCCGGCTCGATATTAACCAGATTCTTCCCAACGCTTGAAACAGAATACCGCTTCACTAGTCACCAGGCTACTCGAATAGCTTCCTTTCGGCTTGCTCAATTTGGCCCGTGCGGGAATTTCCACCAAGCGTACCAATAGCGACAAACATTCCAGCGCTGCCTGAAGAAGGATCAAACAAGTATCCACTGCCATCGTGGGGAAACCTTGTTAATGTCGGGGATTAAAGCCGTCCTGAGGCAACATCACATGTCCAAATCAGAGCATCATTCGAGCTGCATTTCATTATCCTTCCAAGCTCGTCCTCGCTTCAGGAATTTGTGCTTAAATCCGAGAAGCGGCTTTCCAAAACATGATACCGACGAAGCTGCGCATTGAGCCTGTTCTCTGGTTGAGCAGATCCCTCGTGATTGGAGCGGGATTGCGCTCTCGTTGTTGCTCACGGGAATCACAGAGTTGCATTCGTGTGGGGAAATCCCTGCCGAAGCCGAAGCGAGGGGAAGATGTTGCTGTGAGATGATCTATTTGACGTTCTTTGCCCAATCATAGCAACCAAACCAGAGCCGATCCAGAGTTCAAGTGCGCGTATGACTAGATTTACAAGTCCCAAACTAGCCGGATCAGCTGGGACAGCGTCTCCTCGGATGGTAAACACGTGCTTATACGGCGCGTGATGGTGGATAAGTAAGAAAATAACACAAAACGAAGAAGTCCGCCAACAGTCTAGGTAAAAACGTTTTACTTTGTCTGTTACTAAAGACATCACAAAGCTCCGAAATAAAGGCGTATTCTATTGTAAATACGTCAGTCGGGAATACGACTCGTTTTCAGATTCAGGAACCAGCTGTGGCGGATTTCCTTGTCAGGCAGGAGGTCCACTTCTTAATTACTTATTTAGGGAGGTGTCCATTTTCAGTTCTGTGAGCTTGCAGCCACAGAAAAGTTTCCCTGTTGCTGTCTTAAACAATGATTCTTTTTTCACACGTTTGAGCACAAACTAACAAGGTCCACAATTAAAGTCACAGGGTTTCTAAGACCCAACTGTAGCTATAGCATTCCATTCGTGCGCAATGTCGTATCATACAAGGGTTGATATAAATCCCGTGCGTATTTGATGATATTTTGTCAAATTTTAAATGATCTTTATCGACTGCTAACATCAAAAGTTTTCTTCATTAAAGAAAGGCTGTGAGTGGTTGAAGAGAGTTATGCGAGTTAAGTACTCTGCCGCTACCATACCCAGCGAGCTTTGTAGAAATCATTACTGCTCTACTACTTATACGCACTTATCCTCTGCGAGTTTTCTTTTCTTTTCTTTTTCTAGTGCGGGGACATAGTAGAGAATAAATTATTGCAGTGCAATTAACGTAATATTGCCATGGCTGGTGACTCATAAAGAGATGCGCTTTCTCGTAGGCTTTCAAAAAATACAGTCTCGGCAATCGTCAAAGAGTAAGTAGTCTAGCTTCTCTCTTGGGGTCGTCGCTGACGTTTGGTTAGTCTCCTAGCGTCAACAGAGATGCATACAACTCGAGCCATTATGACGCCGTGGAGTCCCTAGTATCCCAGCTATTTAAGCCACGAGGATTACGTCTATAAATAGGAACATCAAAACGGAAAGATTTTGATTCTTGGCTCACAAATTATCAGTCGCCCCGTAACTGTGGCTTTCTTATCGAATACTTGTAGGAGTTGTCAGAGCCAAAGTCGGAGCTTCCGTGTCGTCCATTTACATATATCAAGTTACTTGTGTTACCGTATCCTCACAGTCTCTGGTTCTTAGGCTGCGTCCTATAGCTTGTGCACGGCGGTAATTCCAAGAGCCGATGTTAAAGCTTTGTTTCAAGTGATTTCTGCTGTGCCCTATATCCAGGTCATAAGAAAAGGACTCAACTAAGAGCGCTTTTGTGTCGATTCTATGTTAGAGAACGAGTTATTCACGGTTTGTGAAATGAGCTATAATACAATAAAATTGACTGTATTTTGTTCTGAATAATCTCAGGGCGAGAAACTACAAATATCGCCCTAGAAATGTAACAGGACTGGGTCAAATAATCCACTAAATCATAATTTGACTCGGAACGATTTCAATTTCGCTGTTTATCATAGTGGTGGCTACAGACTTCGATCTTACGATGCCACATAATGCGGCATTGCTCAGCTGAGATATATGTAGCTGACCCTGCTCACTGTTTATTCTTTCTGGAATCAAGCTGAGGGATCATTAACCGGACTGATAGGCTTCCCGGTTCTAAAGTACGCCCGAATATTTTCGAGGCACTCTATCTCAGCAAGCCGAAAAGCTTCCTGAGTAACGCCACCCATATGGGGCTGACATATGACCTTGTCGCTATTTTGGAAATAGCTGTTGATATGAGGTTCGTTGCAAAATACATCAAGCCCAGCTCGGGCAATTTTGCCGGATTCAAGAGCCTGGATCAAGGCATCTTCATTGACAATGGCTCCGCGTGCGGTGTTGACAAAATACGAACCATCTTTCATTGCCGCAAACTCGGGTGTGGAAATGAGATTGCGAGTATCGTCATTGAGTGGGCAATTGATCGATATAATATCTGACACGCCCAATAAAGCGTGTAGAGAGTTGCAATATGAGGCGCTGTATAAGGCCTCTTCCTGGTCACTCAATCGATGACGGTTGAAATACTTGACGCGCATGTTGAAGGCCTTCGCCTTTGACGCTATTCGCTTGCCCACTTTCCCCATTCCAACGATACCAATTGTCATACCCGTGATATCGTGAGTGGGATAAAGAACGCTGGTCCAAGCACCGTTGCGGAGCGTCTTCTCAGTGCGATACGTATCGCGTACAGCAGCGAGAGTTAGAAACATAGCCATGTTAGATGTTGATTCGACTATTGCATTGGTCGTATTACATAGCCAGATTCCCTGGCTCGTTATCCATTCCACGTCAAACTCGTCGTATCCCGCTTTTGACGAGGTGATGATACCACACTCGGAAGCTAATGGACCGAAAAGATCTTGGTCGAAAGGCGCATACGTCATTGTGCCCATCGGTACAATAAAAGCGTCAATAGGACCATGCTTAGCTATGAGAGCCGGAAGCTTTTCTTTTACTTCTCGACGATTATCGGCTTCGAGGATCTGGCAGAGCTTGGATCAGCCGATTATCTTTAACTGCCACTTAACGCAACGTAACCCACGTACAGTATAGTCGAACTCATTACGAAAGTCTGAGAGATATTCTCCTCCGTCATGTCTTGGGCAGCCAAGCCAGACGACAAATGGCCTTTCTCTGTGGTTCTTTGGTTGCATTATCGGAAAGAAGTATGCGGATTGTAGAACAGAGGTTTAATGAGTCATACGCAAATAGGCTATGTAGTTTCTTGAAACATAATAGTAGTTGATACACGTTTTGAAGTCTGGGCAATAGCTTACAACTTATAGGGGAATACTAAAACAGAAATATGAGCATGTCTTTTGAGAAGCAGAAATTCAGCCTCGGTAAACGGTATGACCTCGCGGAATACAGCGGCATAAGATATCATCATGATTGGTTAGTCATGCTATGATTATATCCGCATATACCGTAATTGATCGCTTACTTTGACCAACCTTCTTCGTCGATTCGTTCCGTGTTGTTCCCGGGCTATAAGTTCACTTATCTACACAGATACTTATATGTATCGAACAACAACTTTCACATAAGAATCCAAAATCATAGATTTATTGTATAAATTAGAGGTAAATGCAACGCATAGAGGGTTTGAATTATGATATGATGTTTCAATTCCACTCCATCAGCCGACCGGGACTTTCCCGTTAGCATCCAAATATTCTCAAGATAGCTACCGTTAGGGCATCTCCCCATCTTTGATCCCTAGAGGTTGCGGTAGATTCAACACGTCCAGCCAAGGGAAGTCTTCAGCATCAAATTCGCTGTAACCGAAACATGACGAATTACCCAGGCTTTGTCGCCCATTGAGCAATACGGGCTCATCTTTATCACCCACAAGTCTCTTAGTCAACAACTTTCGGGGATCTAGTGCGAATTTTACCACAGGTTTCACTGACACGCGCATCCAAAAAGCATCGCCAGGGCGACAAAACAAGACAACAACACCACGGAATGAGCGGAGAATACCGTTCTTGCTAACCGGATTCTCCGTTAGGTCCCATGTGACTGAATTTGCACCATCGTCGTGGTCGTCATCTTGTGCCAAGTTGCCATGAACCTCGAGTCGCCCTTCTTCGGTGAAAGTCGTCTCTTGGGACCACTTGGCAGACATTTGAGCCGGGCCGAAGGGTGTGTGAAAGACAATAGGCGCGCTAATCTCTAATATTCTGTGGTTGTCTCGCGGTTTGGTCTGCCCAAGTATCTGTCTAGGTGCAAAATTGGCAACAATAGGGTCCAATGAGGCGTCAGTCGAGCGCAGGTGAGGTTTGCTGATATTTAAAGCTTTCTCAAAGGTGACCTCGATCTCTGCAGAGGAGAAGCGGCCGAGTCCCTTTGGAGGGAAACGGAAAGCGAAGTCAATGCCAAGCAGACATGCAGATTTATTCTCGTAGGTGCCGTATTGAACATGACGAACATAGGCACTGTAGCCTGTTTTGCCGATTTGATCTTGAGTCGCAAGTGACCGATTCACACGTTCATCGTTTCGAATACCCAGTAGACCGTCATCCTCATCTGAGAATACAAAGTCGGATTCAAAACCGAGCGCCTGTGGATCTATTGTGTCTGACATCGGACTAATGCTCGAAAATGACCGACGAACATGTAATTCGTGGTCTCTGGTGATGAGAAAGAGGGTGAGAAGACTGGATGTAACTTGAGAAATTATTAGATGATGATCTCTGAATCTACAGATTGAAGAATCGTGCCCCGCCACACCAGTGATAAAAGTCCGGCGCATTCCAGCGCATGACCACAGCCTTGCATAAGTCCATTCATGTAGGTATGTAACAATGTATTTGGTGCTCCTGCAAGGCTATTATACCGGATATTTAAGTGGTTAATATCTTAATATCCAAAGAGCTCAGGATTTCTCTTCCTACAACCTCTGGCAGCCGCCACAACTCGGATCCCGTCTGAGTAAGGCGGTCATTTGTTTCGCTCAACATACAGATGTAATCTTCAAATAATCAGCAAATGGAAGCCCATCCGGAAGAGCCTGCTAAATTGTCACTTGAGGACATTAGGCGTAAAATCAGGGCTTACCGTTCCATAGGACACTTTGCTGAAGCAACGCTACTCATTGAACAACTGCCGCAAGATGTTAGATACTCCAGGGGCGTAGCAATTGAAGCCATCCAATTATACCTCGCCCAGGGACAATATCGGTTGGCAGCCGATATCTGCAATAATGTTCCAGGACCATCTTCTGCAGAAATCGGGAGCGAAAGTTTCGTATTTTCCGACCAAGATGAAGACGTTGTTGCTTTTGAGCTTCTGCGTGCCCTCACATTACGAGTCGTGAGATTTTCAAAAGTCAAGACGGCGCTCGAGATTGCTCAACGGTTTGGCAGTGCTTGGAACCTTGGTATGATCTTTTCGGAGTATAATCTAGATGGCTAGTGCTAATTGTAAAATTCAAGATAAGCCTGTCGTACTTGATACAATTATTGAAAGTCATGGAGAAAATGAAGATAGAAGCCTACCGATTTCTAGCGCCAAAGAGCCAGAGATAGAAGTGTTGGGCGGGAGCATACCACACATCTCAGAATACAGAGTGAGTCATTTATATACATATTCACATGCAATAACTAAATCTGATTTGACGTTCAAGGCATTAATGATATCTTTCTATTGGAAGATAATGGTAGCTGCTGCCGTTCATGGCCTGCTTGATGAGTCGGCCACGAAAGCGGCTGCTTTGACGACCATTTCTTCTTTACGGCAAGCCTTGCAGGCTATGAATCGTTTACAAGAGGCATTATCTCTACTTTACTTCGAAATTCAGCTTATTCAAGTCCCAGAAGAAGCAATGCAGCGGCTCCAAAGTTTTTTAAATGCTCTGGACGGCGATAAGTGGGATGCAGAGAGGGCTCTCACTTTGGCTGAGCTTTTTAGACTTCAGCTCCAATCTTCTGACGATACGGTTCTCTCAAAGGCTGAAGACACGTTTAAAGAAGTACAAGAACTATTCAACAAAGTTTCCCATACTTTCGGCAACATTGACTTAGAATTTATTCGCATTTCCTCTAGTCACACATTTTCGGCCGAAGAAAAATTCGTCCAAATAAGTAGTCTCGTTGAACGGTACTTTGAAGTCAACCACTATGGGCAGATGATGTTGTGCCTCACAACCGCTCTCTCGGAGCCGGTTGATGCCTATGTCGAGCAAGTCAAGTATGCGATCGAACTTCAGCAGCAGTTGGCCGATGAAATGGGCAGTGAAATGATGCAACACGCTGCTCTAATGCGCGCAGCAGGCTCAGCTAATTTGAATGCGTCGGAATATGGGTTTGCGCTCAACGCCTTGGAACCTCAATACATAAAACTTTCTGAAGATGTTGATCCAAAGAGCCACGCGCTCCTAGCAACCACCATGTCAATGATATACGGAAGCTTTGGAAACAATATGGAAGCTCTTAAGGTCGCAGAAGAGAGCCTAGAGATTGCAAAATCTGGAAAATCTTACCAAGCTTGCTCAGACGCTGCTTTGATCTTGGGACTTCGTCATCTCTCTATCTCTGAGCAGTACCCGAGAGAATCCGCCGAAGACATCAAGTGGCTATCATCAGCTATGGATATTCTAAAAGAGTGGATAGAAAATGACGCTGAAAATGGCTATACTGATGGAGAAGTCCAAAAGTGTATTCTGGTCGGTAAATGGGAGAATTTGCGAGCATCCGATAAACCGGAACTAAAGACCAAGCCAGTCGAGAAACCATGGATTGAAAGAGTGAAGAACCTTTTGCCAAGTCAGACAGACGTCCTGAAACGAAGCGAACTTGTGGACCTTGAAGTCAGCATGCTAATGCGCCAGGAGAATTTTTTGGAGAGCTCGAAACTATCGACGGATTATCTCAACGACCTTGATAAGCTGTCATATGTGCCTCCAATGATTAAAGCGCAGGCGTACTCTAGGGCTGCTCTCCAGGCATGGCTTTGTTATCGGGTAGTACTGGGTGAAAATAAAACTGCCACTGCAGAAGAACGACTCCAGGCTACAACACAGCTATGGTCCGCGCTGGACCTGGCTAATGAATCGCTTCAGCAATGGCGACAAACCAGCAGCTCTGAGTTGATCATTCACAGCACTCTAGCTCTTGGCAGCCTCCTTTCAGACGTAATATCAACGATCTCAGAAGATTCAGAGCGTGAATTACTCAGTGGATTCATGGACGAACTTAAAAAACAGAAACACTATGCGACGATATGAGACGGAGCGTCATACCCGTTGAAGGTCTGACATCTTTGATGAACAAAAGACTTCTAGTGGCCAAAGATTCGAGTCTCAAGATATACAATCTAGGAACCCGCATAGCTTTACGTCTCAACGACTCGGCTGAAGCTTGGACATGGCTACAAAAAGGAAAGTCCAGGGCATTTTCAGACTCACTCGGCGCAAAGCTATTGATTCCGCAAAGGTTATTGCAAAGAATCAATAGCGATCAAATAGCCTGTGACCTTTTGAAGGCGGAGCAAATGCATTTAGACGCCCTAAACAAGCCTGAAGTAAATCATATTCTTGTAGCGCGAGAACTTACTTCGATCAGAAAACGTGTTCAAGAGTATCCTCCACTAGCTGAGATTGCACGAATCAGAAACACGACGTTGAATCTGGAAATAGATCCAGAATGTCTTGATATGGCACTTTCTAGAACAAATCTTTCCCGAGAAAGAGTAAAATTTGTCGACTGGTATGTTCCGTCATCGAAAACAAGGGAGAATCCGCAGATAATATGCTTTGTGCGGACCTTAGACGGTACGACCCGAACAAAGGAGTTGGCTATATCGGCTACTCAAGTAGAAACATGGGTTTCTAAAGCTTTCACATACCCTGATATGGCTGAACATCCTCTAAACAAAAAGACGGGCAATCGTCTGCTCCAGGAGATGAATGCGCTTGTCGACTGGCTGACAGATTACTCGAAGGAAGGTGATCTTTTAGTGCTCTCCCCATCAGCACAACTAAATAACGTACCGCTACACGCCTTATTTATCGAAAGAAGACCTTTAGTTGAGCGTAATCTAGTAGTTTATGCGTCAAGCGCGGCGGTCATGAGCCAGTGTTTAGACCGTAGCGCCTCCGGAAGGAATTGCGAAGAACGGAATACGGAAGAAACTACAGCCTTTCTTGCAGTGTACGAAGAGCCTCTTCATGTCGATGAGCGCAATCTTATATTTAAACATGTTAAAACTCTTTCCACGGTTCTACCAGGCAATGTCTTAGTCGGACCCGAAGTAACAAAATCGCGTTTTGTTGAGACGACCTCCACAGCTGCATGGTTGCACTATCACGGCCATGCTCGTTATTGCAAAGAAGACGTTCTTCAATCATCACTCATTTTGAGCAATGGAGAGGATCTTTTCGATAATAGCAATGCGGAAAACCCCCTTCTAGGAAGAGATGAGTTCTCCGTTGTTGACATGTTCAATACGACTATGCCACAAGGAGGCGTGCACTTCACAATCATTGCCTGCGAATCAGCCGCTCAGGACTTATCTCCTGGAGATGAACCTCTAGGAATCATCCCAGCTCTGCTTCACGCTGGGGCCACTTCAGTTTTAGGATGTCAGTGGCCGATCAAAAGTTCTGCAGGTCGTGCATTTAGCGCAGCCTTCTACGACGAAGTGAAGTATATGAGAAGCACAAAGAAAGGCGGTAACCAAGCAGTGAACTTGGCCCAAGCCTTGGGTATCACTATTGGGAAGATGAGACGCGGTGAACTAGGAGTACAGTTTAAACAAGCGTACTGTTGGGCTTCGTTTGCGATGCATGGCCTGTGGTTCTTCCCGAGTTTCAACGACGAAACATGAATCATGCATTGCTTTCTTCCACTTAGATAATATGTTGATTGGCCACTCCATGGGCAGCTTCAGCTTGACTACTATACAAGCTAAAACAACATTTCATCAAAATAAAGTAAAAATCGCTCTTTTGTATGTATCTCAACCCAAACGCCTTGCTATGGCCATACTATTAAACTTATTTACTCCCGTTTTGTAATTCATACCTTCGAGATATACTCAATGAACTATGACCTATGAAAATGCGAGACGCTGTCTCCAAGAAGTCGAACGACCTCGAATTGAATGAGTACATGAGCAGTAATCATACAACCTCTCATCTCTTGCTGCGAAGAATCTTCTTGACATTAAAAAAAGATAATCTGTGAAATAGTAAGCATTTTTCTGTAGGTACTAAGCCGATAGAAGACAGCGCAGCCTATTCGTCTTTTCGACGTCCTATGGTTGGCTTAATAAGAGGCTATAGGCAGCTGGCCTATCAATTCGGTAGCTAAATGCTATTTTATAGATTAACGCTGTTAAAATACATACTTTAATAGCCTTCTGAGCTTTAAGCCTTTTTATTTCCAACAAAGGCTAATTAGTCGAACTCAAGTTGCGGGCGCCCAATTGATAACGTGCATGTTTCGATGATGACTCACTGACCGCTAGAGTATAAACTTATCTCTTTTCTCAGTCATTACCTCAATTAACGCTTTCAGCATCTCCAAAAAGAATCACCCTCTTCATCCTTCATCAACCTTGAACTTTCAAGGACCGACATTTCGTTTCGATACAAGACAATCCTCAAGCCGCACTGAATGACCTACAGAGTACACTGCAAGCTATCATCTACATACCTTTAAAAAGACAATCACGAGCTCATTGGATTCTCTCGCTTTGAGCTTGGGCACATCTACCTAGCGAAAATGGCCATGGCGACCCAGACGCTTGCCGAATCCTTGTCAGTTGACATATCTGTGAACCTGCAAATTCTCAACTATTCAGCCAAAGAATTTCGAGAAAGTCAACTCTCTGCGTCTAGCCAACAATACGACAAGGTCGTGGTTGGGGCGGCCATATTTCGCCATATTCCGAACTTGACCTCTTCGAAAGTGCCTTGCATTCTTCTCTTAAAAAGGGCACCTCATGAACCATACTTCCCCAACATCTTTGAGTTACCTAGTGGAAAAGTCGACTTAGATGACCCGACTCTCAAACATGCCCTTGTCCGTGAGGTGAAAGAGGAGACGGGGTTAGATATCACCAAAATCTCCGCACAGCTGGGTCCAATAATATACCAAACTGAGAAAATCATCAAAAGTGACGCAGGAATCGAAACCTTTGTTGTCAAGAGCGCTATTCAGCTCAACTATGTGGTTTCAGTGTCTGATGGAATGGTAAACTTGAATGCAAACGAACATTCGGAGAGCCGCTGGGCCACAGAAGAAGAGTTGCATGAGCTAGATATTACAGAGGAGATGAGACAAATTATTTCGGAAGCGTTCCAATGGAGTGTTAGGCAGTGATTAAGTGAGAAAAGCTCCAATCTTTTCTCTTGGGATATATCGGAGAGTTAACAGTGCCCATTCCGGCTTGTCGCCAAGGTCGGATGAGATTCGACTGATCCCCGTTCTTCAACTCTCAGCTACTAAACTCAGCTCTGATGATGAATCAATTCATAATTTGAAGAGGCTACTGATTGTGATTATCATATATTAGAAATCCCGTCTGCTATCATCCACCGAGAATCGCTTCCGTTCGATAACCACATAAAACTCTTGTGATGTCCAACAACTCATTCAAAACTATAAATATCCTAACTAAAGGTATCTGTGACTGCTGACTCTATCTTAACCAATCTCATTTCGTGCGAGTAACCTATAAACCTGTGGAGATTGAGATATACCAATTTGTATTCTTTCTCCGGTAATATCTTTTTAAAGAGCTCAGTCATCCCAGACATTTTCCACAGTCTGGTTAGCTTTTCTTTATCATGATTACCTAGTCTCTCCTGCAATTCCTCCTCGTGTATTCGCGCATATCCCAACAGCATCGCGGCTATCCCTGCAGCGATTGGTGTTGCGACCGACGTTCCGGACTTGTATACATCTGCGCCTTTATTTTCGCTTTTCGCTAGAGATGCTCCTGGGATATCTCGTCCCAAAGTCATGAAATATATGTTCGCGTTGTCGCCTAGTGGAGGATTGAAGTCCTGTGCATAGCCAGAGGCATTGCATCCGCGGATGGAGAAGACATTTGGGTTACTCGCTGGGAACATTTCTACCTCATTTCCACCATGATTGGCGGCAGCTGCGAAGAATAGAATGCGCTGGTTGGTTTCTAGAAGTGCGCTGGTTATAGCATTGCTAATAATTGGATTGCCATTGACATTGACCTCTGCATGGAATCCGAACGACATGCTGACAATGTTAGCTTTACAGTCCTTCCAGGCCCACTCGATTGCCTTAATCATATTAGCCTTAGTATCCGACTTGTTTAGAAGATATAGAGAAATTGTTGAAAAAAGGAGAAAAAGATAGTGACCTACTGCTGCAATATTGTCGGTTGCATCTGGTAGATCTTGCGTGTCCCGTGCCACGCGGGCCATGAAGACGTCAGCGGCCGGAGCTACCTTCATGAGCACTGACAAAGTATGAGACCCATGTCCATTTTCATCTTTTGCATTTGGCTGGTTCTTCTCAACAAAGTCCTTCCAATGGAGTCTACGCTTTCGGTCTCTATCACGGAAAAACACCGCATCTGGGTCATATCCTGTGTCCAAAACTACGATGCGAATCCGATTTGTCGTCAGCTCTTTCTTCCGGAACGCAGAAACCAACTCTTCCATGACCTGTGCTCCTTTAATCTTATTCAGCCATACGTCGGCCTCGGACCTGTCACATCCGTTAGCTGCATATCTGAAAGACGAATAGGGGAGAGACACTCGGGGTGGTGACGAACTCTGAGGCTGTTTGACTATCTTGAGTCCCGTATGGAGAAATATGAGACGTTGCAGTGGTATCACTAAATGTCGCCACTGGTCTAGGTTTGTCTGAAACAACTTTTTCTTCGTTCAATCGCGCAAGCTCCCCATTTACTTGATAGCGTTGGATATTTCCTAATTGGTCGGCCCAACCAGCAGACTGAACCATCGCCTTGAGGGGTGCAACGATCTTCCTAAATATGATTGCTCGTCTTTCTGATACCGTCAATACTTCCTCTGGCTCTTCGATTGTCCCCTGGAAATCTTGATTCCGAGGGTTTAGGGATGTCTCCTTCATGTCTGATCTAAATAGATCTTTGCTGACGCAATTTGCGACAATAAAACGATAATCTTCCATCGTCTGGATATCCCTCAGGCCAATGTCAGGCCATCCTTTGTTTTGCACACGTTTGCGAATTTTAGATACAGTGTCATTTATCATCTTCTCAATGGTCGGAGGATTGGTTGGGTTGGTTGACAATTGAAGAGCTGAAGCTTTCGTTTGCTTTTGCTCGCGCTTCTTCTGACCAAGTTCGTAGAGCATGGCCCCAAGTGCAAGAACACGAGGATATCGGTGAAGAAATTGGCCTGGCGGTAATTGCTCCTTGACGTCTTCCGCCGCCATTGGTTCCAATGAAAAATCGTAATATGGTGCCCAGTCAACACCAGGTTCATTGCCGTCATCTTCGTCTTCCTTCTCTCGAAACAGCTGTATAGACTTAGTCGTCCAGCGAACATTCATGAAGGCAGAATCATAGAATTGCCAAACGGATTTGGCTAGTATATAGGCTAGGACTAGCTTGAGCTTTGGTACCAAGGAACCGTTACTGAGCACATCGGCTAGAGAAATGCTTCTTTCATCAGCAATATCAACTTCGATATCTACAGCGCGTTTGAGAATGAGCAGTGCTTCGTCCTTGATGCGAATATCCATGGTTCCCGAGCCAATATCTTTGCCAAGGAGCTTGCAGAAATCGGAAGATGACATCACCTCGGCGGCATCCTCTAGCTTTAAGGAACCTGTAAAATCGTAATTTTTGGCCTTTTCTTCGTGCTCGCATATCTCATTTCCGAATGCCACTGCTCGTCCCCTAAGTTGTTTTCTAGTCTCGTTGGGTTAGTATGAATGCATGGTCTCTTCTCGGATGAATGAACATGCCTAGGGACGCGCAATTGTAGATGCTGCCACTCTATCTTTTCGCCATAGTCGCTTAACCCTTTCTTCGAAAATACTGTATGAAAAAGGATCTCATTGTTGGTTGTGCCATAATTTGCCTTAAGCTCAAGTCTTCCCCAGTGCTTTCTCGGTGTCGGGTTGGGTGGCCCACAACGACATTCTGCGTATCTATTGATGGCCTTATACAGCGCATCATAAACATGCTTAGGGTAGCTTTCATCTTCATCCAATTTCGCCTTCTTTGTATCTCGTTGCGCTAACTCGGCATGCTTCTTGGCCTGATCTTCGACTTCTGAGAAACCTTTGAGAAATTTGAAGTAGGGGCCAGTTATCTTGGGCGATTCAAGCACAAACTTTTCCATACTCTTCTCGACTTTATGAAGTTTTTTCTTATCCGAAGCTGATGGAGTATCTAGAGAACATACCCTAACCACTTCACGGAGTATAGGAAAGTGATAAGAAGACGCCTTTTCCTCCTTGGATTCGATTAAGGAGTTGCAAGGGTACTTGGCGTGTTAATTAGTTGGTGAACAAGATTAATGAAGATGTAGAGAAATCACGTACTGTACAAACGAGCTCCAGTCCCTCTAAAAATTTCTCCAATTTGACCACAGCAACATCTTGTTGGTCCACTTGCTCTTCTGCTGTGTATTTATTTTGGCCAAATGATATTGACTGGAGAGAGGTGGCTAGTATGTTTAAATTCTTAGCCCTTTGTTTGTAGCGGCGCCCAAATATTAATGTTGGCTTTCGTCTTTCTAATTTTGAAGCAACTACTGCAACATCTTGCGCTGCACGCTGGGCAAGTTCCGCTCGCGACAAGTCTTCCATCTTTAGGTCGTTACCGTGTCACGAAAGATCACTGTAGAGGTAATCAGCACGTTTGTATGTCGAACAACCAACTTGCACACGGGTTTGCACACTTAGGTGACTAACGTTTAACAGAAGCAGGGCCCAAGCCGTGGGAAGCGATCAGTTGCCCGCCCTACTTCGTTTTTTATATGAGGTTTGCAGCTCACTAATTATATTTCGAAAAAAGATATCGCTGATCTACCAGCGGATTGTATTCGAAGACCAACGGCCGAAGCATGTCAGGTCAATGCGAGATCAAAGAGTAGATATATGTAGATGAATAACTTCCTGCACCCGATGTATAAGGCCAGGCGGGGGTTAATATAGAGAAGCGGGGAAATCATGGTTGTAAGTGTACGTCCATGTTAAGGTGCTTGTACATAACTACATGCACATATATAGGTATGATTTTGCAAAATGAAGAATCTACATAGGTATATATACCTACATGTAGATTCCGGAAAAAAGAAAGACAGTGGCCAAGTTTCTCTAAGCATCTCCAAATACCAGGCACGTACACTCCTCTCCGCTATCCTTGGCGTCTATACTCTCTATCTCTATCTCTTCGTCGAAGTCACGTAGGATAGATGCGGTTGCTACTTCTACTTCAACCGAGTCTTCCTCAACTCCCTTCTCATCAGTGTTCAAGAAGGCCGCTGGTGCTTTGAATAGCGTGATGTCTGCCTCCTTCTGCAACCTTAATCCTTTGCGCTTGTGAGTGATAATATGCAACTGATAAGCAAAGATGATATCCTGCCCAGTTCGGTGATTTTTTATTACTCTCTCTTCTCGAGAATACCCCGCACCTGAGCCCATTCCAACGTCTGGTGGGATAGGAGCCTCAATCTTGACTACTAAACTCATTGTCATAGTCAAAATGTCTTGTGGTGTGTTTAAGCTCGGACTCTGGGAGACTGCTAAGCGGCTTGGTAGGATCATCTGGGTACTCTACAATGTCACCCATGCAAATCGACGTGTCGGGGTGATAAGTAAAGTTAGGCGCCAAGATGTATGTAGGAGCCATCACAATGGGTTCAATAAATACAAAGAATATTGTAAAATTGAAGTGGAATATAGTTTCTAGCGCTTGGCGATTTCCTCTGGGCGATAGTGATTTGAGGGCATACTCTTATGCACGCTGGACTTGGCTGCACTGTATTGACTCGGGTTTTTTAATTGCGATCAAAGTTGATCACGAGAAGCGGGGTATGTGTAACTTTTACCAGACCCCCAATAGCGGTCCAGCTATATAATGCAAGATTTACAAAGTCATATCTTAGAAACAGCTAGTCACGAACCCATCAGTCACTCTATTGAGATAGTATCAGCGAATACCAGCACCCGCTCTTGGATTGACACCATGGGTTCTCAGTCAATGTAATGCAAGTGCATTATCTTCGTACCCAAGTCGCCAGCCATCAAAATCATCCAGCAGTATTGTTCATCTTCCACTATGGCTTCATCCGTCCCGGAGTTTCGGGAGCCTGTCACAGGAGATATTCGCCATGCAACGACGAAATGTATATCTAGCTTCAAGGCTTGCCTTTCTATCAAGCCTTTAATGAAAGATAGCTGGGCCGAGAGTCGACTTGCCGACTTAAATCTTTGGGCCTCAGGCGTTGGTGCACTGGCGAGACCTGAGGCCTCACTTGACCGACGTCTACAGTTTCTGCCAAAACCTCGACTTGTCCTAACCAATCTTCTTTTAACTCTTCAGGAATTTGTCAATAGCTGCCTCATGCGCGCATTATATGATAATGATATTCCTGGCGAGATCGAACCTCTCGACAGAGAAGCAGGATCTGAAGATGATATCTCAGTGTCTTCTACAGAAAGTGCTATGGAGCCAAGCCTTGACGATAATTCAAATCTTGCCACAAGCTCTGCGTCTTGGTTTACAGCACTGGAATCTGACTTAGAGGCCAGGTCAGATGTTTCAAACGATTCGGAAGAAGGACATGAATCAGATAAACAGCAAATAAAAGTGACGTTAAAGGAGTTGATGCAGGACGTTGATGACCTTATTGACCAGCTTATCATGCTTGGGTTCGCAATTCGAAAATCGGGAACCGCTGCGAGACTATACAAGGCCGACGCATCATTCAACCCCGACGAGAACGAAGACTTGCGAAAGCATCTCGAATTCATCCTATTCAATCGCACTGCCTGGAAGCAAGGGAATGAGGAGGAAAACAGGGAACTTACGACGAGAGAAAACATATTAGGCGTGGCATCAGCACACGGCGTAACTGCAGAACAACAACATTTGATTCTTGCAAATTTGCGGCGCCGACATAGATTCAGATATGCGAGACGACACCATCAAAAGTTAGACGAATCGAAAATGCAGTCCCTCTTATTAGAGCCTAAATCGCGTTTACAAACTACTGGGAACCCACAAGAAACCTCACCTAGAGACGAGAGGTCTCGAATCTCAAGTGGCCGAAAGTCGTCACAGACACAAGATTCATCAAGCAAAAGATTAACCACTGCTTCTCCGAGAACTGCCCAGCCCCTCGAAATGAGTGCGACAATGCCTTCTTCAGTGGGAAGCGACCCTTTAAGAATAGCAATTCACACCTCAACAGCTGCTAGCCGCGTATCAGTATCCGTTACGACGATGCACTATCCCTCGCCTCCCCCATCAAAACCTCCGTTGAAGAGGGGGTTCAAGTGCCCTTGTTGCTACCAGACTCTGCCAGAAATGTTTAAGGATTGGTCCAGATGGAGGTATATTACAATTTAAATCCCTTAGCTGTCACAATGTTTACTAATGGCTACAGGAAACATCTAGCAGAGGACCTTTGTCCCTACACATGTCCTTTTATTGAATGCTCTAAACCAGAAGTTTTGTACATCTCACGAGCAGCCTGGCGTGATCATATACTTCAAAACCATGGCGAAGGTGAAATCTGGGAATGCTTGATCTGTGCTGATATTAAAGCACAGAATACGTTCTGGTCTGTCGAAGAGTTTGTCAACCACAACAGAACGACGCATAAAGATAGCATATCTGAAGATCAAATTATCAGCCTGCAAGACACATGTTGTAAAATAGCTCCTCCGAACATCTCTCGCTGCCCTCTGTGTCCATGGTTTCAAGATGAGGAGATGACACCAGATGCCGCCGCAAACCTTGAACACGTGGGCAATTGTATCCACGAATTCTCACTCAATGCCCTACCTTGGGCAGAATCTTCAGCTATAGATTATACTAACCAAATAAGCTCTACTCTCGGTCAAACTATTGAGGAGTGGCTTAATGGCACCGAAGAAGAAGACAACATCAATATTCAGAAGATCGATATCAAGAAATTCTGCTTCATTCCCACTCCGCCTACGCCCTTCAAACAGAATACGTCATTTGTGCCTGAGGAATATTTTGCAGAATCTTCGAAGATGTCATCCCAGGGAACACGAGAATCTTCGTTGTTGAGCGCTGATCTGCTTGGAGCGATTGAAACACTTCCGGATGAGTTATCAACCAGAACTTCGGAAGAAATTGCGAACAACCAGGCGTTTGTGTATGGCTGGAAGTGCTGCCAATGCGAAATAAATGAATTCCTCTGGGAGACATCTATACCATGTACTGAACGCGACTGTCAGCATCCACGCTGCCGCCATTGCACCATCTACCGACGAGAAGTTGTTACCATTGAGTGAGAGCTGCGCATCAGCTCAGCCTAAACCGTTTTTTTTTTTTCTTTTTTCTTTTTTTCTTTTTTTCTTTTTTTCTTTTTTTTCATTTTTTTTTTTTCTTTATTTCTTAAATTTTTTTTTTTATTATTTTGAT
>PNRQ01000050.1:0-179691 GCA_003439915.1 Trichoderma atrobrunneum | reverse complement strand
GGGGTGCGTTGGCAGCATCCGGACGCATGCGATCGCGCCCATTGGAAATCCTTCTCAGCGGCGGTAGGAGTCGCGCTCCGGGCGTCAGGCGCTCGGGCCGTTCGTTGTATTGCCGAGGAGGACGGGCACCCTCTTGTCGGCCCTCTCCCCAGGCTGGGGCGTCTCGACGGTTTCCGCGGTACGACTCGCTGCGCTCTCCCATACCCTCTTGAGGTCCGCGCGCACGGCTGCTTTCACGGGATCCGGGTTCCTGGGGGGCCAGGGGAGACAGAGGTCCGCGTCGCTCCCACGTCCCAGTAGAACGGCCCTCAGAGGCGGGATCGCGAGGGGGGCGGCGTTCACCAAAGTCGGACCGGGGACCCCTCGCTCCAGGAAGATCGGGAAGAGGGCCCTTGCGGGTCCACTCGCTCAGGTCTCGGGCAGATTCACCACGGCCCTCTCGGCCGTCGCCACCACGAGCTACATCATCAATTAGCATACGGAGTTTACTCGTCATATAATACCATGATGGGAAGGACACATACGAGGATCGGCGATCTTAATTTTGATCATGCGGCCCTCAAAGGACTGCCCATCAAGGGTCAGGGCCTTTTTCAGGCCGTCAAGGTTGCCGAACTCGACATAGCCAAAGCCCTTGGGGCGTTGCAGTTCGCGATCCTCGATAATTCGGACGCTGACAACGTCGCAGCCGTCAAAGAAGTCGGTCACAGATTCGCTGGTGGCATCATATGACAGGTTGCCCAGGTGGGCGGTAAACGGAGGCTTCTCGGGAAGCTTGGCGGGGATGGACTCGCGGACAGAGTAACCTGGCAGCCGTTAATGATGAGTGATGCGCGGCCACTGGCCACGGCGTGAATGATTCATACCTCGGTCCTGCCACGCAGACGTGGTCATGGAACGGCCGGCCGGCGGGAGAGCCTGAGTACCTGTATCATCGGGTCAATACCATGCTGTCATGTGCATATATAGCCGAGCGTATGCCAATGTTTTCTTCCTTCATTTCTTCTTTTATTTTCCTCCTCTTGTCTTCTTTCTTCTTTTTATCCTTCTCTTCTCTTTTCGGGCAGATCGTTTTTGGATATTATATGCACTTACCAGAAACTGTAGACAGATTAGCAAGGGTCCAAGCGACAAGAATTCGCAAAGCAAGAGAAACATACCATAGGTTTCCTCAACCTCATCAGCCCAGGAGCCTCCACCAAAACCTGCGCCAAGAGTCAGCATGTTGACGGTCCGGAATTTTTATTCTAGTGCCGGCGCGGGGTGTCGATGCGACCCCCCAAATGCGTAGCGGTCGACGAGGGCATCAAGGGAGGGGTGAGGGTGACGGAAGCACCAACCTGAATCAGCGAGAAAGTCCCCAAGGGACATCTTCTGCTGTTCCTTCTTCTTAGGAGCTATTAGGCAGCGTCAGCAGGATATTCTCAGCACCAGAACACAGCCAGATTCGGTGACATACCCATGATTGCGGTTGGAAAGGGCGAGCTCGCGCAAGGATATCAATCACTATCAGCAGCCGATGCGCAAAAGGGCAGACCGTTTGCTAGGCTGCGGCGGGAGAGAAATAGGCGGTGGCCGAAGAGAATCGACAGGAGGAGGAGGAGCCAATGAAGGGACCAGATTGGCTTCGGATGCGTGAGTACGAGTCCCAGATGCCGGGTCTGGGGTTGGCGAGGTGAAATTTGCTCGTCAAGGAAAAAAAAGATGCGGCGTCGTGAGAGGGCTGGCTGCCTTTTCCATTTCCAATTTTCGCCCGCCCAAGAGTGGGAGGCGCTAGGCCGCGTCGGGCTAGGCGCTGCGACATTGCCGATACCTGCTGTGCCTAGCCAGCCAAGCGTCTGCAGTGGCCGCCGTGGCTGCGGTGCCTGCGCATCGCTGGTATCTCCAAGTCACTGCCCGTAGCCGCCGACCCGTTTTGTGCATATCATCTCCACCGCCCAGCGAGAGCCCCACCATGCCAGGCGAGGAATTAAATGTTCACAGGTACCTCCAATCCATTTCCCCAAGGCTGACCTGCCAATGATACCAATGATATCCATCTCCATCAACACCAGCCAGTCTACTTCTACTAGTTTGTATTAATTATTTCTATTCTATTTAACTATTTATTGGCAATTACTACCATTTCTCCCTTGACTTAATCATCGAACCCCTTACTATTGTTCCTCTCAGACACATACATTCACCAATGAGACAACGGAACGTGTGGTGAAAAATCTCAAGACCATCATGAGCGACAAGCCGGAACCTTCATCCGGCGCCCTGCAGCCGCAACAGCAGAAGAGACGAGGCGTCTTGCCGCCAGAGATTATAGACCTTATCGTGGCTCCCGTCAAAGTTGGCTCTTTCACCGGTAAGTTTCTCATCCTTCACTCATGGCAAACTATATCCTTTGACTCTAACATGTGCAACAAGGCGCTGCCGGAGTATTAGCGGGTGTTGCTGGTGCCATTGCACGGGACACAAGTCCTGTAGCCAGTGGTGCTGTAACCGGATTTCAATGGTTTGCCTTGGGAGGCAGCTTCTGGTGTAAGTTTGCCCTATCTCTAACCGGCCGCTTACCCATGCGAATCGTTATTAACCCCATCAAGTTACTAGGTCTATGACCGTCAGGGCAATGGGAGGCGACCAACAGTTGAGACCAGTCGACAAAACCATAGCGAGCACCATAGGCGGATCAGCAGCCGGCGCAGTAGCGGGATTGATACGTGAGTAACAGGCTTCTGCTATTATCAGCGCTTGTCAACTAACTTTTGAGAAGGGGGCCCAGGGAAGATTCTACCTGCCATGGCCATGTGGGGAGTGCTGGGGGCAGGCGGGCAGATAGTTGCCAATGGCATGAGCAACAGGAAGCCAAAAGTCAAGGACGAGAATGACAGCTGGCTTCGGTCGAACTGGAGTCCGCTAAGGAAACTCACCGACCAGGAGTACATCGACATGATGGAAGAGAAAATTCTCAGAGTCGATGCAGACATTGCCCTCATTGACGACCGAATCGCCGAGCTAAAATCTATTGATCAGAAAGCTAAAAACGAAAATAAGACGTGAAACTCATCGGGTGGGTTTTCTAATTTTTTTTTCTTTCTTTCCACTTGTTGGTCATGGTTGATATCCTTGCTCCTTTCATATACTACAAAAAGCTGCATCAACTCATTTGGATCGGCGTCCACGGAGTATAATATCGTACGCTTACTTTTAAATGAAGCATACTTTTTTTTTTTTTTACGAAATAGCCATTACCTGCAATAAAAAAGCATGAATCTCGTATTACAAGACTGAGCTCGCCAATTGCAGCATGTGATGGCCAATAATAGAAGCACAATTAGAGTTGTAGGTTAACAGGGGAGTTGATCGTGTTCCTGTGCTTATGTCACCAATGAGCTGCCATTGTCCAATCAACGCCTGTTATCCGCGTTCGATAAGCCGTCCGTGCAGAATGTCTCACCCGATCTAGCCCTAAGCAAGATAGATGAAGAAAGCAAGAAAATACAACTCGTAACCAAGGCATTGGACCTAATTTAAGACTGAGTGGCCATATTCTGCCTTGAAACCTTTACAGAGAATATCTTCAACGTGGTGGGAGCGGCCAAAAAACATCTGGGGGGTTCCTTGTAAATCCTGGCGGAGGTGGTCCGTGAGGCCGTTAGCACCGCTAGCACCGTCTGCAATCTCGTAGCCATTACGACTGCTACCCTCCGAATCTTGATGAATCCAGAGTGGGAGCAGCTGGAATGTTCCAAGAGAGATTGACAGGTCGAGGCGAGAAGAGGCGAGGAGAGCGGGAATTATAGTAAGTTTCCGAGGGAGTGGATTTAATTGCTAATATTACCATCAGTTGATTTGACGCGTCTTTTAGTATTGTATGAAGACCTCCTTTTAAGAGCATTAATAAGAGAGAGATATGGCTCGTGTGTACATGGGCATATCGCGTGCGTATGATGCACTCAAATGTAGATCTAAACGGGGGTGCTCCTTATTGCTAACTCCGCTGCTACTCCAGACCCAGGGAGAATCTTAATACTACCGTCCACGGGTGACTTACGACGACTCGACTTTACTGCTCCCTCTATTTCTCTGTTGCCAAGAGAAATGCCTCGCCTTGTTCAATATAGCACGAGCATATCTATCTGTCCTGCTGGATGTTGATACTGCATAGATACCTACCTCTACTCCGTATTGATAATGAATACCTGATATTGTAATCTTCAACTACCTCGTAACGACTCCTTTATATTTAGGCTATTTTTGAAGGAGGAGCTTCGTCGTCTAAATCCCGTCTCTCCGGGTGTCTATACTAGAGCTCCGTTGTTAGCGGCCGTGCTAGGTTTAAGAGGCGTGGCATCGCGATAACAAGGCCACGGCAACCGGGAATGTTCCCAGCTAGCCTGAAAGTATAGATAGGTATAGGGCACATGCGTGAGAGGTACCCGGCACCAATCAATCCCACGCTCGCTTTTTGGCTCCGAGTCTGTCTGTGTGTCTGTGTGCACGATAGGTACGATAGGTACGATAGGGACTGCACTGCATCCAGTAAGTCGGCACACGATTGAACACCTGATGCGCAGCCGTAATCTCGAATACGGGGCCTGCGCAGGGCCTTTTATGGAACACGGTGGCTTCTGGATTCCTGGCCTCGACTTTGCGAGAAATTTTGCAATCCCGACTGTCCCTATTCCCCCTTTTCCCACCATTCCAGCCTGGACCCGGTACTTTGGGAATCCGTGACGCCAGACACGCCAGACTCGGCCGCCAAGTACTCGGTACCTCCACTGCCACCTGCTGGCCCATCTGCCGCATCGGCTCCGCTGCCTCTGCTTACCTCCATTCACCTTCCACCGTACAGCACTCATACCAGCTCTCTCACCAGCCAGCTTACAGCTCCCACGTCTCGCAAACCTCCGTCCTCAACTGTTCGTGCGACACGGGTCGCAGGCGTCATCCGGAGTTCTTGCGGCGCTCTTCGCTCCGATCTTCCTAGCCGGCCCGGGAAGCCCTGCTGCTCGACCCCAGGCGCATCACAGGAGCTGTTCCGGCGTCCCGATAGTCCAGGTCCCCCTACCAGGCCCGGTTCGGGGCCCCTCCCTCGTCGAATCTCCCAGCTTCCATTTTCCTTCTTTTTCTCCCACTGGACTGTCATGTCGCGTCTCTCTTCTCTTTGTTCCCACTGATTGCCTGTTTGCTCTGCGAGAGAATGGTCTCTCTGCTACCGGCGTCCTGTAAGTACGCCACCCAATGATTGATTGGAGCTTTGCTTGCCTCGTGGCACACCGTCTAACCTCCCCGTCAGCTAGGTAATTGATTGCGCGCCGCTGCAAACATGGCGCTTCTCAGTCCGACCTTCGCCCTCGGTGTCTTTGTCCTCCTCTATCTCTCCTCCTTCGTCCTCTTCGCCGTTCTTCGAATCGTCACCGGCATCTCGATCCAGCGGATAGGCTACTTCTCCCTCCGGCGCCTTGCGTACACACCCAGAGATGGAATCAAGATCGAGATTCGCGGCCTGGGGCTCAACATTCACCGTCCGACTTTTGCGCAACCCACGTGGCTGAGCATTGTTCTCAGCGACCTGACCGTTACCGCCGATATTAAGAAGCTCGAAGAGCGGAAGCCTGCCACGGACGAGACGCCACAAAGTGTGGATCGAAAGACAGATAATGCGGAGGAGGAGGAAATAGACCCGCTACTAGATCTGCCTCCTCCAGATCAAGCCAGAGCTAGAGCCGAGACCGAGACGTGGTCACGCCTCCAGAAGCTCAAAGAGAAAGTGAAAAAGTTACACCATAGCGTGAAATGGCTGCGCTTGGTGGATGTCGTCGTGACCAACTCGGTCATCAACGTGGTCGATGTGGGTAGCCTTCAGGTTGGAAGCTTGACGCTTGCCGTGGATACGAGACACAAAATGGCCGATCGAGCTCGATTCTTCTTCCACCGATCCGACTCTTCAAAGGAAAACGCCGAGGCCGAATGGATATTGACCGTCCGGAGTGTCTTTTTCGCCGTGGATGGCAAGGAATCCCTCCAGATCCTCGACCATGCATTGCTAAATGTGCACGGATATCTCTATCCGACACAGGAGGGCCTCCGAGATGCGACCGTTGCCTTGAAGCTCGGCAGAGTCCAGATTCCGTACGACGAGTTGCACCACTGTGCAACCAAGTTCAAGCTGTCTCGCAAGAAGCCAAAGGCTGCCAACTTGGATAACCCCGTCGACATCTTTGTTAGTAAAGTGCAAGATGGAACCGCTAGCAGTGCAAATGAGCATTTGATGAAAACTGTTTCAGACTCGAAGGAGTTCTTCAGCTCCATCTTGCGAGGCATCAAAGAAATTCAGTTTGCCGTTAGCTTTGTCGGCTTCGTCAAAAAGGTTGAGTCTGTCAACCCTTGTGCGAAACCCGTGCATCTTACTGCTTCCATGAAGGAAGTTGGTATCGACCTGCATCGCCTAGATCCAAAGTCACCCGCGCATCGCATGTACTTCCCGTCCACAGACATCGCCCACGAAGCGCTGGTGGCTGCCCTCTCCATCTCGGTCGGCATGGACGATGGCCTCGGTAAACCGCAGCGAATTGTGTACATTCCCATGGCTACCACGACAGTCAGAACCACCTTGCCCTCCAAGACCATCCAGATGTCTCAGGTGGATAGCTTTGAAGACAAGAATGCGAATATCCTGTTCGCCAACTCTGTGGTCACCTCCCCATCTATCGATCTTGATCCAAGACACCTGCCTCTCTTGATAGCAATGATGCGATCCAGACCAAAGCCTCCAAAGACGGAACAAAGGCAGCAGCAGAAGTACCTCTTTTCCCGACTGCTTCCCAAGGCGAGTATTAAGTTTACTATGCACGAGCCTGTTCTCCGCATCAAGCTCAAGCCTCTCGGCAAGACAGAGGACCCAGATGATTACGGTCTCATCATTTCATCAATCTCATCTGTTGCTCTTGACGCTGAATCATCTCATTCACCGCTTGAAGACTTGCACTATTCTCTCGATGGAGCAATGCGGCTGCAATCCCACCACCTATACTACCAAGCTGTGTCTGGCGAGAGGTTTGACTTGATAACAACCGAGTCTTTCGACCTGAAAGTCCACTTGGCAGCCAATCCCGAAGTTTCTGTCGATGCCACGAGCAACATCCAATCGTTCTCAGTCAGCATGGTGCGGCCGGAAATCACAGACGGCGTTCGTCAGATTGTACGCCAGCTACGCACCGATGTTGAGCCAACAAAGCGAGCCAAGCCCAAGTCAAGAAGGCATCCCAACTTCTTGAGATCGGTCCCCGAATGGCTTTTCCGTTATCAAATCGCGGCGAATGATGTCAACATTGAGATTGCTGGTGTAGATGAACAAATTTCCGATGATAGTAAAGGCATATCTCTGCACCTTGACGGCATGTCGGCGGAGTATCGTGCTCAAAGACTGGACGGCTTGCAGAGACGGATGCTCAGGAGACGAACTCACAGCCGATCCCTCACACAGTCAGACTCTGATTTCGCATCTACAAGTCCGACAAGATCGAGAAAGAAGCCCCAGAATATCGGCGATGGTCGTCGTCTGGTGTTCAATGCCAGAGGTATTGAGGCTCAAATCATCGAAACCGCTGAGCAGCTTGAGTTTGAGCCTTTCATCAACGTGCCTCGCCTTGAATTTTCACTCTCTGCGTCAAGCGATAACCATGGCCCGTTGTTTCACATCCAGTCCTCGATTCGTTCCATCACGGTCCAGTATTCACTCTACCGACACTATGCTGTGGGCGTTGCTATGAAGACTGTGAGAGAGGCCTTCATGAGAACTAGTGGTGACGCGCCAAGAGCTTCACAGCAGGGTATACCAAAGTCGGACCTTCTAGTCCCTCCCACCACTGCATTTTCCCCTGCGGATTCGGCCTCCGCGATCGCAGACTCCGTAGTCGTTGACGTGAAAGTTGCCTTGATTCAGGTGAAGGCGGAGATGCCACATGACCCAATGATAATGCTTCACATTTATAGTCTGGATGCCGGTCGTCAGAGATGGTCTACGCCGTATTTGTCGTCTAAGCTCATACGCTTGTACGTTGCATCTCCACGTATGCGCAATATATGGTCGCGAATGGTTAGCATAAAAAATGGACGCCTTGACCTGCGAGAGTCCAAGCACAAATCCAACCAGGGAGACTACAAGGAAGAGAAGCTTATCGACGTATCTACTGAGGCGATCCGGATCGGTATTCCGCACGAGGTCATTGTTCACCGTATTACCGATAACATTATCAACGTGATCAAAGCAGTGCAGCAGCTGCAGCACCGCTTCAAAACGGGAACAAACGAGTACATCCTAGAGAAGAAGCCCGAAGGACCCAAGTCCGTTCCGAAAATATCTATTCGATCGCGAAACTTCCTCTTCGAGATGGAGGATGGTGCATTCGAATGGAAGCTGGGCATGATTTACCGGGCAGGTCGTATGGAACAGATACAGAGGGCTACCAGAGAAGAGGCATTCCGTATCAAGCTAAATCGGGTGCGGGAAGAGGAGCTCAAGCGGGGGAATAATGGCAAGAATCGTTCTCGATCTGCTTTCCCACGTGGAAGGACAGAAAATTCCTCGTCTGCGTGGTTCCGTAGCCGAAGCTCCGATGCAACGAAGCAAGACGAACGGAGTCGCGAGGGTCGACCCAGCGCCATGCCGAGATATAACCCTGACAACGAAACCCTGGGCATCAACGGCAATTCAAAAGTTTCAGTGGAGGAGGCGCGCCTCCATTTGGACATGTTCAATGCTCAGTCGTGGAAAAAGAGGATTGATCGGGCTTATCAGGTATCTCGAGATGGTGTCAAGGAGCTGCGCGGCCTATTCTGGGGACAGAACGAGATGCCGAGCGACGTTGAAGAGACGGAAAACATCTTGGAGGTCGCCCCCAGACCGGCGTTGATGGCCACTTACATTTCCAACCTCCACATTGCCGTTGATAAGCCAACGTTCCCCCTTGAGGATCTCCCTGACTTCATTTACAAGGTCGGCAAAGGTATGCCCAAAGATATGCAATACAGCCTCTTGGTGCCGATGCACATCTCCATCGATATGGGTGAAGCCCGCTGCTCTCTCCGCGACTACCCTCTGCCCTTGCTACACATCCCGGGACTGAAAGCTGGACAGTCTTCTAGGCTGCAAGCTGTCTCTTTGAGAACGAACTTTGTCTTGGCCGAGGAGTTTAGAGGACTGGAATCTTCACGACGAGTTCCAGTGAATATCATTCCTCCCAAGAGCTCGGATCCGGGTGCATCTAAAGAGGGATGCTTTGCGATTGAAGTGAGGCGGACCATTGGGCCTGTCAAATCTTTCTCGGATGTCTACATGGATATCAACACAGCTCTTCCCACAAGGATTACATGGGGTCCCTGCTATCAACCGGCAATTCAGGATATGATGATGGTCGTTGAATCATTTACCAAGCCGCAGGTTGATCCGTCTGAACGGGTTGGGTTCTGGGATAAACTTCGACTTAATTTCCATTCGCGCATCCATGTTGCCTGGAAAGAGGACGGCGATATGCATTTTGCCATGAAGGGCACACGCGATCCATATCAGGTAACTGGACACGGCGCAGGCTTCATCATGTGCTGGCGAAACGACATTAAATGGAATATCAATGCAGAGGATAACCCGAAGAAGTTCATGACAGTGGATAGTGGCGAATACATTCTTGCTATTCCAGACTATAGCATGCAGGTGCGGGAAGCTGCCCGACTTCGGGATGATGATAGTAGTCGACTTGCGGATGACCATTTAAGATGCGGTCCGGCTCAGTTTAAGAAAGTCGTCATGAAGCTGTCCGGAAGAGTGCAATGGCTCGCTGGCCTCGTATTCGAGCGCGCAATTGAGGATGGCAGACGAAGTTTTGACTTCAAACCTCATTATGAGGTTGTTCTCAAGAACCCACTCTTTGCTAAGCCCGATGAGAACGGATGCCCTTATGATGCCATGCGCGGGTTCAGGAGTCGTCACATCCACTTGTCAATTGCGGTACGTGCACCGGCTGATCGCGAATGGATGTCGCAGAGCCTTGAACCTTCGCGGAGTTACAACACGATCCATCTTACTCCTCGCTTCTTCACGCACTTCTTCGCTTGGTGGGGGCTCTTCAGCGGACCCATGTCGCTTCCTATTCGGCAGGGTAGCCTATTTCCTGGCAGAGAAAAGAATAGCAAGAAATTCGGGAGGCACTTGGCGACTGTCAAGTATAATCTCCTGTTTGCTCCGCTGTTCTTGAGTCATATTTACAAGCACAAAGATGCCGAGGACTACTCTGAAAACGCCGTCTCTGCCACTGGCCTGAAAGTTCGATTCGATAGCTTCATGCTTGATCTTCATCAGCGCCGAGAAGAGTTCGATACCATTGCCAAGACCAAGAATTCGCCTAGTCGAATCACGGGAATCAAGCTCCATGCAGCTCACTTGGATTTGGCGTGCGCAGATATTCGAGCCGTGTCTGCCAGTTTGTATGGTACCACGACGGAGGCCATCAAGAAGGGATCAATTTCACATCTCACCCTCGATCAGGATGAGAAGCCGGATGTATCCCGCTTCACAATTCCCGATGGAGACTATAGCTGGATCGATATGGACGATTTTGTCGAGCTAGATTGGATTCTGCCCACTGAGGCTCATCCGGAGACCAAGATTCTGCCTCTTGCTTATATCCCTCGATTAACTTACTTTCGTCAGACCGACATTGGGGGTATAATTGCCGGAGACCCTACGAGAACAAGCCCATTTGGAAACGAGCCTACACATTTTTGTACCATGAGTGAAGAAAACGATCCAAAGAGTGTACAGACACATCTAATCAAAGAGCGCCTGGCTCAGCTCGATGAGCAGATCCGAGCACACATCCGACATGTAGGCGAGGCCGAATTGAAAGTGATACGCACCGATTCCAAGGACCACGAGATTCTGGAAGACTTCGATACCCTTCGTCAGCATTCTAATGTACTTCGGGACAAGAGAGCGTTTCTTGAAACTATGCTGGAGCGGATGAATAACGGAGTATCGACTAATGGCCACGCATCAAGCGGAGCGGCGAGCACACATCGATCCGAAGGATCCGTGGATTCCCCAAGTGATCACATGGACATGCCCTCGATACCCTCCAATGCTGAGTTTGAAAGCGAATTTGAGAACCGCTTCGTGATTCACAATATGCAGCTGAAGTGGAACAACCTGTTGCGTAACATTGTGCTGCGATATGTCCACCAGAGTAGCCAACGACGTGGCTTTATATACTACCTATCCAGACCAGCAGTGAAATTCATACTGGACATGGTAGACGAGCAGACAAAGGCTAGGATGGGGAAAGCCATGAACTCAGAGCCGGCGTCAGCTGCCAACGGGACTCCCACATCTCCAGATACTCCGTCTCACGAAAAGGACGCTGCAACAGATCTCGAAGACCGAATTAAAGGTATCTTGGCGGATGGACGGAAATTCTCGACGAGCACAGGCTTTGCTCTCAATGCCAATGGCGTTGTGGAAGGCTCTCTTGAAGATTTGGAGAGCGGTATATCAGATGAATTCAACCCGCAATGCAGTTATCATGTGCGGCTTATCGCGCCGCAAATTCAGCTGCAGAGTGAAAAGAACACGAAGCACGTTGTTTTGGTTACTTCAAAAGGAATGGAACTGAAAGTGGTGGAAGTCATGGACAAGTCGCGAATTTCAGACCAAGTCAGCGGCCTTGTTCAACGCCGATTCTTGGTCAACATGGACAGCACTCAGTTCTTCGTCACGCATCAGAAATGGTTCCTCACCAACATGGTATCCATGTATGCGGGCAGCAAGTATGGCACGCCCACGGGTTCCTCGTGGCCACCATGGGTACCTATGGAGGTCATGTTTGACTTCCGCACCGACCCATTCGGCTTCAAGCGTGTTGTGCAGAAAACTTCAGCCCTGCTTCGGTATGACAAGTACAACAATCTCCGTCTCAAGTATAACGACGAAGTCAATAGTGAAAACACAGACGAAACCACCGAAGAGCCCACGGAGAAACGTGTGGATAACCTCTGGGTGGAATTCCCGCAAGCTCGCGCTCTCTGTAACTCCTCGCAGTATTACGCGGTGTATGTCATCGTGCTTGATCTGCTCATGTACAGCGAGCCCCTCGAAAAGACGAGGAATGAGCGCTTGGAGAAGATTATACTCGGGTCCGACTTTAGTGACCTGAGTGGTATTCCAGAAATGGTGATGAAACTGCAGGACCGCATCAGGCAAATGGAAGAAATCAAATCGCATTTCCAGATTTACTCCCTACATTTAGACAAGAAAGGATGGGAAGATCGCTTGGCCCTGGAGCGTGACCTGGCGGCGTCCGAGGATGAACTCTTCTTCATGATGAAAGCCATCATGAGTTCACAGAGAAGACTCGAAAAGAACAATACACGCTCCGACGCGCTGTTGAAATGGAGCATCTCTGTGAGAGATATTGTCTGGCACCTTATGCAGGATTCGAATGAGCCGCTGGTTGAACTTCAACTTAAGAATTTAGAGTACGACCGCACCGATCACTCGGATGGCTCTCATATGAATCTGGTTCGTGTTGGAAAATTGCTTGGCCTGAACCTTTTGCCGGACGCGACATATCCGGAGATAATAACTCCATATCACGAAGGCGAGAGGCCAGGTACTCGATATGGCGACGGCGATTCTGACATGATTCGGGTCTACTGGTACATGTTAGAGGCCATAGCAGGTATTCCCGTTATGGACCAGTTCGAGATAGAGCTATTTCCTATCAAGATCCAGCTGGAACGTGAAGTCGGCAAACGTCTTTTCGAATACATCTTCCCTGGTATGGATATGGAGCAGGCTGATGAAGAATCCAAGACAAATCCTTCAATTGTAGTTCGGCGCGATTCAAATGAGGCGGATGAAGAAGGAAACGAGTCACCCAAGAGCACAATCAGCAGGACGGGTACGCCAAGCTTGGATACTTCATTCTCAACCCGCCCGGGTTCGCTGGAGCTCCGTCTTAAGCCGACACTATCATCCGGCGTCGCAGAGGAAAGAACTTCGAAGAAGACCCTGGGCGTTAACAACGGCGAGGGCGGCAGCCACTTCAGACTTTTCCGTTCAGGCACCTCACGAACACTGGGCAAGAAGTCTTCGATTGAGTCTATGCGGCCATTGACGGCGACTCCACGACCTGGTGTTGTCGGTCGGTCTTCAACTGGATTTTCATCCAGAGACAGCCGGGATTCGGATTCAAAGAAGCCGTCACGTTTCGGCTTACGAAGCAGGCATAACACTGAGGACAAGCAAATGTCTGATGACCTCACCAAGATGATTGAGCGAGCCAACAACTACATAACGTTTGCGCATATCAAGATACCGTCCGTTGTGCTGTGTCTTAGCTACAAGGGCAAGGACCAGCGCAACTTTGAAGACGTTCACAACTTTGTGTTCCGCCTTCCACTCATTGAGTGGCAGAACAAGACTTGGTCAAACTTGGATCTCGCTTTGGCGCTGAAAAAGGCCGTTGTGAGAGCTCTCATTTCGCATACAGGTGCCATTATTGGTAACAAGTTCTCAAAGCACAAGCCCAACGCAGAGCAGCGGAATAGGCTAAGAGAACTTGCGAGCAGCTCTGCTCTTATTTCACCAATGTCTTCTAGCCTGTCTCAGAATTACACGCCTAGCATACACGACAGCGATGACTCGGCGAGTATGTACGGTACGTCGCCGATAGACTACTCGCGCTCGCCTCCGCGGTCTACTCGCAGCAGCATTCGCAGTGGCATTCCGGCTCCGCGATCTGCAAGTCGCAGCAGTAGCATTACTAGCAGCAGGTCTCATTTGACAACCGGCTCTGCTCAAAATATTCCCCAGGTCCCGTCTTACCTGACAATGACGCCCCCAACGCCAGTAGATGCTACTAGCAGAGGTGATGGCCACAGCAGCCTAGCCATTGAGCTTCTTAGACCGTCCTCCAGCCAGGGATTAGGATCGCACCGCCATGTTATGAGGACCTTGTCAGGCGGCAGCGAATCAAGGCCCTCTACCAGCGCTGGACATCTCGACAAAAAGAATCCTGGCCCCACCAGTGTCAGCAGCGGAGGGTTTGGTCTGAGGGACAAGCTCACTGCTCTTACGCAGAGGATGAGCCACCGAGAACAACCTGCTGTAGTGCAGACTGACGAGCCTGAGGACATGAACGAGGAAGAAGCTGCTGCTTCTCCAACAATGGCAGAACACATGCATCATGAAGCATTGAGAAACAAGAGGCTAAGCTGGTCTCAGTCACGATCCAAGACGACTGGTTGAATGACTTTAGGGTCATATATGTACCCCCTGTCTACTGTTTTACCCTTTTGCTTTACCCAAAGCATGTTACAGTTGTAATTTTAATACCAAAGGCTACGCCGCTATGCTTCTGGGGTATACGTACATATACTCGATATAAGGGGGGAACACACCTGCTGTCTACATATTCTTTGTAGTACTCTTCTGTTATGCGTTTGCTTTTTCTGTTTTATTCTGTCAAAACACAAAACTGGTGTTGGAGCATATCAAACCGGAGGTCGGGGCGAAAATTCTACGGGTTACAGAAAAAGAGGGGAGGGAAGAAGATGGGTGGGATTAGCGTTTTATTTTTGTTGGTATCTTTTACTTGTTGATTGTTTGTTTAATGGCGCATGAAAGAGGTTGGATTGGCGGAGCGTTGTGTTTGTATATATATGGTCGATATACATGGTCGATATATATATGTGAGATTGCCGATGATGGTGACTTAAAGGACACCTGAAGGATCGTATTGTTGTGTGAGATATTACAATGTTTAGTCTTAATTGTGATGATTTGTGTTCATGGCAATATCTGGCGTTACATCGTACATGATGTTGATCGTCCCATTCGATATGCTGATCTTGCGGGTCACCATGTTTGCTTCATCAGATCGGCGGCCACATCTTAGGTTATGATATACACTAGATTGAGCCGCTTTAGTGCTTAACTGGCGAGGTAACTGTAAAAGGCAATGATAAAATATACAGTGCGTACATTTTGTAAGATGTGGAACGACGGCTGTGGAACGACAAGACGTGGTGTGATATCACCGTACGCTAAATCGCGGACTATAAATACTGATGATGGTTCGTCAACGTCATAAACCGCCCTTCCTCCGGCTTTTTCAGTGATCTGTATATATAGACGAGATCAAGTTCCCAATTGCACTAGCACATTGGGTTGAATCACTTTTCAACATTCCATGTGATCACAGCTCGGCATTCTATTGGACATCGAGGCAAGACATACCGAAAATGGGTTCGGAAGCACACGACAAAGCGCCGGGCGATCTTTTGCCTAAGGAAGACACTGTGCTTTCGAGTGCGGCATCCTTTACACAGGTAGCCTCATTGAATTGTTTTGGTGTGGATAATGTTCTGACTAGAGAGAAATAGGACTTTAAGCCGGTTAAGCAGATTTGTGCGCACCTTAACGCATTTCATGCTTATGCGAATGATCCTATGCGATCCGTTGAGACGAATCACTACTGCAGCCAATTGGGTGCGTAGTACACTTGGAGCTATTAGTTCATAAGTTGAGGATACAGGCGCTCATACTGACTGATTATAGACGACGAGGTTCGGCAATGTGTGTTATACGACTCTCCGGAACCCAATGCACGGATCATAGGCATAGAATACATGATCACACCGAAACGCTATGAATCTTTACCAGCTGATGAGCGCCGCCTATGGCACTCCCACGTATACGAGGTGAAATCGGGGATGCTGGTGATGCCTAACCGGATGGTACCCAAAGCAGCTTGGGAATTAGCGGAAAAGAGGGAGATGGAGAAGATCATCACGCTGTATGGGAAAGCATATCATCTGTGGCAGACGGACAGAGGGGATGAGCTTCCGCTGGGGGAGCCGCAGCTCATGATGAGTTATACGAGTGATGGGCATTTGGACTTTGGGCGGGTGGAGGAGAGGGATGAGAGGTTTGGGACGAATTATAGGGAGAAGAGGGAGGCGAGGACGGATATTCCTTCTCCGAAGATTCATGGAGGTGAGTTTTTTTTTTTTTGTTGGATGGGAGTGGTATTTCTGGGATTGAGGTGGCTAACTGTCGAGTAGATGCTGATTCCTGCTGGCATGCTTGGAGGGAGAGGGGAAACAAGACTCCTCCGAGTTATAACCAGAAGTGATGGCGGGCAGATGGGAAATTCGATCTTGAAGAAGTTTTGGAATTGTTGTTTGTATTTGATAACACGGACATTGCAATATGAAACTGTCCGACGGAATTAAAACAGAGTCCGCGATTCTGGTTTGTAGTTTAAACAAATGGAAATGACATAATGGATGAATGACATGCTTAGTACGTTACTTTATCTAACTAAAGAGATCTACTAAATAAAAATAAAGTTTCATCTGTGTTGATGTCATTAATTTGAGTATGGCCGGTAGAATTCTAACCCGATCTGATTCCACTTAATGTTGGTGATTTAGTGATGAGGAATCACGTATAAATGAACCATTGTTTCGAGAATGTCATCGTCATATGCAAGGAATAGTGAAATCACCAGCTATTTTATTTAGCCAGACACACTAGAACATGTGCATTTTTGCAGAAAGGCATCTAGGTTTCCACTCCGACCGTCAAAATGTATATAAGGCTCAATGCAACCCCAGCTCGATATGGGAGGAACCGGGGGCTCTTAATGTATTGCTATCCCCCCTTCATGATTATTGATCAATATGCAACATGAAGTCGACAACTAGTGCTTTCTTCACGACATGGCAACATTGATGCGATATAGACAGCTGCGACTGAGGAAAACAACTCGACATCTCCTCCACGCTACGGCTAGAGAAAATGCCGTGAAAAAAAGACAGGAATAGAATGCAGACGTGGTATTAGGTATGTGGAAGTTAATATATCCTTTTTAATTGAAGATTCTGACAATCCAGAAAAAGAACATAGACATACAATTACAAAAGATTAGACATAGACGTCTCACGTCGAGATAGAGCTAGAGCAACACATCCTGTGCGCTTCAGTGCACAATGAGATTATGACAAAAGTTATAGACCACATAGAAACATTCAGCTTAAAAGACCTTGTACAGCTTTGCGGCTTATCATTATAAATCAGATGATATTGGATTAAAATGCTAATATCCTTACTCAATGTGAGGAGTGAATGCAGAAGAGTCAAAGTCCTAGAGCGCAATGCCCTTATGAATCTTTGTTAATAAGTCGAGTTACTGCCTCTAGTGCTTCACTCTGCACTTCATCCAGCGACGGTACTACGCTGATAATTGTAGCATCGTATTCATCGATCCTCGGGCGCTCCAGTACATCGAATTGGCTGTGGACAAGATTCGCCTTTGCGAAATGGTTTTTCCTGGCCTCTGTTCTCCGATGCAGCTCAGACTCTGGCGCGTCTAGAAAGAAGAAATGCACGAGAGAATACCCGGCTCGTTGACAGCTTTCTCTCAAGATGTCTCTATGGGCTCGCTTCAAGGCGGAGCATGTGATTATCATGTGGTGATGTTGGGAAGGCTGCTTGTTGTATGATGACGCTTGCTCATTGATTGCCTCAAGCCACCCCTGGCGATCCGAGTCTGTCAATGGTTCTCCTCTATGCATTTTGTCGATGTTGGCTTTAGGATGGAGCTGTTTGATGGCGTCAGCCCTCATGTTCCCAGTCATCAAAAGTCAATTCATGAAACACGCACATCATCGCCCTCTAAGAAGCGAGCTTGTAATTCTGAAGCGAGAAATTTCGCAACAGAACTCTTGCCTGATCCGGTAGGTCCTGAGACGAACAAGATCCATGACTCGTCGTTGTCCACGCTTCGGGGACCATCTTCATGGCCGTTAATGGACGACGTGTTGGCGCTGGCAAGCATTGGGGAAGCAGCCGTTAATTACTTGAGTAGAATAAAGTGGCTTTATTCTACAAGGAATGAATGAATCACCAATTCCTGCTGTTCAAAGAAAGACAAAGTGTACGCAGAATATTATGCGGACTCACACTGGGCAGTCAGCACACCGTAAACCCTGCTTACATCTCGCAGAAATACCATTACAGGGAGTGAAAGGCAATTGAAAAGTGGGAATGTCTCATCATCGTTTGAGCTCTTTCAGCCTTCGCGATGGTTTAATCTACATAGATAAACGTAGCCATGGCGTAAGTATTGAGATTCACACTGCTCAGCGTGACGTCAAGACTTGATGCCCTAGGGGGAAATAGTTCGCGTGTGAGATGTTAGCATTTCGACAATGTGTTCCACCTCTTCAACTATGTATTAACTACAGTATATTAAAGATTATGACGCTAACTATACGTCCAACTGTTGATCATCTCCAGTAGGCGCACGTCTTTCGCTCGGATACGGAAAGCGTGGAGTTTGCCACTTTACAAGCTTGTCGGGCTTAAGATTTGCAACCAGGGCGCCAGGGTAAGCTGATCTGCCTTTCTAGTCCAATGAAAAGATGCTATACCCGCTCACACTCTTCTCTGGTTGCAACTTTGACCGATTTCCCACGCTTTGCCATAGGTTAAATGGTGGCTTCAGATGGCTGGACTAGATTGGCTCGGAGGGTCTTCCGTCATAGTTCAAACATGGCGGAATCTACGCTTTAACTCGTCGCCACTTGCGTTCCTTTTAGAGGCAATCTTACGGATGATCTCTCATATATAACAACTGTTCTGCTTGTTGCGTTTACGGGACTCTATGGATTATCCGGGGTATGATGTATCAATTATCTATCCATGAGCTCATGGGGAATCCTTCATAGCTAGCAATCTAGCATCATAAATGCGATGGGATTGGTGAATGCAAGCCGCAGCCAGCGCATCAGATTCGCCGCGGGGTGCAATCTCCACGCAACGGAATGTTTGAACATGCAGACATAAGAAGACACTAACACATCAATATCGCCTCCATTAGTATCAAGAGTGCGTGGCGTATGGAATGCAAGATCCGCGAATCAGGGGCGCCACATTATAACATGTACATTGGCAACCCTTTCAATTGCAACAAGATCGAATACGCGCCGATATCTTAAATAAGGAACGACGCGCGGTAGCGGCCAAGTTTACGAGCATTATAATATTGCTTCATGGACCTGTGTCAAATATCATACCATACACAACTATTTTGATCATATCGGCCCAATTTGCCCCATCACGAATTGAAGACTGGGAGTTGCTTCTGGCTACAGGAAACTTCGCCCAGCAGGCCAATGCGCATATGAATACAGATTTCAGCTCGATTATCCCAGCTGACCGTAACACGCACGATATCGATACGGCGAACAGAGAAGAATGGCAGATCCTGTCGACTCATATCCAGGCCAGCAATGGGTGCCTGCAAAGAGCGAGCTCACTGAGCCTATCGACCCCTACTCTTTTGGTTCGGGAACAGCATATATGCTAGGTTATGATTTGTATGAAAAGATATGGGCTGAACAATGGGTAAAGAACTTGTACTGGGAGCAATTTGGCTGTGACAATGACGTGTTGGACAATCCATCATGGTCAACAGCACCAACACCACGACTGGATACCTCTATCACCCAAACTGCTCCTCCAGATTTTCTTACAGCGGAACAGAGAGCGGATGACAAAAAGGATGGTGTGCAAGCTCCGGAGACAGAACAACGTAATAGCAAAAGACGAAAAAGAAGTACATTTCTTGATAATCCGGATATGGAAGGCGAAGAACAAAGGCGGTTACGGCATATAGTCAAGAATCTGGAAATTTTCGAAAATCAGCAAAAGATATATGGGCGGCAGCAGTTAAAGGCAAGCAAGGATGGGGTTGCCTAGCTTGTGCGACCTTGAAATGGGTGGGCAATGGGGTGGTGATGACAAAGGACATTCACTTGTGACATATAGCAAAACGCAAGAGCAAATGACGATACAATAACGCTTGTAGAGCTCGAGACTTGCTTTTTAACCCTTCGTGTTGAAATGCTTCACCGCTATAGAAAGTGGAGGCAAGCTCATAAATGGCAGATAGATGATGTAGAGCCAACGCCCTGTGAAAATGCAGAGTAGACACCAATAGCTGATAACGCTGCCCCTTCTGCTTTCTCCTCCGATGAATCAGCACGAATGCCATAATCGTTCACGTCAGTGGTTAATCACTATAACATAATCCATTCTCTGTCAAACTTTCGCTTTCGACTATGCGTCATCGAGAACTGTCGTCTACCTACATCATAGTCTGACTAATGAATTTTTTTTATGAGGATCAGCATTTAAATATGCTCGCAAAATCTTAAATATGGGATTTGAGTGACCCCCTTATCATCTTACCAACTATTTATGTGTCTAGCAAAAATCACCACAACTACTACAAAATGTCTAGACAGAGGCTCGCGATGACAACGATCGCCGGTGTAGGCATGATTAGTGTCATTTTTTATGCCCTACGAAAAAACGACTCAAGAATGGACAATTCACAGATAAGGAGAAACAAAGCTCAAGAAACACGCGAACTCGGGTTGGGAAGTGCGGGCGTTGGGGGCAACAGAATGACCGGCGGCCCAAGCAATGCTGCAGCACCTTCAGGATCCGAAAGAGATTCTCAACGTGACAAAGTCCAGCTACCCACTGGCGGTGTTGGCGGCGGCGAAGCCTCGAGTAAGTCGGATCATTTTAGATTGCATACTTCGATCTTGAGCAGTGGAGGCAAGGGAACTGCCAGCCGGCAGGATCACGAAGGATATAATGACACGCGAGGAATTAGCAAGATGGGCCCGGAGATTCCATCAAAGCGAGGCCCTGCAGACGCGTCAAACTAGTTGGGCAGTTGCAAAAAAGTCGTTCAGTATCAAATAAACGGCATCTGGATGAACGCCTTTTGCTTCACCGGCTTTTATAAAATCTTATGACTGGGCATCTCTGTGGTTTTTGCATAGCACGTCAGATGGCTTCTGTATACGAAATTCACGCCATTCTGTATCAAATCAGTACACCAAAGGATTATCTGTAAATAGATAATTTCCAGTTCTTAGCGATGTCCAGTTGCCTTCATACATGGGGGGCTTCATGGACCAATCAGCCACTGGTGATAGTATGCAGATTTAGTGCTGCAGATCAACAAGTAACAATGACCTCAAGGGCGACGTCATGATCTCCAAAATACATTATTTTAATCACATGAATTCAGCTCTACTATAGGGATTGAATAGAAAGCCAAATGAAACGAAATTTTTATAAACATGGCATAGCCAAATTGTTTGATTGAGGGGTGCATGCTGGGCTCCATATGAGAATATGCTTCCTTTTTGCTCATCAGAGCATGCGCAGAATGGTCTATCCTCGAACTAATAGCGATAGTATTGGATGAGTGATGATTTGGATGACGTCCACTCAACGTCATGAAATCGCTAATGGATAAGAAGTCCCAAGATATTCTGACAGAGTTATGTCGCCATCATAAAGTGATCCAAATCGTTTAATCAACTATGCAGGCATCTCCACAGCAGGCCCCGAAATGGACAAAGTGTGCCAGTAATGACCTTATTCCAGCAGCGATATGAATACCAGCATCGTCGCCAGATTGGCAATACCACCAGTCTCTCCTCTCTAAACAACTGAAAAAAGCATATTGCTGCATAAAGTAAACCAATATGGCTGGAGAAGTTATCGACCAACCGAACCCTCCGCCTTTGCCCAGCCAACTCCCGGCCTCAACAGAAGATTTGGCCGTAAAACCGGCAAAGGCACCATTAAACAGCCATGACTTGTGCTCACTAAGAGAATTCCAACGGGCTGGGTGCTATATCGCTAGCGGTACGTGCTTTGGAGAGCTTCTCAGAACGCATGCCGCTATACGCGTATTCCTAACAGCCCGGCAGCTATGATATTCCTCAAAGACAATGTTCTTCTAGAGCGTGACCTCCGGCTGGAAGATGTGAAGCCACGACTCTTAGGTAAACATCTTTCTACTCTTCTAACTGTACGAATGTTGACTTGCCATATCAAGGGCATTGGGGAACGTGTCCCGGGCTGGTGCTCATCTGGTCACATTTGAATCTTCTCATTCGCGATAGTTCTGTGGACATGCTATTCGTTATTGGGCCTGGTCATGGAGCTCCAGCTGCATTGGCTTGCCTATGGCTCGAAGGTTCACTAGAACGATTCTATCCAGACAAATACCCAACAAATAAAGAAGGGCTGCACAATCTAATTACAAAGTTCTCTGTTCCCGGAGGGTTTCCGAGGTATGTCATCCGGAGACGCATGTAAAGTAATCGACTACTGACAGGCCTAAAGTCACATAAACCCGGAAACTCCAGGCTGTATCCACGAGGGTGGTGAACTAGGATATGCACTATCGGTATCTTTTGGTGCAGTAATGGATAATCCAGACCTGATTGTTACCTGTGTTGTTGGCGATGGAGAGGCCGAGACTGGCCCTACAGCAGCGTATGCACAAGACAAGTTATATATGCTCTTCCATTTTACTAACAGATACTAGAGCATGGCATTCCATCAAATACCTGGACCCAGCAGAATCCGGGGCAGTTATCCCTATTCTTCACGTTAACGGGTTTAAAATTAGTGAACGGACCATATTTGGGTGCATGGACAACAAAGAGCTGATCCTATTATTTTCCGGTTACGGCTATCAGGTGTGCATCGTGGAAGACCTGGATCTTATAGATGTCGAATTACACACAGCGTTGTTCTGGGCCTTGTCGGAGATCAAGAAGATCCAGGAGGCTGCGAGAAATGGCAGTCCTATTACGAAACCTCGTTGGCCGATGATTATCCTCCGGACTCCCAAAGGATGGACAGGACCTCGAACAGTTGACAATGAGATTATTGAAGGCTCATTTCGTGCACATCAGGTCCCCGTGGGTAAGGCCAACAAGAGTGAAGACCATCTTCAAATCTTGCAGGATTGGTTGAAGAGTTACGAGGTGCATCAGTTGCTGGCAGATGGGAAACCTTCACATGATGTCTTGGACATTCTGCCACCAGAAGACTATAAGAGACTAGGTCAGCTCAAAGTTGTATACGATTGCTATCGCGGCCTCGATTTGCCAGATTGGGAACCGCATGCAGTTGAGAAATTTGAGCAAGCTAGCAGCATGCAACAATCAGGCAAGTTTCTCGACAACGTGGCAAGGAAAAATATGAAGACCTTTCGCATCTTCTCACCCGATGAGCTAGAAAGCAACAAACTCAGCGCAGTGTTGGATCATTCGGGACGAAACTTTCAGTGGGATCAATACGCCCGTGCCCAAGGCGGCCGTGTCATTGAGATATTGTCTGAGCATTGTTGTCAAGGATTCCTTCAAGGATATACCTTGACGGGAAGAACTGCCATTTTCCCAAGCTACGAGTCTTTCCTGGGAATCATTCACACCATGATGATTCAATATGCCAAGTTCTCCAAGATAAGCCGCAAGCTCTCATGGCGAGGCGACTTGAGCTCCATCAACTACATTGAAACCAGTACATGGGCGCGACAAGAACACAACGGCTTTTCACATCAAAATCCTTCATTCATCGGCGCAGTCTTAAACCTAAAGGCCGAAACAGCAAGGGTCTACCTACCACCTGATGCGAATTGCTTCCTCAGCACCTTGCATCACTGTCTCAAGTCTAAAAACTATGTAAACTTGATGATCGGGTCTAAACAGCCAACACCAGTTTATCTTTCCACCGAGGACGCAATGGAGCACTGCAAACGAGGCATCTCAATATGGAAATTTGCGAGCACACACGACGGCGAGGACCCAGACGTAGTCCTTGTTGGAATCGGCGTCGAAGTGACGTTTGAGGTCATCAGAGCTGCAGAACTTTTGGCCAAGCTTGTGCCGGAGCTGCGTGTCAGAGTCATCAACGTTACCGACCTTTTGGTCTTACCACACGAGTCGCACCACCCACATGCTCTCGATCCAAAGGAATTTGAAGAACTATTCACGTTGGATAAACCCGTGTGTTTCAACTATCATAGTTACGCGACGGAGTTACAGGGGCTTCTCTTTGGGCGCCCAGCGTTGCATCGCATGACAGTGGAGGGCTACAAGGAGGAAGGGAGCACTACGACGCCTTTTGACATGATGCTTGTGAATAATGTCAGCCGATTTCATGTGGCTTCAAGGGCACTAAATGCTGCAGCTCTGCACAACGATGCTATTCATGAAAAACTCTCGGGTCTATTGTCAAGCATCAACGAAGAAATGACAAGAGTACAAGAGTATATTGGAGAATATGGGAAAGGTGAGTTCAAATGCGTTCGAGTGATATGAACTAAGCTAACCCTGATAATAAGATCCGGACGATATCTACGAGCTGAATATTACGAAGGCTGAGACGTAAAGGCGCTGCCATTACACCACCATAAGCACATTTCTATCTCTAGATCTATGGCACGATTTTTATAGCGATCTCCTAAATTTATGTAACTTTATTCATCTACATGCTTTAGTGCCTCTGGATTGTGTGCGACTCCATGTCCATGTTGATCCGTGAATACCACCTGCATCTGGTCAGCCTCTTTGCTATAAGCATTAGAAGTATTGATGTTAGCTGCTCTCGCCAAATACCTTTGGTGGGTGTTTCACGTTCGCAGATTTTGCTTCTTCTTCCGTGCGTACAATATTCTCTACTTCTCCCTGTCGTTTTCCGCCTCGAATTGGAGTCCAGACTTCGTCGCCTTCTTTAATTGGCTTCCCTTCCTTGTCTTGTACATTCGGTGCCATTTTAGTCTTCTGAGAGTCAAAACAACAATTCTTACTCAAGATGGAGAATTAATTGCTGATGCAGTACTCCGTACTCTGGACACGTCCTATTTATTTTTGTTAAACGGGAGTTAGAAGTTTATGATGTAAGATTATTGTCATAGTGATTGTATATGCATATCAACACTGAAGATGGAGTGAGCAACTAGTGTATGACCAATTACGTCACCAGATTATAGATCAAATAATTGCTGCAATATTTCGACCAAGTTCGTTGAAAGCATGTGGATCACATAGCAACAGCTGAGGCATGAATGAAATATCCAAAGGTACCTGTTAGGAGATCCATTTTTAGTTCCCTCAACTAGAAACTGCATGTGGAGTCCAAACGAAAGGCATGTATGTAATGTTTCGGTTCTATTAACGTTTCAGTATTGTCATTGTGTAAGCCGGGCATTTTATACTTGTCTCTGTTTGTAGTTGAGCTCGTACGGCGCTCCCATCTTGCTGAGGCGTCAGGACTTGAGAAAGGCATCGTATGGCCTCATTAGGCGGAGCATTCCTATTCTTCACAAATTATACAACAGGCGAGAGTATCATTACGCGACATTTGCCATAGTGCTTATCTTGACAAATTTAAAGTAGTTGCATTGTCGGAAACGAAGCTACACAGCTATCAGTTAAATGAGGCCTATCCTCTCTTGTTACTCAAACACCCCTATTTTTGACATGATCTAGAAGCTCGAGGTCTCACTCCTCCAGCTCCTCCGGAGTAGTTTCCGGAGACCAAACACTTCTACGAGGCCTCGCCACATTGGTAACAGAAATAGTAGCATCCTCGTTGCTATCATTAAACACTATGTTGGCCACAATTAGTCAAGATCAGGACGGCCAGGAGATGTCCATACCCAAGGCTCGAAATCCAGAAAACTTCTTGCATGTCTCGGAGCCAGCATGAAGAAGCTTCAGCTTGGTTTCTAGTTTCTTGCGTTCTTCACGAATGCTTTCCTTCTCGCCGACAATGGCCTCCATTTCGTCCTCATCCATGTATGCCACAGCCAGAGGACTCAAGATCTCACGGATTTCAGCAACTAAGCCTGTTTCAATGACTTGAATCGAGATCTCGTCAATGAGGCGTCTAAAAGCTATCTAAAAAATGTTAGTTTCGTTGATCGACCCATGTATCTGCTAAGATTTGTAAACTTACTTCATAATATGCCTCGGCACTGTCAAGCGCTTCGGCAGCACTCCAACGATACAAATCGGGCTCATTGCACTGTGCCAATTCTTGCTTCAGACTAACAAAATTGATATAGGCGCTCACATGCGAACTGGTGCTGTCAAGAGAAACACTCGAAAAGTGTCTTTGCAGAACCTCATCCATCTGTGACGAGTATCGTTTAATACGGATTTTCTGAAGAGCCTCGCCAAAATCACTGTTGTAGGTGATGGGATGATCATCACGGTATAACTGGAGTAAGATTGTAGTCTTATCGAGGAGATTGGCCAGTATTGCTTTCATCTTGGGCCTCACAACTGCGTCCATAATGGCGTCACTTGTCTCTGAATCAGAGATGTGTGAAATCAAATGATCAACGAACACTCGAGCTGCTCCCCAGACTTTGTTTACATGGCGATTGACGATCGCCTGCCATGGTTTCGATTGCTCGCGGAACAAATCCGTGACAACTGCTGGGCTGAAGGAATTAGGCAGCTCTCGGCCACGTCTGTGGGCCATCATGTCGACGACTTTATCGACAAATTCAGTTCTTGTCAACATCGTGTGGCCGGCGGACTTTTCGCCCTTCTTGTGGGAGTCCACAGTCTTATAAAAACGACCCTTATCTTCCATTTCTTTGGCAAAGTCGCGACTGAGGTTTTGAATAAGCGCACGGATGCGCTTGTCATAGCCTGATTCCGACTCCGAGTCGCTGAAAAAAGGATCGGTATATGTACCATCAACTGCGGCCTGCATAAGAGATTGAAATGATTGGCTGATCTGAATCATATAGATTCGTTGCTCTTGTGCGGTTATGCGAGGCTGGCCAAATCTCCCCAATTCCGTCTCACAATCTTCAATCTCGTGGGAAATCTCGTCCATCAAGCTTGGTAGCTCTGAAGCAATTTGATGTAACAACAGTTTACTCAACCGGCTTCTCAGAGATACAATACCGAGAGATGACTCAGGTAAGGATGACCAAGCGCTCTTGGAGAAGAATTCTTTCTCTTGTACATCGCGCTGTGCCAGCGTCCATTTGTCTGCGTCTGTATCTCTGTTCCTGAGTACATGCCATCCAAGACGAAATATTACATCCAAGTTTTTGGCAAGAGAAATGTAACTTTTCTCGCTTGCGGAATCAGCAGCAAGAGTATCAGGTTTGGTGATGATACCAAGTGTGCGTAACCCTCTTGGGTCTGTATCACGAGCAAGCTTCAAGACGATTTGGTTGGCATAGTCATTCTTTGCAGATATCACAGCGAGGATAATGCTTCGCTGTTTTGACATGAAGCTCTTGACAATTTGCGTAATGAGATGGACATCTGAGGCCGATTGATTCTTGGTCTCAGAATGAATCAATCCCGGCAGATCAACAATGGTGAGATGCGGGCGATCTGGCCCGCTAATCTCGATGCGAAGTACATCATTGGAGAACGCCTTGCCAAGAGTCTTTATTCCCATGTATGCCTTGGCATTTTCGATCAATTCTGGTAACTGTTGAACTGAATCTAGCTGTTCATGGAAATCCGACGAAGCGTCTTTCTTGTCCCGTTTGTGTAGCAGGTGTGGGATGATAGAGACCTTGACTGAAGTATGTGATGCCGTTCGAAGGATAAGTTCTGTTGGAAAGCGCGTGCAGAGCCCAGTGCTGACTGGGAACGAGACACCAGAGATGGCCTCAAGGACGGAACTTTTGCCAGAGGACTGATCACCACATACAATTATTTGGGGCAAGGAGACATAATGACTGACGCCTTGAGATCGCAACGAATCGACCGTATTGAGGAGCTCAAGCTGCTCTTTGGAGCAGAGCCCTTCCAGGTTTGTGGATGCAAGCTGTGTCAAGACCATGATGAATCTGCTAGCCACTGAAAGAAGTGATGGTTACCGTGATCCCAAATCAGATCGGTAGCATGGATCTGAGGGGTTTATATGCAAGGTTCAACCGTAACAAATCATTGTTATTTCCTAACCATCCGCAGATATGTTGTAGGCCTCCCCGTAGACCTCCCAATGGGCCTCCCGCATGGCACCCTCGATTCACAGCCGCGGCAATCCAATTGGGCTACGTGATATAATACTGCCCCGCAAGGGCGGATTATAGCCAGTGAAGACATCATATTCACTATCTAATATGGAGTATTCCATGCGGTTAGTGGCAGCCACCATATGCAGGCTGCCATGTACATGTTATGAGACAGTTAATCTAATTGTTTCTGCTGAATTGCCCCTTGCTTCGAATTGGTGGTATAGTTTCTTCTTCAGATAAACAAAATTTCTCTGAGTGTAGGTACATTGTCTGAAACCAACAAGAAATTTGTCTCAACGCCTTCCCATCGTGTTTAAGATTTAGAATACTCTGTAGTCTTTTCCTTTCTTGAGAATCAACGTTGAATGCAGAGAAATGACCTGAATAAATGCACTCACACGGGTGCAATTATCTGGGCTGAGTGAATTGGTAGAGCTAAGCTTTGTTTCTCCTACCTGCAGGTTACAATACTATCTTACACAGTTTATGCAACAATTGCGCAATATTCAATCAATAGGAAGAGTGCCCGTCATCACCTTGGTAACTTCCTAAAATTGAGCCTCTGATCCACATTCTGGCGTCTGGGTAACACTCAATTATGAGCGGCCGCAAGCGTTTCAACCAATGCTGACTCGCCCCTTTAGGATACAAACACTTCTATGAGCTGAAGAAAACTGAAGAGAAAGATTATTGATGGTAACCTTTCCTACATTCATACCATTCTACCGCTTACTAAATACTCCTGACAACGCTCCAGTGGCATCACTACATTTTCAAGCATATTCTGCCTCCATCTCTTTGGTGATTCACTTCGATTGCCACCCAGGCACCATGCAACGGCTTTTGAATAATCTAGACCAGCCTCCTCAATCACCTCACACTGCCAATCTCTCGCAGCCATAGCATCAAATCGAGCTCGTTCCTCCTCAGTCTCCCCTGTATGCCATGCTTTTCTTAAAGGTTGATCCGCCAGTAGTTTTCCAAAGCATAATTCAAGTAATATAATTCCAAACTGATCTAGAGCTTGTGCTAAGCTTGTAGTTAGTCTATCTGCAGACGAGCTTGCAGCAAGCCCGCGTGCGATATGGGGCTGATCAAGGAGAAAAATACTAGTATTAGTAGGATCGCTAAAGAACGTAATATCCTTCCTACGGAAAGAGGAGGTTAACCAGGGCGTTTCAAGAAGCTGAATGAATGAAGATGCTAAAGCGAGTGATATGGTGTAGCGTTGTCGTCGTGTTGGTAGAGAGGATACATCTCCTCGAAGGATATGGTCGAGTGTAATGGATGTGATGGAGCTTCTGCACTGAGAGGAAACGGTGTAAACAAAGTATCGGCAGTCTTGATCATCCGTTGGTAGATAGCCGCAACATGATCCATCGGCTTGATTGAGATCGTTACACAAATTTGATATCGGTTGATGGGTGCCTCGTCCCTGGTCCATCACAACATCGGTAATGATAATGGATGGTGTGGATGGTGGTGGTCTGCGTTTTGTCAATAATCGAACTTGTTGAGGCTCAAAATTCATACTTACTTCAATAGTTCTTTCCGTATAGTAGAAGCCCTGCTTTTCATTGCCGATTTAGTTGGGCGTTTGGATCGATGGTTTGGCTGGCGTAGAGGTAATGTTTCAACGAACTTTGGAGTCCCGGTTGCAAAAACTGGTTCCCTGACGGCGTTTCCCACCTTCGATATCTTAGCTGTTGTTACTTCCCAATACGAAGGTAGAGATTTGAGAAATAGGAGCTCAAAATCTACACCCCCCGTCGCTCTGTGTTGAAGTGGTAATATGGTGCGATGTTCTGTGCAATGACATTTCCACGTTGCGGCGAGTGCTTTGAATAGCTTGGTTGCTTGAACCCAGAAGCTACAAATAGCACTGTCAATAACTCCTTCTTGGCGTTTGGAAGCTTTCACTTTTTCAAGATCGGATATTAAATCCAGGAGCTTATCGAGTTTGTTGTTATAGGCTTGTAACTCTGCAAAGAGCTTACTGCGAATGGGCTCGCCATTACTAAATTTGATTCTAAATAGCTGGAATGACAAATCGTCTCTGCCAAGAGCGAATTTAATTCTTGACGCGGGCGCTGGAAGTTTCTGGCAGAGTAAGTCTTAAAACTTGTTCATTTTTAAAAGTTCTTGAGGAGACTTACAGAGGCGTCTAGAAGTTTTGACTGTACATATTCATCGTCTAAGGCAAGTTCATGATATAGCTTATCCATGACGAGGTTCATACCATCAACGTATTCTTGGTAGAGTCGATAAGAGTCTCCAAGCCTTTTCTCGAGAAGCTCAACCATCGATGCATCCTTCCACGCTTCTCCTGCCGGCCGATCAATAAGCTCCTGAATTTTCTCACTATCGACCAATGGAAGCAAGAGTCGCCTCAGGTGTCCCGTAAATGTTAGTTGTTGAAGTACTAACTCGTTGCTACATTTTCTGTACTCAAGTTTTATCTTAGAAAACAACTTGAGACGAGTAACTAGCTTTTGATGATTCTCCAGAGCGGCTAGAGCAAGAGGAAATATCCCAAAGAGTATGCTAGTAGCCTGCCACGCAGACATCGCTGAAGAGTATGTACCAATGCAAACGGTGGTAACTACTGGTCAAAGTTCATGAGAAAACGCGTGACGACTAAGAATAAACAAAGAAACTGGGAATGAACAAAGACACTGAGAAATTTATAGATATCGCCTTCCAAGCGGGGTAGTGTACGACACACCCTCCAGTGTCCAATCGTAGTGGACAAAGGCTCCTAGCATGTGTAACTCGTGTAACATCTTGTGTTCAAAGGGAGTAACTGAAAATATTTGAAGTTGGAATCGGCTGTCGTTTCTTCATAGTCAGACGCGACCACTATCGAACAGTGACGATGATGAAACAAGCCCAAACTCTGCCTCAAAAGAGCCACATAGTGCAAAAGGGCTTCATAAGTCTCATTAAAAACCTGGAGGAGAATGAAACATCGAATGACAGTTACTCTCGTGATGCTACAGACGCTCTAGAGAGATTCGCTTTGTGGGCCGGAAACCTTGGGGCTTTGAGAGCTCCTAGTTCTAAGCTATCACTAGAGCACCGACTCGCAGAAGCTCCAGAGATTCGAACTGAGATCGATCGGCAGCTCGACTATCTTTTGGAAGCTATTGATGATGGTATGCTTGAAATAGCCTTTATGAACGAGATATCTAACGTCCCATCAGTGGCCACAATGGTGCAGGAGAGACAGGCATATTGCGACTTAAAGGAAGACGACAAGGATGTGGAGCCTTTTGATGGCATTGGTGAAATTCAGGAAGGGCCATCCGAAGAGATTCGCATGAACCTCGAGCTAATATCCGAGTCCCTGAAGACGCTCTTTCGAATCGCCGTTCTCATCAGAAAAGCGAACCCCGACACCCGCTTTGAGCGAGCCATTCACTCTTCAAGATGTACCTTTCTTCCTACCTTTGACATTGACCATGTCAGAGAGAAGTATCCAAAGCTCAAGGAAAAGGAACAATCTTGGCTCGCCGAGCGTCTGGGCAAGGCCATTGCAAGGCGCCGGCAATTTATCAAGTACTGCAGAGATCACAGGGATCGTCTCGCCCTAGATGACGAGAGTATCGAAGCTGAAGGCGCTACAACCGTGCTACAGTCTAGCAAAGCAACCACTCTTTTGCTCAAAAAGATGATACCGGATCTTACCGTCGATGATTATGAAGAAGATATAATTTCTGTTTTGTCAGTATCTACTATAACAGATTCGCTCTCAACACTCGCGCTGCCTCGGCTGGTCGATCTGTCAAAAGACGGCGAACCTTTTGAGTGTCCTATATGTTTCACTCTAAGGTCTATAAAAGGAGAACGCTTATGGCGGTACGTATGATCCTTTGAAGATCCAATAATCAGATAGCAATCTAATGTATCGTAGCTTGCATGCTTTTCATGACCTACAGCCTTACTCATGCACAGTCGGAGGAGCGGAATGTGAGTCGTTGGCTTTCCAAGATCGGGATTCGTGGTTTCAGCATGAGCTTGATTGCCACAGGTCTCAGTATGAATGTCCATTGTGCGACTGTGGGCTGTTCTCAGAAAGAGCTGGACTAAGATCACATATTCTCAGTTCCCATGGCCAGTTTTCGGAACATCAATTGCGAGTCATGGAAGATGCTGGCAGAAGGGCTCCGGTAAGGCTCGAAGCCGAGAGCTGCCCGTTCTGTGACGATTGGTCTGCAGCTCTTCAGAAGACAAAGAATCCAAGAGCTCAAGACGTCGAAACCCAGAAAGTTTCCGTTCCTGTCAGACAATTTAAGAGACATGTGGGGGCGCATCTAGAACAGCTCGCCATTTTTGCGCTCCCACGTGCGACGGAAGATGATACCTGTAATGACAGAAGCTCCATCAGCAGCAACATCTCCAGTCATTCTTCCCGCCTGGTATATGGTGCATTGGGATTGAAGCAAGCGCAGCAAGCGCGACAAGTGCAGCTAGTGCAGCAAGTAGAGCAAGTGCACGAAGAGGCGTATCTTGAAGAGAGCTTATCGGAAGATGGAAACTCACAAATCGAATCCAAAGCTCCGACTGATCTTACAGGAAATGTTGAGACTCTCGAACCCACCGACGGTGACGATGCTCTCGTCACTTACCTCAGAAATATTAAACTGAAAAATCGCCGGGATATTGCAGAAGTCATTCCAGTTATTAAAACGATTAAGAAGGTGCAAGAAAGTGACCTCCGGCTGCCTTCGATGGATGAATTGAACAGCAATAGCATCTCCTTTGATAATAAGGCCCGTGTTAAGCCACCAAAATTCAAGTTTGATTTGAGTGATGATAGCATTCAACCCCCAAGCAGCTCTGTTCTCAACAGCAATGCCTCTGGTAACAACCAGCTCCGGCCTGGGTCTGTCGACGAAATGCTGGACAGGGAGCGGGAGGAAGTCCTCCGACTCCTTGAGCGCAGCAGTCAGGCCGCGCAACCGGCTGAGAACAGCGACAATGATGCTCAGTACATCAGTGGCACGGAAGAAAACAAATTGAATGATTGAGAGCACCAGTTTTAAATATTATAGGGCAAAAATCAGGCGCGAATTGAAGTTTCGCTCAAAGTTTTTTTAGGTAAATTTTGAATCAAGGAGATGAAGGTTTTCGTGTTGTTACTCGACCGGCCACAGGACAAATCCCTGCCCTGTTGCCGGAATATACGTGTACATGTATTCTTAAGGTTTCTGCTGTGGTGACCCAAGAACTAGTTAGTGTCTTCAAAATATTTAATCTGAGTAACGAAGCACAAAAATGATGAAATTCATGCTGGCAATAAAAATCCGGCGTTCGTTGAGTCTCTTCATGATCCCCATTGCATGACTACGTGTATTTCTTACCTGGGGAATGCCCGCATTGCCGAACCCCTCTTCTCGGAACTTTCACCTAAAAGCCCATTGTCAACTCATGATTAGCGGTGCTTACGAACATCGGGCATTTGAATTGCCGTGTACTTTATTTTAAATACTTCGTCACAGTCGGAATAGCAATTGAATCACCTCGCAGATATAAAGCTTTGAAATACAGCACTTTTGCGATGACTTTATCTGTCGACTGCTATCTTCTTGACCCGACAAGTGATGCACCAAATAGTCGGCTACCGGTAATTCACTACAGGAATGTGTTACCTCAGCCACAAACAGAAGAAGCGACGACGCAGTTTTTGACGCGAACTGGCTGGGAAAAGAGGGTATGCTTCTTATTAATTAAGTGTTCTCGCCTTCTTGATACGCAAACTCACAGGTCATTGTGATTTAAGGGAACATGGGGTCATATCGGGGAGCCACATTTCCATCCCAACACACATGAATGCTACGGTACATTTATCTATGCTCCAACAAATCTCTATGGCAAGGTATTAACTGGCTTTGTGTAAAAAGGCATCTTTCAAGGCCACTCAACTCTCCTCCTCGGGAAGATCAATGACGGAGACGGCGTTCAAGTTGACGTAAATACCGGCGACGTAATTGTTCTTCCAGCCGGTACCGCCCACTCCTCTCTCCGGAGTTCCGACGACTATCGCTACATTGGGGTATATCCGAAGGTCAGTATTCAGAATATCATTTATCAGAATCCCTCCTCTTCGGTGAGTGTACACTGACGAGCGTTACGTAGGAATGCCCGAAGTGGACGAATGAGATGGGTAAACATCCGCCAACTTCCTTCGTCCAGATTATTGGAGCAGTTGCTACGCCGCGAGCTGACCCGGTATATGGGAAACAAGGACCATTGGTGTCTTTGTGGAACCCTAAGCTGAAGGCCAAGCTATAGCTGTATGCACACGGAAGACACCTGGGGTAGCGTCTTCGTGGTGGATTGTCTTTGGCATATGTCATTGCTTGATATGTACATGTACTCTAGCAATCTTGGTACACCGGTATGAACATGCCTGCTGGATTTCGAATAAGTCTACGATTAATTTCCCTACCTATATCCATCGCGCTGAATACTCTATATTTAGCTCTCTATAGACAACCCGACTTGTGCCGTCATCGCAGCTCAACGCTCCCTTGACTGGATCAATTACTCCGCAATTGGATCGCTGTTGGGGGCGGATTCTCCCAGCTGAAAGCTTCATCTGACCACGCCAAGCACGCGATCAAAGGATTAGCCCTAAGAGCTACCGGTAGCACGACAAGCTTCAAGTTCGCATCTTTCTATCGTGGTCCACTCACAGCGTCCCAGCTCAGCTACTGTGCTGAGCCGTGCGCAACGACGCGCTCGCAATAGAGAGCCGTTGACCCCCAACTGGGCTTGGCAAGGGATGACACCGTGGCCGTGCAGCTGGTAAGGAGTTCGGTTCGCTCGCGGTATGTGAGTTGTGTGCTTTTCTTTTCTTTTTCTTTTAGGGGAGCTGTCGGGGTGAATGTTCGGATGTGATCGAGACCGTACTTGTGCTGCAAGGGGGTTGCGCTAAACGACCTCGATATGTGCTGGTATAGCAAAAAGTGGTCGATGCTTTTGAGAGGGATAGCACTACTCCGTAAAACGGTGCTTTTTGATGCCAAGATGTGGGTGCAACCACACCGAAAGTTGGTATTGATGTATTTGTTGTAATAGATATGGGCATAATAAGGATGCGGTTCACCCGATTCAATAGACTTGGGACTCCCATCTTTTGCTCTTGCTCAGCTGCTGAATCACATCCAACAACCCTAGTAGTGGGCGAAAACTTAGGCAAAGACACAGATTCTCAAAACTATTACTCAAAACAGACTGATTAAACCATGTCTTGGACTAAACGATCACAAGAGATATTATACAGAGACTTCACTGAGAAGGCTGCATGCGAGTCTCAAAGCATTATCGAAAAGCCCTGGAGCCTGGAGATCTGGGATATATCAGAAGGTGAAATGAAGACCTTCATATTCTGTAAAAGAGGAGTCTAACAGTATTTTAGATGGGCAACTTCGCGAGTATGTTCAAAATACTGTACGCCGTCTCAATGGCAGGCCGCAGCTCAGAATCGTGTAAGTCTTCTAGGTGAATCTGCCACGCTCGCTGTAGCAGATAGATCTGTCAATCTAATTAAAAGCAGAGAAGCAAGTACTGATCTTTTTCCAAGTTTTGTACCCTCAGATGTACCGCGACGAGAAACAAAAGGGTTGATGGTGGAGCTCTTTCACAAGTTCAGTATACCACATGACTTTACCGCGGAGAGGGTACGATCTGTAAACCACAGCTTCAGTCGGAGAAGTGAAGAAAACAACGGGTTCAGTTCCTGGTTTCGATTTTCGTACATATCGGCTGCATCTGCCGGAACTGATGACGAGTCGCCGGACGGGGAAGATGATGCGACTGAGACCTCTACGATAGCTGATAAATACCCAGAGAGGGAATCTTCTTTCTTTCTTCAGGCTCCAACTGATACCGGTGTAACACTGGTGTGTTTTGGTGCAGGGCCGAGGGTGAAAAGAAGAATGTATGATTTGATGAAGAGTCGGGGATGGAATGATGTCGCTACCAATCCCCAGATATTGTTCGATGTTGCCCTAGAAGGGCTGCAAGAAGAAGTTGATGATACGATACGGAAAATCGAGGAGGAATTTGAGCCGTTGGAAAAGGTGTGTGTTCTCTTTCACATTTTGTATCGCATACTCAGACGGTTGACGAACGATGTTAACCTCGCAAAACAGTCCATCATCCAGCTCGTAGGCTCTGAGTGCGTGATCTCAAGTCCGAGAACACAACATGAAGAACTATACTTGTTTGCGAGGCATGCGGAAAAGGTTTCAAGAGCGCTTGAGTCTGCATTAATGATCAATGAGAGTGTTCTTATGAACGCCAGCGTCAGCATCCCTTCAACAATCTCTATTGACAAACCGCCATCTCCTTCAAACAACATCAGCAGTAATCGGCGGTCTCTTATTGACTTACAGCTGAAGGAGTGCCTCGAATATCGTCGCACACTCTTTCGCTCAACCCAGCTACAGCTCTCCCACCTTCAGAAACGAATCGAAGCTGCTACTGCTTTGGCATCAAACTTGGTGTCGCAACAACAGTCTGCAGCAGCAATACGAGGTCCAGTTTCGATGAAGCTCATTGCAGCTTCGATTCTGATCTTCTTGCCCACGATTACTGTTGCAACCATCGCGGGATCAGGGTTGCTACTATCGGAACAATTAGACGAAGAAGGCTCATGGGATGTCAGCGCAACACCATTGTTTTATCTGTTATGGTACATTTCGATACCGTTGACACTCGTGTTGGTTCTCTTGTCACTTTGTTGGCTGTGGTGGAGGCGAGGCAAGAGCGGCAAGATGACACAGTCATCTTCTTGGTTTCAAAAGGCGATGATATGGAGGAGACACGCGAACGAGAAGAAGGGCCACGATGAAGAGTCGAGTATGCCGGTTTGAGCATACGAGGCTGGTGAGGCAGATTGGCAATGCGAATGACTCTGATCCATGTGCAGCTTGTTACTCGATGGGGGCAAAACAGCATGCAAGATGAACCAGCAGAGGAATAGCTCGCATTACTGTGTTCCCTGTGCATTATGTAGTTAGTCCTGTATCTACTAGGCTGCCAAGTAAGGTGTGTATCAGCAGGCAGTACGGAATGAACTCCGAAGATTAGACAAATCGAGTAATATTAAGAGCCCGGTTTGAGTCTAAGCAGCATCCGCTAACTGCTGCAGATAATAGACATAGATACATATCACGAGAATATATGTTGGTTTAGTTCGATTACTGATAGCGACGGGAGGTATAGTATCCAGGCTCACTAATATCTGACGTCTATCTTGATTTGTCTACCTGGTACTATTTTCGTCTGGCATCTTGTCTACATGTTGTTTTTATACAGTACAGGTTACAAAATGCTTCTCCTTTTCTTCCATCTCATCTCCTTAATCGATTAATGCCCACGCTAGGCCAATCTCTAGATTCTAATTCCAATCCTGCCAACCTCGTCCGTCGACTTTTAGCGCAAAGTTTGGTACAGAATCCTCGGGGCGTCGTACAGGATACTTTTCTTCATTGGCTGATGCCCTGCCGCTGTGGAGTATCCGGAACGCATAGCCAAAGTGCCCCGGACTCCCTCCCCGTCTCTCCAATCAGCTGACTGGAGAATCAAGAGCAATTGTCCAGTCAAATGTTTGTCGCATTCAAAGCCCATCCATCCGCCTTCTCGCAACTCAACCGGATTGGCCGGGCGACTATCGCTAACAGCATCGCTGCATAATCAGACGCATACTGTAGCTTCGAATCCATCCATCACAAGACAAAAGTCGCTTAATGGAAGCCCAAAATCGCGCCGGCCCTTGAATCGCCATCCATCGCTTAAGCCACAAGGGAAAGGGCTGAGTTCAGCTGCCGCCAGCATTCCATTCCAGCATGCTCCATCTCCCCCAGTCGCCTATAATTCAATCTCCACGGATCGGGCTCGGGACGGATCGAGGTGGTCCTTTGTCATTATCACCGATCAGCTACTCTCCTCGATAGCGTCGCATAACGACACTGTTCGACAACAAGACATCAAATCACCTACTACGACTACGACTACGAATACAACCACGACGCTGTCCGGTTGACACACACATACACACAATGGGAGATACCACACGCGAAGAAGAGCGGCGGCGGCGCAGTGCCAGTGCTGGTAAGGCGCCAGCAACAGACTCAGATCCAGAAGCTAAGGTTGCAGAGCCTCGAAAGCCCTCCATGATGGTGTCAGGAGATCCTCCTAACATCGAGGAACAGGATCCACCGCTTGATGCGACGGACAGCGACGACGCTGACGGCGATGACGACGACGACGAATTCGATGGCGACGATACGGTCTCTGCTGAGTCTGTCACCGTACGAAGTAGCATATGGGAGCACGAGTGGGAGGGAGGACGAAGGGTGTGTAGTCTTATGCCTTTGCCGAGTCTGTAAAGAGCATGTCGCTGAGTAAAAGAAACTTGCTAGTATCATCATTATCGCCACGGTCGCTATCCCCTACCAAACGACGAAATCGAGCAGGAACGGGAGTATTTGAAGCATGTGATACACCTGGAACTCGTCAGCGGCAAACTGTTCAACTCTCCTATTGCGCCGAATCCACAACGAATACTGGACCTTTGCACCGGCACAGGGCTCTGGCCAGTAGCAGGTAAGCTTGCGACTCGCTTTGTTTCTTCCCTCAAGGTACTTCATTGTTTGCTAAGGCAGAGGTAGTTGCCAAAATGTATCCAAGCGCCGAAATCGTCGGCCTGGACCTCAGCCCAATCCAACCACTTATGGTTCCCCCGAATGTGCGATTCCTAGTCGACGACGTGGAGGATGAATGGATGGATCGCGGCGGCTACGACTTGATCCATCTGCGCCATTCATGCATCTACTTGAAGGACGTGGACAAGATGATAAGGAACAGCTATTCCCACCTGAAAGAAGGTGGCTGGCTTGAAATTACAGATTACTGCAGCTTCCTCCGATGCGACGACGGCACAATGCCCGAAAACCACCCGCCGGCGCAAGTCGCCATGATGATGCACCAGGCCCTGTCGAGATACGGCATGAATGCCTATGTCATCAACGAGCTGGAAGATAAATTCAAAGCCGCGGGCTTCAAAAACATCCAATGCCGAGTAATCAAGACACCCCTCGGCAATTGGCCCAAGGTACATACCGTAACGCTCAGACAAGGACGTGCTTCTTGAACATATAAACTAACGTAGTTTCTCATAGGATCCCCACCAGCGTGAAATAGGAATTCTGTTCCGCGACGCCATCAACGAGCTCGTCGGCGCCCTCGCCGCCAAACCTCTCAGAACACTAGGATGGGACGACACCGAGCTGGAAGTTTACCTTGCATCCGCACGGAAAGCCCTATGGGATAAAAGGGTGCATTGCTATGCCAATTTCATCTCTTGGTGGGCACAAAAGTGATTCCGCTTTCACCGCAATCACCTCTTTTCTGTTTTTTCTTTCATTTCTACTTTTTTCAGTTCTCATTCTACTACAAAGCAAGCGAGCGAGCGTTGTGTCGTTACATTTACATCAAAGACTGGGTGGACATATATCAGCATTTCGCGAAACAAGTACATTCAACGGGGTTTACACATCTGGGGCGTTAGGAGAACATCAATTTTGCGGAGAGAAAACTATCTCTCCTTGGCACTTTTTTTGACTTATATATCATGTTCAAGGTTAATGAGTATCCCCCTCGTAGCAGAACAATAATCCGAGGGCTTCAATACATGTATCCGTACATTTTTCTTGACCCTTGATAATATTTTACTTGCTCTTTCATGAGAGGTTTATAGCAGGAGCAAATCATCAAACATCAAGGTGAATTCTGGATTCAGCCAGGGTTTTAATAATCAGTTAAGCTACACTCATCATTGTCCACTCATCATTATCCCACTCAGAGAAATCCAGGCTCTCCTATGTGGCGCATTCAGCTAGAGCGTACTATACTTTGAAAGCAACTGCTTCAAACCTCAAACCTCCCTAGATAGTCTTATATCAACACGTCTAAACTTCACAGGGACGGCTCAGTTCTCGAACCCAAGGATTATATAGAGTATTCAATTTTTAATCATATTGCTTATAAAAGCTGTAAATCTATCATATAAATGCCGGCTAAAAACCGCTATGATCGCCTTGCGACGTAACCATCCATCTCTTTATATGTTCCTCTCACGTAAATCTCCTGTCCATGAATGTTCTTCGTACAATCCAATAAGAAAAAACTTATTCCGTGAGGACCTTCTCCATCTCAATGGTAATATGGCAATAAATGAGAAATGAGAAGAAAAACTCAAATCATGAGAAACTATGGGGAAAAAAGATGCCAAAAAGCCTTATACACCAATCAAAGGGTATCCCAATTCCTACGCCGCCAGTTCGCAATGCTCGATACTCCAAATAAAAGAGAAAAGTTGATGCAAGACTCCACCATCGCGATGCGGCAAACTGTGAATAAACAAAAAATAGAAACGAAAAAAGTTCCGTGTAACCGGCATGAAGCGACTAGTCCAAGAATAGAACGCGCGGTTTCATAGAGAGAAAAAAAGTAGAGAAAGTCAATGGGTCAAGAAATGGCGCATAATGCCTCTCGTAGCCCAAAGGCTCGCATTTGAGCCCAATGGTCAACCCATTTGACCATCAGCGACTTGCACTCATTCTGGCCCCGAAATCCGCCGAACTTCAGGTAAGGTGTGTCCAGATTAGAGCACATTAGCCGATGGATACCAATCTGGCAAAGGTCCCTGACAAGCTGTGCAGTAGAGCGGAAGAAGCAGGTTGATAACAAAAGCAATCGGCTGCCGTTTCGGAGATTTTTGGCCGCTGCGTCATCTCTCGGCCTTCCGAATTGAGTAATGGTTTGCTCCCATTAGATTGACCTTTTGTTTGTCGTGCAAAAATCCTCAACATATTATGAAATCAAAATGCCAGTGAAGCCATCTGCAGCGTCCCGCAACAAGGCTATTCCCAGGTGGTTTGCCGAGGAGGAAAATTTTTCAAACGCGCATGCATTGCTTTGGGCCGTGTCGCGAATGCTGAAAATTTTTCAGTGTTATGTTTCACCCAGTCAAAGCATGCCAGCTGTCCGGATAGGTTGCTGCCCTATCGGCCAATGTCCACAGCCGGTACCTGTTAAGTAATAACGGCGGCCCGAAACGCATGTTGACGTTTTCTTCTTGGTATAGTTCGTGACATGTTGCCGCAGGTGGGTGTTGTCCGACTCGTGTTCCGTGGCTCTCCAGGGCTCAGAGCCTTCCAAAACCCTTCCATGTGGAGACAAGGGTGTTCAACTCCATCCCAGTGCCGAATCTGCCATGTGTCACTGGAGTCTTATCGCCACCCTAGCGAACAGTGAGCGGCTCGCCATTGGCAAGTGAAATCATGCTATTCCCTGGTGATTTTGACACGGGCCCACAGTAATTCTGTGCGGTGGACCAAATCGTCGGCTTTGGGAGCAGAAAAGCTGAGAGGGAAAATCAGGGTCTGTCTCGGATCACCAGGCCAGCGTTCGCCGATGTGTTGGTCGTGGTCGGCAGCCAATAGAATCATGGCAAATCGCGTTTCGGTCTTATGAGCTCTGCCTCGGCGCGCAATGTGTGTATCCGTCCACGAGTCCAGATTCCGGCGAATCCCACTAGTCAGCAATTGGCAGAGGAATCCATCGCTCTGGAACACCATCGGCTCCAATCTCATAGGGTTTAGTCGATGTCTTCCTGGGTGGCAGTGCCCAGCGCGCACGTCCGGGCTTGCTATTGTCCAGCTTGCCTCGCCGGCGCATAATCATTTCCATGACGGCGATGCGAATGAAGTCGGGATTTTCTCGCATCTCGCGCTGTCGCATAGCGGGAAGCGGAGTGACTGAATCTTGGGCCGGCGTTACTGCAGGCTGGCTGGCGGGAATCGATGGAGATAGCGGTGAGGTGGATGGATACGCATTGCGCGCCGCGGCATCGGTGGGTCGTGTGCGCTGAATTTTGTAGGTTTGCATTTGAATGGATGCGGCAAAAGTGCCGGGCTGTTGCAGAGGTCGAGACTGCGTCTCACGCGACAGCCTGGTGGTTGGATTCAGGTACCGGCGTAGTTCGGCAGATGGTATTTCCTCCGTGACGGGTGGTCGACGCTCGTCAGCGTAGGGCACCTTGGGGTCCATGGTGAGGATAGAGCGGGTAATGAGATCATCGGGCGGAATAGATGGAAAGTTGATGCTTGAGAAGGATTTGGCTGCTGATCGCAGCGCTCGTAGTGATGCTGTAAGATTGGACTTGAAGACTGCCCGGAGCGGCTTGAACTGGATGAACTGGTATGAGGTTGGTTGGTCATCCTCGGGACTTGGGAGGTTCAGCGAGTCCAGTTCATCTTCGTCTCGTGAGGGCTCAGGAGAGAGTGGGTGCTCGTCGATGCTGTCTGGAGGAGAGCGGATGGGCCCAAGCGACCTACGGATGGGGCTGGCCTTTCTCCGGTGCAGAGACTGAGGGCTCAAGCTTCGAGGGGACTCAACAGAGGAAATCACATCGGTGCCAAAGGAGTTGCCAAGAGATGGCATGGAATCGACAGAAAGCGTCCTGGCCATATGGACGCTTCCGCAATCGCTGCCCAAGAAGTCCTCGTCTAGGCTGTCGGGAGGCGACATCAGCACGTCCATCGGACTGCCACGACTCAGCGACCAGCTAAGTTCCTTCTCTGAGAGAGAGCTCTCATCGGCAATAATGGCATCGACAGTTAACAAGCGGTCCTGACCACGCGGCTTCCGCTGCGCCCGTCGGGGCCGTGGGATGTCAGTGACAGCCAACAAGGCGGCCACTGACGGTGATAGAGACTCCGGCGAGCGAACATTATTTGGTGCCTTGCGGCGAGGGGTGTTATGGCGTCGCACGGGATGGACAGCATCGAAGTGTCGGCTACGGCTGCCTGGCTTTGGGATCTGGACAGGGCTAGTTGGTGTCGTTGGCCGACTCGTCATAGTGTCTGTGACGGCAGACATTGGCGAAGACAATCCGGGTTTCCCCATCTCCGCATCGATGTCGGAAGGCGAAGGTGATTCAGCTCGGATAGATGTGACGGTGATTGTAATCGACGATGGTCTATTCCTGCCCTCTGCATGCTTTGGGCTGCTCGCGTGTGGTGGAAGAATGGTGACGACTGATTTGGTAGACTTGGAAGAGACGGTAGAGATGGAGATGTTGGGTTCCGCTATCGTAGGTTTCGAAGAGAGAGACTCGGTTGATGCTGGAGGGCGAGCAGAGGAGCGAGAGGCTGTAGAGACGGTGGTGGTAGGGAAGAGTGCAAGAGTAGGAGTTGGAGGGAGCCTCGGACGAGGAGTGTATAGCATCATGGCGTAGGCACGAGCAGCCGGGGGACGATGGAGACAGCCCGAGACTCTAGTGGAGACATGCCAGTTCCCAGAAGGGTCGGGCGCTGTGTTCCAGGCGAGGCCTTCTGGAATACGGACACGGACGACTTTGCGCCTTGTACAGCGTACTTGCCGCGCTACTCGGGCGCGCGTATGCAATGCGAGGGTGCCACTGATAGCGAGTACCTGTACCAGGGCGGGTGCTCCGTTGTGGTACCGACCCGTGCGTGCACGGAAAAGTTGGCCTGAAGGGGAAGAGTCAGGGAGGCGGGCTGGCCAATGGCAGGCGTGCGATTAGGGCTAACGGCTGGGGCGGATTTAGGTAGGTAAGTGCAACTGTCAGGCGTCCTTCAGGTGGGCAGGCGATGGGTGCCGCAACCGGCCGGCGGTGCCTTGCAGTGTAAATGATACACTGTAATCGTGAGGGAGCAGGCAGCGGGGGGCGGTAGCCAAGACTTGGTTGTCGATAACACAGTGCCTCTGCGGTGGCACCTACTCCGAGCTACGGAACCGCCGGTTGTGTGCGATTAGCTGACTCGCCTTATCGACGATGCGTTATTCGCTGTTCTGCTCGGTGAGAGAACGGAGGACTTTGGGAAGGCGAAATGGAGAGGAATGGAGGCGATGGGAACGAGTAGTTTTAAAAAAATATTGTCAAGTGGCTCTCTTCTTCAACAAAGTTGACCGATCGTGTCGACAAAGAATTTCTTCCCACCAACAAAAATACGGGGTACGGGGTAATGACGCAGCGGCGAGACGGCGTGCTTTAGGCCTGAACAGGGACCCTTTGTTTGCAACCGACTGAAATCAAGAAAGGGCCAGATGATAAGGGTCAGGGCGATCGAGATGGCCACCGGATACGCACGAGGCACGATGATCTGCGTCTACCGGACAGAAGAAGCAATATGCAGCTGAAGGGAACAAGACCGGCAGACCAAGAAGACGGCGACGGCCCTGCTTTGTACGTTTACGAGGCACGAAATACCAGCAGGGGTGCAATGCATACGCAAACACTAAAGCCGCAGTTTGAGGCATCGATGCTTCAACCTCAACAAAGTTCCATGGACCCCCAAAAGGCCCCCCATTCCCGATGCTCCTCCCGGCCCCGTTTGCTCGTCGATTGTGGCATGTAGCAATCGACGCATGTCCTCTTTCAAGCCGTGCTAGTACCAGTATGTGCTGGCCCCCGGATGGCCCCAGGATTATAAGCGGATTCGCGCAGCGCAACTTCTTTCTACTATCTTTTGCGCATCTCGGTCGGGCAGCTAAGCAGCGCTTGGGATATGCAGGGCGTCCTTGGCCGGCTCATGAGATGCCACTGTGCATTCGAAGCACCTCGTTATCATATGATGGTTGATGCGGCGTCATAGAGCTATTGGATGGCTGACACGGATGGCTTGCCTTGGATCTGAGTGTGCTGGCCGGGATAAGCCAATGAATGAGCCGTCCAGGCATTTTGCTGCCTACCACGCTCTCGGACACGTCGGTCTTGTTATTTCCATTACAGGCGTTATCAACAGCTACCTGGCCACGTCGAAAGCAAATGTCCAGGTAAGTTTAAATTGAGCCTTTTTCGTCTCGCCAGTGGCCCCAAACTCTAACCCCTGCATAAACGATATCGTAGCATTTCAGACCTGCATTGCCTGCCATTTGTCCTCGTACAGACAGTATCGTATGTACGGTATCAAACTCAGGCTCCGATTCTGAGTCATATTTCTGACTGAATCCCAAGGCAGCCTGGCCGTTAACCACTTGCGCAGTCACGGTTGAGCGCGCATCACACGGCTAAGGACATGACCATGACCATGCCCAAGATGTCCGGTGCCCAATAACAGGCAAACACACTCGCAGCCAGAGGGTCAGCCAACCACACACGTGCAAGTCCGCGTGCTCTCAGCCATGCTTCGCTGGCTGACTTGTCTCATGCGCAAATTTCTTGCGGGGGGTTCCTTCGACACATCCCCTCCACTGTGAGACGTCCATGCGTTGTGCAGCATCAGCAACGGCTTCACACCCTCTTTATCATGCAAAATAGAGGGGAGAAGCTGAAAAACTTTTCATTCCTCATATTCATATGCAGGCCGTCGAAAAGGTTTGCGTTAGGGCGCACAGCATCGCCCGCCAGCCCCCGGGACGCATCCGTACTCGTGAAACTCAACACAAAAAGCGTATCCTGTTTGAGTGGCTCTTGGCTCTTGGCTGTGCCTGTATCATTGACTCGGCTTATTACAGATTCTCCCATGGAGCGCCTCGTACCTCGAGGGGTCTTTTTGTAGCGTTATTACTAAAGCCCGGTACCTCGTTGTCGTCTCACCTTCTGAAGTCGTCTTATCAAGGGCCCCATTCGCTGTGGTTTAGCTTCAGTTCGTCCACCACGATTATGCCGTCATCGTGGTACTAAGTCGTACCCATTCTTGGCCCTTTGCCTGCTGTTAACGGCTGGATCTTTGTTCGTGATAGGCCTGGGCCGGATGGTACGTACCATGGAATGCGGGGAGGATGCCATCCTTCTCCATACTGCTCCGCTTCTTTTACGGGGCTTGTCTTTGGCATCGCGACATTTCCGTGGACGGTTCAATCGACATTGACCTGGAATTGTTTTTCCCTATATCGCCCCGTCTTTTTGCTTCGATTCTTCAAATCATATCCGGAAAGCAAGCGTGTGATTCTACTCTTCTCATCACTTGCTATCTCTTCGTGTAGCCATTCATATATCCACGTGTTCTGTCGTATCTGAACTTTGTGAACCCTCGTCTCATTTCTCTCATCTTATCCCCCTCATCACCGCTCCGGTCGTACCCGTTCGATGCCAACCTTCTTTTCTGAGACGGCACAGTATATTAATCGAATCCTCCTGTAGTATCCGCATCTCTACGGAGTACTGTTTATCAGTCGGGCAATCGTCTCTCCGTCGCACCACCGCTTGCAATTTAATATGGCTCCTCGTCAAATACGATGCCGCAGTCCGCTCTGGGTGCTTGGTAATCGAACGAGTACCTCTTCCAGCGGCGGTTAATGAATTCAGCCATATTTTACTTCAGCCATGTAAATGAATATCGTTTTTAAAGTGCTTGGGGATCGACTAGTCTCAGCTCCGACAACCACTGGACGGCTGGATCGCATTACAGTGCGGTATACTCTGATCTGCCATCGTCGATGTCCACGATGAAAAATCGGATCAACATCGCTACGCGAGTGAATGGAGTCGCACCAATGACGTCCAGCCCGTAGAGATGAATGCGACGGGCGTATTGCCTGATCAACACCGATACTATGCAGTGCATATCTTGGAGCCAGCGGATATAGGTACCGCTTTAGGGCATCGTCAAACTCTGCCCTGTTTACTTGAGCCAGCTGTAGCAACCAAGATAGATTGGGACGGTCGCTGGTAACGCAATCGTCATTATCAGTAGAGCACGCTGCTTCCTGTTGGGCGCGAGTTGAAGTGATATAGTCCTCTTTCCGAGACGCGATCTATATCACCGTAAGTACTAAAGACGTTTATCATGCTGTGTATACCTCTTGTAAAGGTAAAGATTCCGCATTTGTGAATATCTCGACACTATTTTCTTTTGACTACATTTCATCAAGTATCAGGTCTTTCTTCTAGCACCATGTACAATATTGAACGGAAATGCCAGCTGTAGTATCTTGGTCTCAAGCTCCCCCCTCTGTCATTTGCTTCTTCAATTACTTTATCTTAATTACTAAATAAGAGATGGATTGTCTTGTTCAATTTGTAACGTGCTTTGCCGTAAGGTTAGATGATTCCAGGAAATATTTATTGCGAAATATCTCTAGGAGTCGCAAATTTTCCCTTTCATAACACAACTATCAGCCGTAACCCGCAGCATATCAGAAACTTGTCTGAACTGCTGAAACCTGAACTCTAGGCCGACAATCACCATCTCTTCCGGCTTCACAATAGGTCATCAGCTTATATAGGTGCTATAATGGTCAGTCAGTAAATGTAAGTGCAGCTATTGGAGAAGGTTATTCTACTTGCCATTGCAAATGTCGTCGTAGCCATCACCCTGGGCATCGCATCCCAGGTTACAATAACCAACATAAAAGACTTCTTCTTCAGAATCAAGACACTGGTAGAGAGCGTGGCCTGGATGATCGATGGCGCCTTGGCTGGGATCAAGGTCATTGGTTACGATGACAATAAGGTCGTTTTTACTCCAACCTGCAGTATGTGTTAGAAAGCCCGATACATTTACAGATATTGTTCGAGCAGCTTCACCCATGTTTTCCAAAGCATATCCGCAGTAGAGCTGGCCGCTCGTACAGCTCTGTGCATGAACCGCGGTAGTCAGCCCTAATAAAAATAGAGGCAAGGCGGAGAGAAGTTGAGGAGACTTCATTTTATGCAAGGGCATAAAGTACAGCTGACTGTCGACTTATTGAGAAGAGATCGTGAAGCCGGGTGTCAGGTCGAAGGGGGTATCATGTATTTTATACCTCTGGGCCTCAAGTAGTTGACCGCCATTCCTCCCTACTTGATCTTGTGAGGTCTCATTGATGATGTCTTACTTCAAGTGTGTGGTAACAAATGCAAGACATCTGGCAGAAGTTGAAACAAGTGTTCAGTGTAGATAGATTCGCTTTCCGCACGGACTCCATGAGGCCTTGTGACCAGCAGGGATCAGTGCGAAATAAGTAGAAGAGCAAGTACTATTGACTTTGAGCTGTAGATTATTTATGTGTCCAAAGCTACATATAAAATGCCATCACCTAACTTACAAGGATCTTTGAAGCATTATCTAAATCTGCAATCTTCTTTGCAAGACCCGAACGGCGTTTCTTAGTAGCTTTAGTCTCACCAACCATCCTTTCAAGCTGTTCGGCGTCCAGATGAATAACCCAATCCTGAGTGAAAACTTTCAGAGGACTAGAAGGACCATGCAACAGGCAGTAGTCAACAGCGAGCTGAAAGACATTGTCGATGAACCGGTTAGCCGCCAGGCTATAGTAAGCATGAAGAATATCATGGATATCTTCTTGCAACTGTTCCATGTTGTTCTTGCCTGCGGCAACTTTAGCCACGTCGTCCAAATTAACCACATACTGAATCTCTCCGAATTGCTTGGTGTCCTTCCTAGCCTTGGGATACAGCTGCTCTGTGGCCCGGTAGCCCCGAGCACAGGACCGGGCCTCAGCAAACTGTCTATTAAGAGTGTAAGGCTTCTTGCGCTGTTCCACTTCGACCAATACATCCACTTGATCCATTGCCTTCTTGTAGCATTCCACCAGATTCTGTAGGATTGCTTCCCAGACTTGCTTACGGACTTGCTCCTCGGAGCACACAGAAAGTAGCGCGGCGGCGATGAAACGGTGAATTGTGACGATGATTCTTTGCATGTAGAGTTTCGTTATTTCGCTCCAATTGCGCGATTGCTTTGCAAAGGCCGTAGCGATGAAGTTTGTATTAAATGTTCCCAGGTCCAAACCTCTGGATTTCAAGTAGACGTCATTGATCCATTCACTAAAATTGTCACGCGGCTTAGGTATTGGCGGGCTCCCCAGAGTAATGATTTCACTGAGCTCAACAAATTCTTTCTGTGAATAGATGCCCAGGTTTGCCTTCTTGATTAACGCTCGCAAGTCGCTGACAATCGATGAAGCTTTACCAACACCATCATTATTAGAAAGCATCTTGACTTCTTCAGACGGCTCTAATTGCCCATGTTTCTCAAAGTTTAGTGAATGGGCAGTCTCGTGAAAATCGACGTTGAAAACATCAGTAATATTCACCACGTGAGTGATGAGACGAAGCACATCTTGATCAAAAACTGAGTCAGCGCTATAATCCGCGGTCAACGCTGCCCTGGCGCGTTCTTGGAAAGCTCCAGCAATTCGGCAGAGGAAACTTCGTTGCTCGCGCTCATCCTGGCGAGGTGATCCAAGGCTATTGAGTTCCCTCCTGCATTCTGCAATTTGACTGACGACCTCTTTAATTAGCGCAGGAAACTCGCGTCGGGTAATCGCACCTAAAAGAGACTTGAGCTGCTCTTTGAGAGCTCCGATGCCAACACGACTCTGTGGAAGAGAGTCCCATGGACATTGTCGGAGCATTTCGTCAAGTTCTGACGGTCCCTCTGAACCATGATTCGGTCCGCGATTTCGGACAAGGTAGTAGCCAAGATTGAGTGACCGTTTCTTGCCGTGAACAAGGTCGCAGACGGCAGCTTGCGCACTGGGTTCAAGTACTAAATCAGGCTTGGTGAGAACACCTAGAGTACGCTCGCCACTCTTGTCGAACTCTTCTGCAAGCTCTAAGATCTCTTGCGTGGCAATGTCAACATTGCTCGGCAGAACAGCTAAGATGATGGTGCGGCGGTCTTTGATATATCTCTTGACCAGATTCTTTACCATCACTATGTCATTTTTGGTAGTTCCTTGCGTAGTGGTGCGGAAAATTCCTGGGACATCAATGATGGTGAGATAATCCTCGTGAGGTCCGCAGATCTCGATCTTCAAGACGTCCTCGCTGAACACAATGCCACTTCCGGATGAGACATCAGCCCGGATACCCATTCTTTCGTTGGCCTGATATCTAGTGAGTTGTGGAATTGGTAATGCTATATGGGTTTCACTCACAGTCTTCAAGATGTCTACAAACTGTTTCCGAAATTCCAAGTTTGAAGGCACCTGTCTGTGGAATCCTTCGACATGCTTCCTATGGTCTTCCGATGCGTGGGGGCCAGGAATAATGCGTACATCAACAGAGTCTTTGCTATAACGCCGCGATGTGATCTGCGTTGCATAACGAGTGCAGAGACTTTGGTCTTGAGGAAACGGAATTCCAGTCAGGCTTTCTAACAAGGAGGATTTGCCAGAGCTTTGATCTCCGACCACAACAAGCTATTTCACCTGTAAGCTTATGTGGAATCGTACTAGATACAAAATTTCCTGACTTACCTGAGGGAGCGGCACATGTTGACTAATATTCAAATCGCGGAGCTTGTCGACTTTTTCAAGCAGCGCGGGGTTTGATAAAGAAATAGTATCCTGGCTAGCTGTCATTTTTGAATTTATGAGCCGATTGATCGACAATATGATGGACATTTTCTTGATGAAGATGAGGGTTAGAAGAGCATCGTCTTCGTAGGGAAAACAGCATTTAAATAGAAGATCAAGGTAACATTGACTGTGTCTTAAAGGTGTATTGTCTTCACTATAATTGAAGGAATTATCTATGATGCAAAGGTTCTAATAGCAAATGAGCAATCAAAAGCCGTGTCGTGGCAGTGCCTCCGCATTAATATACGGCTCGGCTCTTGGTTGGCTCTTTTCGAGGTTCAGTATACAGGTACCTATAAGAGTGTCGTCAGGCCGCCATATGCATAGTTATGCAATAGTTTCGACCACAACAAGGAAAGAAATCAGGCAAATTGGTCGCGATGTAAGAACTCGTGTACATTTCTGTTGGTTCTGGTATCAACTATGGGAGGCCTACAAGTGAGGCATACATGTGCACTCTCCCTCGATTGGCCAATTTTGAGGTTGCGTTTGCATCAAGCCCCACACAACAAGACTTATTGAGTTACGAAACAATGTTCTTGTTCTGCAGCTAGGTCGATAAAGCTTGCAATGCTGCATTTCTTTCCTCGCATTGGTCAGTTTTGAGGTTGCCCTCGCATTCAGCCCCATACCACAGTACATGTAGATAACCTTATGATGGATTAGACAAATTAGGCACAGCCTCATTGAGCATGCAAGAGGCCGGCAGTTTACTTCTGTGCTAGTTTGGGTTAAAGACTGGAGGCTTGGCAAAGAAATCTGTGGGCGAAATGTGCATGTATAAAGCCAAGGGGCTCCTCGCTAAGGAAAGCGGTTTAAGTTCAATTCTTTGGGCAACACAACCTCTCCCACCTCAATTCGATATACTCCTTTTCTCATCAACAGTCCTGGGCTCGTATAAATTGTGAAGAGCCCAGGACTGCACAGTACTCAGATCCCTTCTTTTAAACAGGAGCCGGGTCTCCTGTGCGCTCAGCAGGAGACCCGAACTGCCTGACCACTGTCAAGCAACAAGCCGCGTGCTTGTAGAGCTACATGTCAACCTACCTCCCCTTACCACTCGGACGACTACGATCCTGCAGCGCTCTTGTTAGAGAACTACGAGTGTTTCTGCTGTAGTTGGTGTGGACGCAACGACACGTGCGAGATTTGCATCGTACGCGAAAGTTCCCTACTACCCTCTACCCCCTCGTTTTTGCCAGAGAACGAGAGCGCCGACAGTGTCCATTCGGGATCAGGAGTTTTATCTAGTGCTCAACAAGACATCTTCCCAGGCTATAACTGCCTTGACGCCCACAATCTCCCTCACTCTCCTATACTGGATCCTGCTCATCCTTGGGATGAAAGCCAGCAGCAGCCCAACGACCCAACCTCAGCCAAAGCAGCGGCAGGCCCTCGCCATGATAAAACGTCTCGCCACCGTTGTGATATTTGCAAGAAGAGCTTCGTCAACAACAGCGTTTTAAAGCGTCACTTTGAAACCATGCATGAATATGGTCGGGTCTATTGGGCGTGTACTGTAAAGAGCTGCAAGAAATACGATAAACCAGTCACTAGGAAAGATAATCTCATACGACATTGCAAGACGAAGCATCCAACGGTGGATCTCAAGCATTTTGGTCTCTGAGTATGCACGCATCTGCGTCTCTTTAGCTAACAGGCAATGGTATAAGTTCCTCAGGATCGAAGGGGCTTACAATGTCTTGTTATCGCGATAGAGGAGCAAGATCGTCATTGCAGATCATAGCGATAGTGAATCTCTAAATCATCTAGTTCTAGACTGGTGATCTCCAGATTGACGAAACGCGACGACTGTATTTTATTTTAGACTAAAATTTGAGATATAATAAACGCTGCAGTATATCTATCATGATTGATGTAGTCTTACGAGTACATGTTGTGACCATCCATTCACCGCTCTCCGAAGGGGTGCACCATATAGTTCATGTATCCCCGTCATGTCTAAAATAAGCCAGATTATTACTAACATCCAAGGGAATATGTCCGTTTATTTCATGTTTATGATGCTTCTACTTCTATCAATATAAATGTCTATATTTTCAAACATTGGAATGGTCAATGTAATCGCTAATTTTTACGTCTTGAACTGTATGATACACGTTTTGTGTAGTTCCTGTTTTGGCTATTGATTAGTACTGAAGGGTAAGGTAACCTGTACGTAGAAAGTAAATATTACCAAGTAGCCATGATAGTTTTCGCCATTTCTGTGAAGCAAACTTAGATATCCTGCAACTGTTTAGAGCGGATATGTATCCCCTATTGACTTCATCCCATATATGCAGGTCGGCTTCACCATGATCATACTCATCAATTCGTAGCCAAGTTATCAGATGTTCACAGGGGAGGTCTCTTCCTAGGAACTCTAAAGTGCTGCAAGGACATAGGTTGCGGACCCTTCTCGCCTGGCACGTCCTTTGAACAGTCTCCAAGTTAGGAGATAATCGCACCTTTCTGCGCTCTATGAAGGCCATTGAAGACCACCTTGAGGAAACTCTCTTTAAGATTAGCATGAAGTTGTTACATTACCCTCAGTCGTTTCTAAACCAGAATGTGTTGCTGCATATGTCCCCTGTTGCTTCTCATATTGGCTGGTCAAAGCACCCGTGAAGCCGCTGTTAGGATCGTCACCCAGACGAAAGATCAAGCCAAATCAAGAGATTTACTAGAGATTTCTCTTCTCCATGAACCCCCTTTCTTGTCGGAAATCTGCGGTTAAAGGACTGTGCCCAGTCAAGCGCCCCACCTGTCAATGTCCGGAACCCCAGATCGGCCCACGAAAGACCGAGGTAATATTGAGAATCATACTTGAAGTCGAGGCAGGGAATGTTGACTCCGTTATCAGATGTGTGTCGATACTCTGTATCATCACAATCATGGCCAGATTAATTGTGACATGTTGATTAAAGCTGTCGAGAGTAGGCATTTGTGCAAGCTACGACTTCGATAAGAACGATGGAACGAAGATAGAGAACTACAGTACTTTATACCGCGGCAGAGGCATAATTGGCTAACAGCTGTCAATGTCCAAAAAGGGTATCAATTCTCAATCCATCATTTAATCCCTGGCAGGTGATAGTAATGGAATCACATACAGGGCGGGAAATACACAACAAAATCTGCCTCACCACCCCACGCACCCTCGTCCCGTCTCCTGGATTTATCTACAGGCCACCGTCCACCTACTTCTTTCATGTTTCTCGAAAGCGAACTTTTTGATTCAATTCATTCCATAATTCTCTCGGTGCTATCCTAGCTAGCTGTTTCAAGACCATGCGACCACCTGAACCTGCAGGCGGAAGATGAATTCAATCTAATACATCTTGCATGAAACTCGACAGTCTAAAGTACGTCAGAGTTCCTTGTTCGAGAAATTAGAAATGAGGTCGTCAGATTGAGTCATTCACTGTTACTGGCGCATCCGGCTTAATCATCTGCGTTCTGGGCATTGCACTTGACAGCGTTGGAACCCGAGAATGAAATTCAATCCCCAATCGTAGCATTGAACAATGCTCCCGCTAGAAATTACAGATAGGGGCAGTACCTGCATCATCCTGCACTAATGCAGATTGTTTTCTCTGCTATGCATTCGCAGATATAGACCAGATGCAGCTCCACCCACCTTTTGGATGAAGGATTCAATGAATCTCGGCAGAGCTGCTCTACCGAGCTAGAAATGGAGGAAATATGCACGTGAAATTACGCATCGATGAGAAGTGTCCATTTGCTCCAACGATTGGCATTCTTCCACGTTCGGACTTATCGCTCTCGTTCTCTAGGGCATCATCAATAATGGAGCCTTGGTTACGCGACGGATCGATGGTGTAAGCCCCTAGGGCCACCCTTTAAGCGCCATTCTCAAGGGGCGATATCCGCGGTTAACACTACTCCATACGTCAATCGATGATGGAGGAGGGTCCGCGTGGCAAGCAAGGACTTGCTACAGAGTATCATCGCGTCAGCTCCGTCTTACCAGTAGATGACACGATGGTACCTGGTGTCGCCGATGAAAGCAGAAAGCGATCATACGTGTACCAAGAGCTGGACAACAACAAAACTGCTCAAACAGAAGCGAATGGGCTTGTATAAAACATTGTTCATATCTAATGCAAAAGGACTCGCGGCCAAACTCCGAGCCCGGTGTTTGTAAGCCCAATCGTAGTTGGCTCATCTTGGTCGCCGACTCTGTAAAAATAAAAATCCATGCATGGTATTATCTAATGCCACTTACATCCTACTAATCATTGGGCACCGTTTCCTTTCCCCGGCAAAGCTTGCCATGTCCTAAACGGCGACAGTTAGCGCGGCTAGTTTCAAAACTTGCGAGAAACAAACGTTCTAGCCGACATGGATTTTCCCGCTCAATAGCCTTCGGCATAGCATTTGCTCTTCACGGTGAACAAGAAGAAGAGGCTGAAAAGGTCCACTTATCCTTCCCCTGTGCTAATTGATTACAGGGCTGTTGACCCACCCCCTTATTATTACTCGTACACGTTCGCGCCGTTCTGGTGAGATACGACGGTGCTGGCGAGGCGTTTTTTAGACCGCGAGACTTGGGGTTGTTTATCAATCAGAGAACGAAAAGAAACAAAACAGCTCATGGTCTTGCTTGACAACTTGTTTCTGAGCAGTTACAATTCGGGCTAATGTGTGTTGCCGATCAATACCCACGTCTCAGACCAATTTCTCATAGCATCTGACCCTCACCAACTTCTAGCGCAACAGTATTCCGGAAATACACCCAACCAATGCAGCTAACCAAGTTTTTTCCCACGAGGGAGGTGTGACACGTTCATTTCAGATTTGGTGTTCTTGTGTCTGCTCAGCCATGTGAGTGGTCGAGTCGGAAGAGGCTTGGAGTGGCCCGGCTTTCTATACTTAGGTGGCGACGTGATACCGGCAGGGGGTCCAACTAATCAATTACCAGAAACAGGCACAATCCCCCCATAAATCACAGAATAGTCGTGCTAGAAGCGGATAACCGGCGGAGCGGTCCAGGCAAGCGGTGCCAACCAGAGGCTATGTGCCGCACTAACATGAATCCCGGGGGTGGAAAGAATCTGCGGCGCCTTGTTCGAAGCGCAGCTTACATGGTCTCGTACGTTGTCAGTGTCAGCGCTAGCGAGAGACCTTGGATGTTTGGTAGAGTCGCGTGAAATCTCTGCCGCTCCAATGTTTTCTCATCAAAGAAGCTATCCAGAAACGTTGACTTGATGGAATGATTTGATGGCCAAGAAGATGGATTGAATATGCAGCAGATTAGAACACTGGCTCAGCCTTGCTTTGAAAAATAGACCATTGTGAGCTATACTTGGACGCGGCGTCATGAAGATGTAGGGCTGAGCAGGGACCCCAACCTGTGGTTTGGAGGGAGGCAAAACGGAATCCATGTGGGAGCAGGGTGGATTTCGAGGTGGAGGCTCTGAGATCCATGCCCTCCATCTCCTGATTGAACTGCTTGCAGCTTTTCAAGACGGTATGCCAGGTCTTCTCCGTAAACAGCCGCGAAATCGTTCATAAGCTCGCTAGGCCCCCAGCTTACCCCCGTTCCCATGCAGAGCTCCTGTTTTCTTGGGGCTTGCTTGAATGTCTAGGGCATATCCTTACTCATATAAGATGGCACCTACCGTACGTTTGTAAAATGCCAAGTCATCCATTTACACCACTGTGAAGTCTATCCACTAACATGACTGCTGCCCAGTACGACGATTCACCTGAACTCGCCGAGGGCCACGACTTGCCCGAGGCCTATGTAGCCCAACCACCTCCAGAACAAGTCTGGTCTCCTCAGCCGTCTATCGCGCCGACTTATATCTCCCAGCCTCCTGGAACTTATGGAAACAATGAGGGCTACACAAACACCGCATACAGCACCACTGGAACGTACTCGGAAGCTGGAAAGGGCGCGGCGGCGGGTGCTGTAGGAGGCGTGACGGGAGCAGCAGCAACCGATGCTGGAACTGAGGGGGCTTATACCTCTCCTGAATCAATCCACCCGGAAAAGAAGACGGCCACGACTGTTGGTGGAATCTCCCTGGTTCTCCTCCTCTCCATCATCATCGGCATTCTGGCGGCTGCGGTTATCGGACTGGCAGCTGGTACTGGTGTTGCAACCAATAACTACAACAATGCAAACTCCAAACTGGCAGCTCTAAGCTCCTCTCTGGCTGATGCCCAGGCTACATCACCGCCCGACGCAGCCTGTGCCACTGGTACAGGTACTGCAGCTGCTGCTACTCCTTCTAGCACTTCTGCGATCTTCAACTCCCTCGACAACGGATGCACCGAGGACCCGAATGGTGTTAATGGAACCGTTTACACATCTGCATGTAAGCTATTGCTATACCTTTTATGATACTTAGCAAACTGTGTTACTGACCACTTCATCTCCAGTCTTTGGCAAGCCGCATTTCACCATGTACTGCAACAAGGATACGAACAACCCTGCCCTTTACTCTGTTTTCGCCAAGGACTTCAACGGCTGTATGGATGCTTGCGCCGCGTGGAACTCGTACAACACTACCACCAAGGGAACCTGTGTAGCCGTCTCCTTCATTCCCTCGTGGAGTTTCGCAAAGAATGCTCAGAGTGGCGGCGCTCCTGGAGACTGTTATCTCAAGTCCGGCACGCTGTCTTTTGCCCTCCTGAAAAACCCCAACATCGGGACGGAGTGCCACGCCGCTCTTCTTCTCAAGTCGTCGTAAAGATGACCACACACCAGTTCTCTGGCACAATGTTTCTTTGTTTGTCTAGGGGATGAAGAGAATTTCACAAACATGTGGAAGACGTTAATAATGTAGGGAATGTTTGGAACTTCTTGTGACGAGCACGGCGTTGGATTACAAATTGGGGGCCCACTTGTGAAGATTGAATGAGATCTCCAAGTAATTTTGCAATGTACTTTATACCATACCTATTCTTTTTGTTTTTTACAATTCTCAGGCTCTTCAATTTCACGTGAGCACTGACCGATTATGTCAAAATCTGTTAATGATTCGAGCTTCGAAATTTGCTTCTTAATCTCTGACCCACACACAAAGAACTATTTGCTAGTCCAGGTGTCATGAGGGTCGTCTCCATCTCGGCAGTATCAGATTCGCGAAATTTGAGCATCGAGCGAGCAACCAACAAGGGTATTAATATACTACACATGGTAGTGTTAAATCATAAAAAATTAGAGCTGTTCATTTGTTTGTGCGATCGGGATCTAGGCCTACGGGACGAGGCTAACGGAGCAATGACTCGATCAAGAAAGTATGGGGTAACGGACACGGGCGCTAAATAACACCCACAACTCAACGACAAGATTTTTGATGTCTGTTATCAGATTGTGATGGTGGGAAGAATTCACTTTACGTGTGTGCAAGAGAGCTTCCAACTTGAAGAATCTTGATACTCATTGTGATTAATTGTCTGCCTTGTCTATAAGTGTCGCGCATGTTGCTACCCGTTGTCACAACGAATACAAAGCGCACGAGTATCCAACATCCCCAAGCTTATGGGGAGCTATCCAAATATCACACATTCGCACATATATAACTATTCGGAGAGCAGAATATCACCCGGGTGCTGGCTTCCAAGTCCTACATATGCTAATAGAGACAGAGAGGTTCTCATCCTACACAGCTGGGCTTTCCATTGCGGCTGCAGAGTGCCGACAGGTAGCATTGAAGCATCGCATGGTGGAACGATGCTTGCCGGTGAGCCGAGCTGACACTCGGATCAACTTGAGTGAATTACCATCCAGTTTGCCATCAACACAGCCCCATGTGGATGGAGTCGCCAAGGGTGCCAATGGCCAAACGAATGAGGGGTAATGCTGCAGGGAAATGGAGATTCTGCAGAGAGGATCAATACGAGTACAATACTGCTATCACGGCGGGATATTGGATCTGTGGTAGCGAATAGGTACTGCGGGCCAAGCTCGGTTTGTTGTTGTATTCCACTTCTATAGTGGAATTGCCAACTGTCATGTGAAGTCGGTTGGTGGTAGCTACAATAACCTTTTTCACATTCCTCTTCTTGGCAACTCCTTGGCTTTGTTGGCGCTTTGTGCCCACACGTGGAGCTTGCGCTGTTGATTCTGCCTTGTCCATGCCCGATAGGATAGAGGCCTCGTAACTCCGCAAGATATCCCCTTTGTCTATACTAATCTTCATGCATGGAGCGGTGAGGCAAGAAACGACACAAAGGTAGTTTGACCCTCCCGCCCAGGCCTCTAGCACGAGCCAAGTTCAGATGTTATAAATAAGAATAACCCCTTCAACATTGCCCCTCTGCAACTCTCCCGTGTCATCAACCAAGTCTTTGCAACACCACAATCCCTCCAAGATGTCCTTCTTTGAGTCTTCCCAGAATGTACGCCTTGAAGGCTCCTGCCTGATTGCTGACGTCTGCTCCGAGGACGGCTCTTGGACTGAGAGTGTACTTGACCTCAACAACCACGTTGGCAACAATGAAGGATTTTTTGAAATTGGAGGAAATGGCGTCTTTGATTCCGCTGATCAGGTGTCATGGAGACTTGACGGCACAACCATCATTACGCTGCTGTACCGGTCAGATGGAAGCTTCGGAGAGGAGCAGTTCCTCGACTTGAACAGCTACGTCTCTAATGAGAATGGCGTTCTCGTCTTCAAGTAAGTCTTTGCCGCAATCTTTGAGGTTTTTTTCGGGTCTGGATGCTAAATGGTAAACAGCTATTAAAATGGTCATATGGCCATACAACGGCACTGCAAAGAAATAATATCTTTTTGCTAGGAAACCATTCTTAAAGGCGCAACAAAAGAGACTACTTTGTATAATTGAAGCTTGGCGTCAATGGCTCAGCGCATCACTAGCAACTTTCGCCCCATTTACCTCCATTGGTAAACACTCACAGAATAGACATTATCAAGACAAATCCATTGACTTTGAGGTCTCTTTGCTGTGCATTCAAATCCACTCATCTTTGTAAACTAAGGCAGTCGAAAAAGAATATCGTCATGTGCAATAACATCAATTTGAGGAGAGGTAGCTATCTGTTAGTGTGATGGCGATTGCCGGAGTTTATGGCTTGTCATCACTATGATCGGCAAGGGCAGCAACAACACAATTCAGCAGTTCTTTTCCAATTCCATTAAACGGTTAAATTCTATTCTATCTCTCGCGAAATAATACACATGTGATGATTTATACGCACATTGATCAAGCCAGATCATTAGAGGTAAATGCAGAGTACACAGGTACAAAGGAATTGAACGGCACTCCCCACCAATCTTATCACTTATCGATAAAGCATGTGCGATGTCTCCGGGCGGGGCACCAGCCATGACCATCACCATCCGTGACATTGAAGCTTCCCTCTGCACTGCCTGCTAAGCTGCATCTTCACCTGCGAAACACCAGCGCGGCAGCCAAAGATGGAAGACACAGCTCTTCGATCATGGGGTACGTGATGACTTCATATCTGACCTTTTTTATTTCGTGTACAGAAGCTGACATTTGTGTGATGCGCGATAGAGCTGGACAACAATGTCCAGCTGGTTGACGCCAAACGGGATGCACTCTACAACTACGATGCCGATGTCCAAAGAGCCATAGCCGATGCTCGCCCGTGGATCAAGGATCCAAATTACTTCAAGTATGTGAGGATCAGCGCCGTCGCCCTGATCAAGATGACGATGCATGCGCGATCTGGAGGCTCGCTGGAAGTCATGGGCCTGATGCAAGGCTACATCGACGGAGAAACCTTTGTGGTGACGGATGCTTTCCGACTGCCTGTCGAAGGCACAGAGACTCGAGTCAACGCACAGAACGAAGCGAACGAATACTTGATCGAATATCTGGATCTCAGCCGCGCACAGGGCAGGCAAGAGAATGTTGTTGGGTGGTATCACAGCCATCCTGGATACGGATGCTGGCTGAGTGGCATCGATGTCGAGACGGAGGCTCTGCAGCAGCAGTTCCAGGACCCCTTCTTGGCTGTTGTCATTGATCCCGATCGCACCATCAGCGCCGGAAAGGTCGAGATTGGGGCGTTCCGTACTTATCCCGCCAACTACAAACCGGAGGGTGCCAGTGGCTATTCATCAGACGGGTTTCAGGCAGTCCCTCTAGATAAGGCCGCGGAGTTTGGCGCTCACTCTAGCCGATACTACAGTCTCGACGTTTCCCATTTCAAGAGCACATTAGACTCTCACCTACTGGAGCTCCTATGGCATAAATATTGGGTGCAGACGCTGAGCCAGAGCCCTTTGCTGACGAATCGCGACTTTGGTAGCAAGCAAATGCTAGACCTCAGCTCCAAAATCAAGGAAGCAACCTCCAATATTATGAGATCCAGGGTATCTCAGGCTGCAATGGTGGGTGGAAAGGGCACCGACAAGGCGGTGGAAAAGCTCGCTCAAGATTCAAACCTGGTTGCCACGAAGGAGTTGTCTGGATTGATGGCGGCGCAGATCAAGGCAAAGGTGTTTAATGACTTGGGCACTTCATCAGCAGCACCAAAGACAACGGCAACAGGCGGAACAGCCAGTAGCTAGCTGCATTCCTGCATATCATGTTTACGTGTTAACGGACCAACTAGAAGGCGTTTTCGAGCAGAATACAATGGATTTTGATCTTTTCTTTTCTTTTTTTAAAACTCCAGGATGCATGAGTGATTCAATCCTCTTGACTGTCGACCACTGTGACTGAATATGGGGCCTGACTGTAACGCTCTGGTGAATACAATGCGGCAAGCAGCTCAACGCCGGTCAAACCCTCGTCAGAAAGCAAGATCCCATGACTGTGGATCAACTGACCGCTCTTACCATCTCCTCCATGTTACGTACGGCTTTTCCAATCAGGCCGGACTGAAATGAGAGGGCAGTTTGCAAGTATGTGGTCACAGATATGCAAGGGTAAATCGACATGCTTATTATGGAACTTGAAAGACAAAATATCGCCAAGCAAGGCGGCGGGCAATTTTCCGCCGGCTGAATTATAATTTCAGTCCTGGTAGATTTATAATAACAGATGCCATTCTTTACACAGATGATTTAGGCCATAAAATTGTATGTATATATAGCTGAGCCAGTCAGTTAGATCATTCTAACACCGGAACTGCTCTCTGCTTCTCAAGGCCTTTTACAGAATTCAAGGCGATTTTGCCCTCTCAAATTATTCAATATGAAGACCTTCAACTGGATCACTGTTTGCGTGTTGGCATTATCTACTACATTGTGCAACGCGCAGCTAGACAACTTTCCTACTGTCTACGATGATGTATGTTCTGAATCACCCTGAACAATACTCGTACAAAACTGACATTTTCTCGCAACTAGCAAATCGCAGGAGTGAGTTTTTAGACTGTCATTTGCAATAACTTCATATTGTACTTGTACTAAAACCAAACAAAGGGATCACCCGATGGTAAATTGACATGCTGTCCGGCGGGATGTATCACTTGCCAAGATCCGGTAAGAGGAAGCTATTGAGCAGCCGCCCTTTTATACACTGGTCTCACTAATACTTTTACAATAGAGCGGTCCCCTTGGATAAATATTAGTGTATGGTTTCAAATTAGGAAGGAGGAATTGTAGTAGCAGTGGAAACTGGGGTAATGTAGTATTCAGTGAATTTTGATAGAAACAAGTTGCCAAGACAAATTGATTCGAAGAATATAACATTGTGATTATCCAAACCTCTAAGAATAAAATGTATATGATTACATTATTTCATAGTAGTTATTTGAGCGCTTGTATGAAATTTCTACTATATAGCGGGAAGCTTTCCCATTCAACCGTTGACAAGTATGCACAGAGTCAACCAAAGAGTACACACACCTTTCGATTTCAACTACATGTCGAGAGGAACGACTTGAAGACAAAAATATACTCGTTATACCCACGTTTCTCATGATTATCAATCACGTCCGCCCCTTTAACTGAAGCATGAGTTGGTATTATAAAAGTAAAAGTAATTGTTTGCTGACGGAGTCCGCATGTAAGTGGGCTGCGGTAAATTTTCCGCCTGGCACGAGATGCAGCGGACAATAGCTACTCCCCGAGGACTCCCCATCCAGTTGATCTTTCATCGATTCACGGAACCATATAAACACTGATATTTCTTGATGATGGCTTTCTCTCATGCCACCATTGGAAAAAGCAAATTGTATGCTCTTTCAATCACGACAATGTCTCAACGGTTTCTCTTACAGCTCTTATTTGCCACCCTGGCAGTTTCCGCCAATTTTCCCTTCAAAGCCAAGTTTGGAAACAGTCCTGCACCTTTTTCGATCGATGTAGATCCTTCTTTTATCGAAGAAACGAGAGTCAAGGCCTCTCTGGCCCGAATTGCTACAGACCTTGTTCAACATGTTCCTCAGGATGGCCCTCCTGCCAATAACATCACCGCGATTAAAGATTATTGGACTCACAGCTACAACTGGAATGAGACGCAGAAAAGATTGAACAATCATCTGCCGCAGTTCACCACTACAATTGATGGCGCTGGGAACCACTCGCACCCAATCCCACTTCACTTTGTCCACCGACAATCCTCCAGAAAAGACGCCATTCCGTTGCTGTTTGTACACGGTTACCCAGGATCTATAATAGAGGTAGAACGCGTGATTGACGGGTACACAAATCCTCCCAGCAATGAAACAGCATTTCATGTGGTAGCTCCCAGCCTCCCCGGGTTCGGCTTCTCACCAGCTCCCGAATATCCCGGCTTGGGACTACGAGAGTCTGGTCAGGCATTTCACAAATTAATGCTTCAGCTGGGATACACCAAGTACATCGTTCATGGCGGTGACCTTGGCTCTCACACCGTACGATACATGGCCATCGATCAACCAGAGAGCGTTAGAGCACTGCACACCAACTTGTGGTATCAAGTCCCCAACAAGCAGGACATGGACAACTTCAACGCCAAGAATTCCACCGCGGAGGAAGCCTTTCTCATCAACGTGCTAGCAACGTTTAGGATATCGTTTCTAGGCCAACGACAAGTCTTTGAGAACGAGCCTCTGCAGTGGGCATACGCTCAAACGGATAGCCCGGTGGGCTGTGCGGCATGGATACTCACCGAATTGAAAGGTGGCAGTCCGTCTTGCGACTGGACGCTTGATGAAATCATTTCATGGACCATGTTGTTATATATACAGGGGCCCTTTGGCAGCGCCAGAATGTACAAGGAGCTTTCGTTACGAGTAAGTATCCCTGAAGTGAGAGGTCATGCTGCGGCTACTTACTGAAGATAGGGACAAAATCCATGGTCTGGCAAGTTTGACTACATTCATCAGCCAGTGGGGATCACCCAATTTGCCGAGCAAGGTTTTATTACGGTCAGTCAAATGTATTTGATACGGCTAGCCGTAAATTTTCTAACATTTCAATAGCCGGAAGATTGGGCGCGCCGCCAGGGCAACATTGTCTTCTTCAACCACTACTCTTCTGGCGGCCATTTCGCTTCCTGGGATTCCCCAACCGAGCTCGTCGCTGACGCGCGAGAGTTTATAAAGCCTGGTACCGCCGCATGGGACGCATATCAGAAATAAAGAGTCTCATATTCTAAGAGGGGGATATCAGTCTTTTAAATTATTAAACTACCATAGTGAAAAACATTAAACTTTTGCGGTACAAGCTTTTGGCTTATAGATATTGTTGAAGCAGTTGTTGCGTGTGGTCCCAAATCTTTTCCTGTGACGATTCCCGAAGTTGAGGCATAGCTTTAGCATTCGGAGTGCAGTCGCAGTTGTAGCTGACGAGGAACAGTCCGTCTTCCGACTTTTCGAGCGAGTTGACTCCCTTCTTCCCTCCCCATGGTATACCACGACCACCAAAGGCAGCACTTGTACATTGAAACAAGTTCCTCTGCCCAGACTCCTCGTCGCTGAACCCAAATAGATAGATGATTGGCTCGAGGACAAACCAAAAGATCCGAGCTACAATCGAACCTTCATCCCAGCCCCTCCTCACGTTTCCCGTGCTGACCCATCCGGGCCAAGAGTGGATGAACGTCACATTGGGATTTTGGACGGCCAGCTTCTCCAGATAGGCCGTGTTCATAGTTACGTATTGTATCTGTGCCTTGATGCCGCTGAAATTTCCGGGCTTCTTCAAGTCCAAGTCATCCACATTGACGCTTGACTTCTCCAGCCCACCTCCCAGGACGCTGATAACCCTGGGAGCCTCAGATGCACCTAAGACGGGGAGAAGATGATGGATGAACAGCATCCGCGAATAGTATTCCAAGCTCTGTGCGACTTCGACCCCCTCGCTAGTCTCCTTCCGCGTACCGAACGGCGCATAGCCCGCAGTAAGAAAGAGTAAATCGACGCGTGACTCCGTCTTTTTGATGAGCTCGCATATTCTCTTGACTTCAACGAGGAGCGAGACCTCGCCCTCGGTCCAAACGATTTCCGCCTTGGGGTTGATGGCGTTTAACTCTTGAATGAAAGCCCGCGCAGGCTCTTCGGAGCTTTTGCGTCCAACGAGGTAGATTCTCAGGCTCGCACCGGTGGACACGAGAGCTTTGATGGTAAACTTTCCGATGCCTGATGTGCCGCCGACGAAGACAGAGACACGGGGCGCCGTTGCGTCGTTGATGAGTGAGTTGGAGGCTTGTATTTCTTTGTAGGAAACCATTGTGGGCGGTAGGCGATCTCTGCTGATGAATTCACCTGGCAAGAATTAGATAGTCTTGATGAGTTTTGTAGCTTGTCGTGAATCGCGAAGGATTCCATCTGCCTAATTGCGTCCTCCGCTCCGCAGCCTACGCGGGCAAGGGAAGGTCAGAAAAAGCGAGACCGCAAATGAATACGTGCATACAATCATTAATATGAGCATCTAACCAACTCGTAGAACGCCTATTTAATAGCATTAAAACTTTATTATATAAATATAGCCGCAGTTATTAGAAATATGTAAATATAGTACGGAGTAGTAGCTACTAGAAAAAGCATAAATATAGCGGCAGTGACGAGAGAAATATAGACATAGTAGTAGTGGCTAGAGGAATATAGATATAGTAGGTGTATAATTTAACGCGAAGGTGCTCGTAATCTTCCTAGTCTCGGGTTTTCTGTCCCCCGCTTGGCGGGATTCGGAGTCGCGGACTTGCAATTGTTGTCCGCCAACAATGCTGTCTGCATTGTATCATGTGATCAGGGGTAGTCTAATTGCTTTTGGCTCCAACATAGGGAGATGCATATTCTGCTTCTACGTGTTGCAGTGGTACTCGACGCTGGAAAGGAATTAAAAACACTTTGAAGCATCATCTACGCCTTGTTTAGGGTAGCTGATCTGGAGCACATCTTGTAATACCGACTTGCCGACCCCACAGTTACCGAGTCTGGAAGGTTGTGTGTAATCATTCATGCACATACTCGTACACTGCATCATGTTGGTATCTGTGCGAGGACCCTTATCTGAGTGCACGCTAGTAACAATACAGCCAAATGAAGATTTCCTGAAGAATTAATCTTTGCGTTATTAGGCATTTTGTTATCTACAGCCAAGCGGCATGATTTGATACACATTCCGCCGCTCCCATTCATGAGAACCTTGATGGTCCAGGCTGATTCTTGGTTCGTCAGCAAAAAAGGCTGGTGGTGGGGCCGGCGTGACGAATCACCGCCGGCGTAATTTAACAAACTCGATAAAGCTCCAAGCCAAGGTACCAGCCAAGGTACCCGTCATCACGACTCACTCACATGTGCGGCCCGCCGAGAACTGCGATTGCGCCTCGTGACTACAGCGACGATGCTCACCAGATATCCCCCGCAGCCTCGACAGCCTGGTGATTCGGACAGCTGGGCTTAGTGATTCGTGATTCGCGAATAGAAGACAAGAAATGCGCCACTGCTTGTTGTTCTGGTCGTCTTGAGGGTGCCTGGCCCCCTTTTCGCTGCGAGACCAAGATGGACGCATGGTGGAAAGGATATCTCCCATTTGTTCAGTAATGATGCCACTCTTTGAGATCGAGTGCCCCCGTGGTGATGCTGTGATCCAGCGACAGTCTCACTATCGCCGATTCCAGGTATTACAAATTGCAGCCGCCCGTCTTCTCTTGCACCCGGGAGATTTGGTGGAGCATTTACCGACAGAGACCATCAAGGTTCTCAGCACACCTTTGACGTCTGCGGGGCTAAAAATAAGACGCCTTTTTCTCCCTCCCCAGAGTATCAAGTCCCGTTTCTCTTCATTTTCTCACTAAAATCGCACCGAGGCGCTCGTTTTGAGTATTCCATGCCCATTGTCGCGTTCTCTTAGCATTCTATACGGCTTCCATCTTCGTCTCGAGGCGTGCTGCATTTGTCTTTGCCCCTGGTCCACATCTTACTTCTCCTTTATCGCACACTCCGAGTCCCCAAGCCACCACTCAAACCTTTTGCGACTGGCCAACCTCATTTCTCGGCCCTCTTACTGTAGATATTCAGTCGGGAAACTTTTGGGAGAAACCTTGGACCTCAGGCTTCTCTTCTTCTCGTTAAATTGTCGAAACGCTGTTTTCTTCCTCGACTAGAGCATCTCCGTTCTTGCCTCACTGCCAAGGTCACGACTGACGGAACTTTCCGCATCTGTGCAACATCTTGCGCGGCTTGACATATTGCGAGCATCTTCTTTTCGACAGTCTTTTCTTATTTCTATTTTCTACACCGCCTCTATCGGGAGCGAGTTTCACTGGAAGATTGGCGCACGCATCCTTCCTTTACTTGGACGCGCCTTTTCCCCTCAGCCTCGAAGATAACAGGCACCGATTACCTTTCTGGAGCGCAAATTATATTTTCAAAGCCGCTTATCGTCCATTTATGCTTTGAGAGGACTTGATAAATAGTAGTGAGCATCCTGCGCTCACCTGTCGCCTCTGGTTTGCGAACCTGCTACATCAAGAAAGACTCGACATTCACTACTTTCGTGGCAACAATAGCAGCACACAAATAACCATGGCGGACAGCGACAATACTTGCAACGGAGATGTTGTCGATCTCAGCAACCGCGGGTTGCGTATCGGCTCCATCTTCATCGTCATGGCCGCGGCGACCTTTGGCGCATTTGCACCCATCCTCCTGGCTAGACAACAGAAGATGCATGTGCCCAAATTCACATTCTTTATCTGCAAATACGTCGGTACTGGAGTCATCATTGCTACTGCCTGGATGCACCTGTTGGACCCAGCCGTGGATAATCTATCAGACCCCTGCCTTGAGCCGCGACTCGGCGACTATCCGTGGGCGCTGTGCATCAGCTTGATGACCGTCATGGTCATGTTTTTCGTTGAGCTTCTTGCTGCAAGAATAGGGGAGGACGACGATGGACACAGCCACTCGGTGTCCTCAGACAGCGATTCTGACCCGTCACTGGCCGTATTATCTGGCAAGAAATTACAAGAGAAGGAAGCACTCGAGGTTGCCTGTCCCCACGACCTCGAGAGGGGCGGTGTCTTACGGGGACCGGATCCTAAAAATATTCCTGGCCTCCCGGACGATGTGAGCTATCCACCCGGTGGTGAAGATCACCTCGCACACGGCCACGAACACGATGACGGCGACTCTCACGGTGGCCTCGCGGGCCAGCTCACCGCCATCTTTGTCCTCGAGTTTGGTGTTGTCTTTCACAGTGTGTTTATTGGACTCACTCTCGGTACGACGCAGGATCTGGTTGTTCTCCTTGTTGTACTAGTTTTCCATCAGATGTTTGAGGGCCTCGGTCTGGGGTCTCGGCTAGCAACAGCGCCCTGGCCCAAGAATAAGCAGTGGATGCCCTATCTGCTTGGCTTCATCTTTGCCATTTCAACTCCAATCGGCACGGCGGCCGGCATAGGGGCGCGGCCTAACAATGCCGATACCCAGAAATTGGTGAATGGCATCTTTGACTCTATTAGCGCGGGTATCCTCATGTACACCGGACTGGTTGAGCTCCTCGCACATGAGTTCATGTTCAACCCTCACATGCGAAAGGCACCATTAAAGATTCAGCTCTTTGCTTTTGGATGCGTGGCTGTTGGAGTTGCAATTATGTCTTTGTTGGCAAAATGGGCGTAATGGGAAAAGTTTTTGGGTTCATTGTCTTTCGTTTTCAGTTACGGCTGTATGATTATGGAGTATAACGGTTATCTCGCATGGTCTGATTCCTAGAGGCGCTTCGGTCACTTGGGTTTGGAGTTGGAAAAAGGAAATAGATTTAGATCTGTATAATAGTCTATAGGCATTTCAACATGATTTACAACTTCACCAACTTGTTTGTATCGCCATCATAAACGCTCCGTATTTTAACTTGTGTCGAATCAGCATTCAAGGCTTCAATGTCGCAGCAATTAGCCGATATTATTCCGATAGCCAGTATGAGCGCGAAGAGTTCTAGTGGCGGATGCACGTGGCTGAATCCTTAGTCATCATTTCATTTTTCATTTTTGGCTAACCACAGCTCAGCTGGTTCGCGCTAGGGTCAAAGCCCTAGACTGAGCCAAAGTCCACTGCAACTCGTGCGTGCTCAATCTAGACGAACTTTCTTTGACCTCACGCCCAGTCAATTGTCCACCAGCTTCACCATCTCCCCAACCAACCATCCAACACCGTTAAAATGGCCGGCGGAATCACCGTTCGCGATGTCGATGTAGGTCCTCCTTGAAACAAATTGAAATCACAAAATCTAGGATTTCCCCCCCTTTCACGATCACCTCTCGACGATCTCGCAACTTGGCCCCGAAGAAACAAAAAATTATCCTCGAAACCTCCGACGCGGCGATGTTGTGGTCTGGCTCCGACGAGCCGCAGCGGCTTGAGTTTGATCTGAATACAATGCATTGAGAAGAAAACCAGCTGCTTGAGCCTCGGACCAGCTGCATACAGAGCTGTGTATAAGCGTGGCATATATGTGGAAAAAAAATCTTTGAGGGATCTAGGAGCAGGCGCGAGGGAGTCGCAAGACTTCTGACGACGGAATATTTGCTAATGGGTCCTTTTCTGTAATCAGGCGCAAAAGTTCATCACTGCCTATGCTGCTTTCTTGAAGCGCCAGGGCAAGCTGCCCATCCCTGGTAAGTTTTTTCACTTGTTTAGCTGATCGCATAAAAACATGGGCGCGCATATACTGACATTATACAAGGTTGGGTTGACACCGTCAAGACTGGTCCCGCCAAGGAGCTGCCTCCCCAGGACATTGACTGGTTCTACGTCCGTGCCGCCTCCGTCGCCCGCCACGTCTACCTCCGCAAGACCGTCGGTGTTGGCCGTCTCCGCAAGGTTCACGGCACTGCCAAGAACCGTGGCAACCGCCCCAGCCACCACGTCGATGCCTCCGGCTCCGTCGACCGCAAGGTCCTCCAGGCCCTCGAGAAGATTGGCGTTGTTGAGCAGGACGAGGACAAGGGTGGCCGCCGCATCACCCAGTCCGGCCAGCGTGATTTGGACCGAATTGCCCAGACCACCGCTGAGGCCGAGGAGGAGGAGGATGAGGAGTAAATCAAAATAAAAAAGTCTTTTTTTGCTTTTTCTCTTACAACTGTCATGGATGGCGGCATTGGAATGGGCGTACGGTCTTAGTGTTTGAGATGTATGAACAAGATTCCCTCTGGTTTTGGGCTTTCGGTTACCAAACTGGACGTGCCACAACCGTCTCTTGATGATCAATACTGCGTTCCAATTTGATGTGATGTTTATGTGCTTGGCTGTTGACAGATGGACAGCTACGTAGAGCAATCCCAGTAATGATTGCGTCGCTATTTTGCCCAGTACATGTTGGATATGGTAGCTCTCTTGATTACATAAGCCAAACCAACCTCAATCGATATGAAACCCAAAACACCAAGCTCTCTCTCACGACAAACTTCATGATACTCTTACTTGATCACGTATTCGCACTCATTATCATGACCATTCTCATCCACACCAATTGCTTCGATATGCCCTTCAAGAAGTCTCCGTATTTTCGAGGAATGGCAATCCATTACTGCTATATCCCAAGCTCGCCTTTGATATCTGGGCACCATGTTCGCTGACAGACCTTTTGTTACACATAGAATCACATTCGTTGCCCCGGCAAAGTGAAGACGATGATTTGGTAGCTATACCTATTGCCCAAGCAACCAATTCATCATGCAGCTATTTGAGCAAAATCACTGCGTTCGCTCCTTGTGCAGCGATTTCAAGCACAACACAACCTCTTCTTCAAGGTGGAGAGGCAGGATATACGCTTGACCGCCTGCAGAGCCGTGTTACCGCAGGGCATTGTGCTGTTCAAGGGTCTTCCATCGATAGCAAACCTCCCAGCAGATTTGATCGGTGGAACTATCCTGAAGCTCTCATCACCCTTTGCTTGTGAGATACCTTGGGTGAGTGTGAAGCCATCTTCACCACATATTTCTCGCCCAAGAGCCAACGAATTTTTGGCTGATATCATGACAGCAGCTTTATGACCCGCAGATTCTTCGAATGTGAAACCTCCTTCAAATCTCTACAACTCACGGCATCGCCTTGATGCCATAATGGAGGCGGTCGCTGAAGAAGAGTCGCCTCAACCACGGCAACTACCCGAGTTTGACGCTGCTTTTCGGGATACGACATCTGCCTGTTATTTCCACCACATCATTGATGTTGATGACGCTACCCTCCGCGTTGAAGTGCTTGGCCCAAACCTCGCCTACACCTTTCGACACGAGCGCGCAAAGGAGCTGCGTTTAGCCGCTTCCGTCATCTCTAAGCGTCTGGAGGCCAAAGTGACGGGTTTTCTCGCCCTTCAGACTGGCAGAAACCAGAAGCGAGTAGTCTTGGCCTGGGCACAGAGCGGGCATGGGATCAGCCGCCTAGGCGATCTGCTCAATCCCGATCCGAGTGTGCTTCCCAACGACTTATGGACGAAGAGGGCCATCAACATGGGCCGCGCTCTCTCTCTCCGCATGAACCGACCCTATGATGGGATCGTCACTCGAACTATGGGTGTGAGAATGGATGGCGTATTTCAGGGCAGCCACGTCGAAGTGAAGCTCGCGGTGCATGCTATTTGCATCTTACTGAGCAGCTTTGGCATCACGCAAGACTTGGATAATGTTTCACCTGAACATCTGAGGGCGTTACGACAAGCATCTTGGGACGACGGCTCGAAGCCTGCATTCGAAATATATTTTTCGCGCAAGAACTGTTCTTTCTGCGGCAAGTTTGTCAGGAGGCTGCAGAATGCCACGGGAATCTCCCTCAAACTTATATGGAGAGACCGGCTGGTGAAAAAGGTGTATGAAAACAGGAGAATGGGCACCAGTCGGGCGAATCCTCCGCAGTCGCAAGATGCCATTCAACTCGACTCCGACACTGTCATGACAGATGACGTCCATGTTATTGAGACTATCGATCTCTCTAACGACCGCCCCATCAATTCCGAGGTTGTTAATCTCACTGTCGACAGCAACACCATCTCCGACTCGCCTACGCCCGAAAACACACGCGCCCACACGGACACTTACATCGAAGGCCTGGCATATTGTGTCGGCCAAATCGACGAGTGCCCCGCAAGCGCCCGAGATGCCATCCTGACTCTTGCCGCCCAACAGCAGCAGCAGCAGCAGCGCAAGGCCACGAACCTCGAGAACATCAACAAGCCTCTCCCCGCTACCCCCCAGATTGCGCCCCCGGGATACGCCGCGGCTGCTTCTGCAGAGCCAGAAGACGCAGTGGCTATGGATACAGTTGAACCTGTAACCGCGACGAATCCCATGCTAACGCCACCACCTAGCGGAGGCAGACAACAACGCGCCCGTGCGAATAGCAGCAGACCAAGAACTTTTCGAAACTACACCTGGACTCGCAATACTCGCTCACAAGCACCTCCCGTACGAAAGGAACAAGTAACGCCAACTCGTCTTCCGAGTAACCACCGCGTCTTGGGCAACGATGGCGGAGGCGTGAGAATCTTTACGGCTGCTCCCCATGCTCAAGGTAGGAGGGGGTCGACTATGTGGATTGAGCTGCCATCTCGCCGGTGCTCTGAGTCTCCCGAGCCTTTTTAAGTGCTCGCAAAGGTACATAATGGCCGGAAAGGGGATTCTGAATGTGATGTGAAACCATTGTCATCAGTTTTCATGTTTATAACCTGGGACGCAATTTCTTCATTTTTATCTTTATTATTACTATGCTTTTATGATGCATACCTTGCTCTCCTTACGGAACATATACACACAACTCCGTCACAAATTATTATTTAGCTTATTTCTTAACAAATCCTACTCTATTTCCCAAAACATGCCTATATAAAAACGAAACCCAAATCCAATACCAAAAACACCAAGTCCTCAACGATTAAACCTCCGCATCACTTCCCGCTCTCTGTCGAATCACATCTCTAAACGCGTCCCCCAAAGCCTCTTCCACGACACTCACATCCGGTGCCTTTAATTCCTCCTCTCCCACCCCCTTTCCTCCTTTCAATCTTCGCCCTCCTAGACCGAGTTTTCCCATTGTAGTAACGTATTTAACGTCTTCGCCATGACGTAGAGGGCCTTCTTTCGAGGATGGTGTGATTATCGTAGAGTCGAGGAGAGACTGCCACTGCGAGAGATAGATTCCAGGTCCAGACGCAGTAGTCCGAGATCCAGACGCAGCAGCAGACGTAGAAGAGCCAGCGGCATCAATGACAGCTTGCAACCGCCGTTGAGACACTCGCGTAATAGCCGCAAGATACTCCGCATGCTTATCAACAGCCCGCAACACATCCTCTCTTACCGCCCCATCAAGATCCCCAACCATCTCATCAAGCTGCTCCTCCATCCCTTTCTTCTCCTCCCCTATCCCATCACCATGACGGTCTGGTTTTCGAAACCTCACAGCGATATCCTGCCCCCAAGCAGGAAAGTCCTTCCACACCTCGGGACAGTTCTTCGCAAAGTCGTGCACCCATTTATACAACAACCCCCGATGATTCCTCAACAGCACCACGTAATCCTCCACGCTCGCCCCATCCTGCTCTTCCTCCTCTTCTTCTTTGGAACTGCCCTCGTCGTCCTTCTTCTGCTTGCTCCGCTTCACCTTCTTCTGCCTGCTCACGCGGATGAGTTCCGACACGAAGCCCTGTATCGCCTCGAGATAGTACCGAATGTCGATTTGCGAGTGCACGTCCCGAATCATCGGCTCGTACGCACCGACAACATCCTTGACAGCCTGCGTAAACAGATCCGGCGGCTGCCGACACAGCACCGAGGTAATCGCCTCGCGATCATGAACAGAAAGCAGCGCAGCGTAATACTCCAAACACTGCACATGCTGAGCCTCGGTAAGACCCTCCACCAGCTGCGGATCCGAAGCCCTCAGAATAGCCACGACAATCGACTCCGAATCCCGCACACTCGCCTCTCTCACAGCAAGATGTTCGCTCCGAGGCAACGAAACGTGCAAACGAATCGCCTCGAGCATCTCATCCGTCGGCGCAGCATCTCCCTTGCCCTTTTCGATTTTCTCAACGCTCTTTTTGAATTCCGAGGCATCCCACGACAAGGCTAGGGAGATGATCCTCTGCAGGAGATTCATCCCGTCGTCTGCGTTGGCCGTGAGCCCGACCCAGTTGGTCAAGCTGGTGACGCTAATCTTTGCCAGCATGAGGCGCATCATGCCGCTAATCATGGTAGCTGCGTTGCCGATGCGCAGCGTCTGCTTGATCATCTTGTAGGGCACCAAGCTGTTGAGATTCTCAATCAGCTTGAGCAGGTCCTGACCCTCTGGAGAGACGGTAAAGGTGTGATGAGCAAAGGTGGCAACGCTATAATATCAATGTCAGTCAGACCACTACTTCATCTAAAACTCATCCATCTCTTCAAGATCAAGACAAAGACAAAGACTCACTTGATAATCGCATAATTCATCGCAGCCTTGACAGCCGGCGAAAAACTCTCCACGTCCTCCGTCTCCGTAACATGCTCCGACACCCTCCCCATCAAATCGCCATACGCCCAATCCTCCAAAACGTCCCCAAACGCCCTCAGCAAGTCCTCCGCCTTGTTCTCGTCATACTCCCCCTTCTTCTTCTTCTCCTCGCCCTCGCTCTCGCTCGTCCTGACCACGCCGCCCAGGATCCCCCTCGCCACCATCTCCAACACACTGCTCGCCCCCGTCGCCAGCGTCTTCCTCGTCCCCATCGCGCCCTTATCATAGCTCTCCGAAAGCTCCGCCTCCGCAAATCTCGCCAGCAAGCCCTGCACCCTCACGTTCCAGAACCCGGCCGGCAAGTCCCGCACGCCCGGCAGCGGCAGCACCAGCCTCGTCAGCATGAACTGCAGCAGCGGCGACGTGGACTCTCTCCCGCCAGCCTCGTCGTCGTCGCTATCGCTGTTGCTGTCAGCCTCATCAGCATCTGCCTCGCTCTTCGTATCATTATCAACTCCCCTCCTCGCCCGCCAAAACGACACGGGCGTCCTCGATCTCGGCGTCCCCGCCTTGGGCGTCCCCACCGCCGATGCACTCTGCTTCAGCATCGTCCGAGCAAACGGACGCCCGTAGCCCGTCACCGCATCCGGGGCCTTGAAGCCTTCAATTTCGGCATACGTCTCCCGGTGCGTGAGGATGTCAAACAGCGCCCGTGTTTGCTCCTCCGTCAGCATCCTTGTCGTCGTCGTTGTTGTTGATGAATGCGCGGGCTCAGACGCAGATAAAGGCGCCTCTGCCGCCTGTTCCGCCTCCATGGCTGATTGTGTTGTGTTGGATATGCCCTTGTTGGCTTATTAGAGATTGGGGCCCTAGGCAGAGAGCTATTTTATCGCATCCTTCTTCAGATTAATCCAATATGAAAGAAAAATGAAGAGCCTCTAATAAAATCAAAATAACAATGAAATGAGTACACTATGTTGATACAAAGCCGTCCATGGCACTCATTCAAGTATGCATTTGGGTGGCGGTCAATGTTCGTCACGGCAGATGGAAAATGTATGGCGTTGAGTACCTAAGCACCGTTGGCCTACAGTTACGGAGTTACAGCATATCCGATCTTCGATGCCCCGTTCGATCGGCTAGTGCAGAATCCCGTCTAACCGTTTTCTTTTGGACGGTACTTTGCTGCTAAACAAAGCCTCATCTGCCGATACGAACAACCAAGAGCTCGGCCTCGTTAAGCGTCCAGGTCACAGGCTAAAAACAAAGCAAGAAACAAAGCAACGGCCTAACAACTAACGTCCAACCTCATTGATACGTCGTCAATCCATAGCCGTAAACTCAATTGGGCGGTGGCCGTACGCCACCGAGATCATCCTACAGTACATGTTCCGGTGCCGTCATCAGGTTTCTACTGGGCAGTATCTCATCATTTTAGAGAGCTGGAGCCAACATCAGCGATACAGCTGTACGTCATTAAAATAATATCTCGAAATTGGTCAAACATGTGGCAATAATAAGTAAAACTCATCAATTTAATTGCTATACAACTATTACTACCATGGTATCAGGTAGGCAATCGCCAGTAAAGGAGCGGGATGGATATAATAGAAACGGTAGAGCATTAATCGTGAAGCCAAGAACAAAGGAAGGAAGGGAAATAGGACAAAGGAGATAAAAAGGAATATAATAGAACAACGTTACGTCTGTCCCAATGGGTATAGAACTTCCACATCTTCACCTTCAAGTGACTGATCACCACTCTTCTTCCACCTTCTGGACTTGAGCTGACCACCGCATCCCTAGTATGCAGTGAGACCTTGTCCGCCAAGTTGGTGGCCGCTTGTGCCTTCTCCGGCCGTGAAGCCACCTCCTCCTACATTGGCTGAGCCGTTAATGTTTCCGTTGGCCCGTCCGCCAGTTACAGTATGGGTCTTTCTCTCAATTCGCGGCACGGGAGGGATATCCGTGCTCTTTTGGGCGTCGCCAATGGAAAAGACGGGGCTCTCCCATCTGTCGCCCTTGGCAGCAAGCTCCTTGTATTCTGTGGCCTTGGAGCTGATGCCTCCGGGAAGGTGGATGTCGGGGAAGATGCTCTCCTGTTTAGTCATAGCGACGTTGACCTTCTTGTCCTGCGTGATAGCCTTTGCCTTCGCCTTGCCCTGGAGGATTCGCTTATGAGTAGCTTTGTAGTACCGGTTGTAGATGTTGGGTGCATTCTCGGGGTCCTCCTTGGCTTCTTCGAGAGCACGGTCCGCCTCCTGCTTGACCTGGAAGAGGAACTCATCGGCCTTGTCGCACTCGTCCTTGATGGCCATTTCAATGGCCTTTTGGAGTGCCGGACGGACAGCCCTGAGCGCAAGGGGCTTGAAGAGCGCGAACAAGAGCTTGTGCTTGGACTTCTTAATCTTGAGCTTCAGGCCCTTAACGTTAACGTCCACCTTTTCTACCTTGAAGACGTGTTGAGCGTCCTTCTTTTCAGGAGTAGACACCTTCAACCTAAAGGAGAAACCGTCGCCAGGCAGCAAAAGATCAAGTACTCCGGTATCGGTGATGGAGGGGAATCCAGACTTCTTCTTGATGTGATAGCTGACGTCTCGGAGATCCATTTGGATACCAGTAACCTTTATGTCCACGGTATTCTTGTGCTTGTTGGCAATCTTCTTGCGTCCCCACCGGAAGTAATTGTCGCTGGCTACTTCAAGGACATTGGGCATGAAATTGTCACTCTCGAGGACCAGATTCTCAATGACCGCATCAACTTTAGGATCAGAATATTCAATGCGTGGGATCGGCACGTATGCAATATTCTCAAAATGGCGGGGACGATGACTTCGGTTAGATCCTTGACGAGGTGAGGCTTAAAGGCTGGCTTTCCATTCTCATCATTGCCCAAGTCCTTGAACAGCTTCTGGACTGCAACGCCAAATGCCTTGTTCTGAGGATCGTGGTCAAACTGATCCGCAACAAACCTGACCTCGTCAATAACGCGGTCGGTGTGGCCACGATATTTCTCACGCAGCAGGTATCGACCGTGATCGTAGAGCCGGTTCCATTCATCAGTAGAGGCGTCTTCAAGGACGTAGCCTTGCTCCAGCAGACACTTGCGGATGTAGGTGTCAACTTGCTTGAACCAGTCTCGAAGTTCCTGGTCCCTATCGGCATCTTTGTATATTTGGCCGATGGCCTGCCAAAGATCCTCGGTCGAGGTGCCATTGGCGAACCGCTCAATCAGAGTGCGCAAATCTTCCTCGGCTGCAGAAAGTCCAGTACGGACATCCTTGGCAGAGTCGGCGGAACCCTTTCCAAGGTTGCGCCCATGCCGGCCGTATTCCTCAGCCAGCCGGAGGAGCGTTTGTACGGCTTGGGAGTAATCGGGGTGCTGCTGGCATTCAAGCACAATCTTCTTGAGACGAAAGATAACCTGATCCTTGCGCTCTTGAGGCATCTTCTTTTTCAGGTATTCTCTGGCCTTGCGGCGGTACTCTTCATTCCGCTTCGTGACCTTTTCTTGCGTCTCGTCGTCCAAATTACGGTCCAGCTTCTGGTCCACAACTGCCTGAGCTGCGTCAAGACCGGAGCTTGCATTGGTCCGAGATGTGCTTGTGACTGTGCCCTGAGGAGCCGTAGCTGGAGGAACTGCTCCAACTTGAGGAACCGCTCCAACCTGGGGGACAGCTCCAGCCTGAGGAGCCACTCCATACTCGGGTGCGACTCCTGTTTCAGGGGCGACTCTAATCTGTGGAATATCTCCTCCTTGAGGCGCTACTCCAGCTTGAGGCACTGCACCAGTACCCCCAGCTTGAGGCACTGCACCGCTACCAGTAGCAGCAGCCGAAACGACGTCTTGGGCATCCTTTTTGGGATCGCCCTTGTAGACACCCCGAGCTTGGTTTTTAAGATTCTCCTTGGAGAAATCGGGCTTCTCGTGCCACGTGTTGTCTGGTGCGGCGTGGTCCATTTGGCGAAGTTGTTCATCTGAGGGACGAATAAAGTTGGCAGCGTTAGTAGCGCCATCCCCAACCATGTCGCGGACTAGAATACTAGCATCCTTGACTGTAACAGAAAAGTTAGCAATATGGAACTGGAACAGAGAGAGCAGCTTGAGCTTGACTCACGAAGTTTCCGGAACTGCCCATTGGTGATGAGCAAGGTGCCCAAAGTTCGTAGCCCTTCGAGAGCATCGTCCTTGTCTCGTGTCGCGGCGTCTTTAGTCAAGGTAGTTCCTGGGGCCTGGACGCTCTGTGTATCATAATGGGTAGTCTGCCAGATGAAGTCTTGGAGCAGGTTGCCGTGGTTCTTGGATAGCAGGAGTTGTTTTGCAAGCTTCACAACCTCCCTCGCATCCTCAACCAGTAGTTTTCCGTCATCGGATAACTTGTCAGAGGGACTCGCGAGAGGCCTAGATTGCAGGAAGCTGTTCAATGCCACGTCGATTTGATCGTTCTAAGGATTGAATGAGTACATGATTGCATTGCAGCACGCCAGCACTTGTCACGAATGGTGGAGCAAAACATACCGACGGGAGTTTCCCATTCTTGAAGGCATGAAAGATGCCGTAGATCTGCAGCTTGCGATTGATGTCATCCTCCTTCTGCTTGGTGTCGGTGGGTCTGTTGACATTCGCAGCCATGGTGACGAAAGAATTTGCTATTCTTAGGGGTGTCTTGTATGTTTAAAGCGCAAAAATCGAGAAGAAAGCAGAAGAGATTGTAAAAATCAAACGGTGCTCCTAGACTTGTCGCGTAACAGGGAGTATTCGTAAAGAGAAACGAAAACAGACCAAAAAGGGTAAAAACAAAGGTCGGTTTGGTAGGGGTATTTTTCAGTAGACGTGAAGAGCAATAGCTCTCGGGGTATCACAGGAATTAAGAGCAGTGATTGATGGCAACACTGCCGGATTAATAGAATTGCACGTTGTCAATTGATGTTCTTGAAGGGAGGAAAGAAGAGAGAAAGCCAAGCCAAGAGCTGGATGCGGCACTCGCGAAGTTTATAGCTGCTGCCACGGAATCACAGCGAGCTGCTCGCTGCTTCCATCACTGATCGACCGCTACCAATAGCAAGCAGCTGGCACGGTGGTCTAGACTAAACGGCTGCTCTGCCTGGCCTGTTGCAGGCTTTCCAGCCCGTTGATGCTCATCGCACAGGTGAGTGACGTTGGACTCGGGTAACAAGTACGTCATAGACGCCGTATCAATTCGTCGTGTCATTGCAGCCAGAACGACGAATGAGAGCAGGGCGGAGAAAGGGGCGTACAGTAGGTGTACATATGATAAGCTGTAAGCTCTCAAACTGAAATGAGCCACCGCAAATGATTTCCTGAATTTTCTCCTTGGTCGATGCTGATTCCGGTCTGGTGCGGATTCAGTGGGAGGTGTAGGCGGATTGAAATGAGGTTGTACATGTACCTCGGGCCAGGGGGCGTGTGCTGTGGCGGCGCCCTGTAAATTGCACAATCCAGGCCAAAAAAAGGTTGATGAGATGGGAATTGACAGGGCAATATTGGTATCTGATTTATCTCATTACCTACATATCGATGAATAAAGTCAATCCCTTTTATCGTATTCAAATGCCTATATGCTTTTCATTGTCCTGATCATTCTCTCACCCTAGCCTGTGCCTGTGAAGGAGCTGGAGCTCATCAGCCGGCTCGGCACTTGACCCTGCCCTGGAGCCCCCCGCATCAATACGTTGCTCAGCGCTTGACCCGCTGTGGCGACGCCCAGGGATTCTCCCTGCACCTGAGCGACTACGCGTGTGAGCGTCATCGATGGATTGACATCAATGACAACATGATGCAATAGCCATCGGGAATGCTTTGCAACGCGACACGACATGTCTCATCAAACGCTGCAGATTATCATTTATTGAATGCCATTATCCTATCCCATTCCGGTCTAGGCTTCACTTTGATAGTAACACACGCAATTTTTTCAGCTTAGAACAATTTGACAATGACTCGCAGCAGCTTGAATAGCAGGTTATTACATTCAGCTAAAGAGTAGAGTATTAAGTACTTATATCTAGTACGAGGTAGTTTATTTTCTACTTGTACCTAGTACCTGCACATGCAAGCAATTCCAAGGTAAACATCAAGCTCAGTTTGATGGCCCGATGCCTCTCACATTGAGATAGCACTCGTGTCGTTCATCATTCACGTTCCACCCAATGCAATTCCAGCACGACAGCAAATTATCCGGGTCGAGCTGCTTCTTGATGGCCAGGAGGCGCGCATAGTTCTTTTCGCCCCAGAACGACCCAATGGGATCCGGCTCATAAACATCAGCCTCGTTCTGATACGCGCCTGCGCCAGGCGTAATAGCACGTATGGGATCCATTGCCTCGCTCATCTCCTGAAACAAGCTCGTGAGAGCTTCAGGGCTGGTGGCGGCCGGATCTGCTGGATCCCAAGTCGTTGTATAAGTCAAATGCCAGATTGAATCCCTCTATAACAAGATGTTAGCTCCAAGTTGATTCTACCAGCCATATATAATTGTTCAAGTTACATAGACTTACCCATGCTGGTGACACTGAAGACTCGCCCGGTCCGCCAGGCTGGTCAGACTCGGCCAAGGTATAGTTGGTTGGAGATGCAATGACTGCTCCCCATCCAAACTTATTCGCCATGAGGGCGTCAACAAGCGCCTTTTGTCCATCGGCAGTCTGGAAATTCTTCTTGGGCACCAATCTGGATGATCGAGTCAAGGAAACTCCGGCTTCAGGCAGGAGAATGGAGAGCAATGCCGGGTCGTTCTGTGCAGTAATTTGATTCGGCAGGGTCTTAAAGTTGCTGACAAGGTTCTCACTACCAGGCAGGGACTCAAGGTAGTCAGTCACTGGCTTCAGAGAAGCCTTGGACTCGTCGAGATCGAGGTTTGCATTGTAGCCGAGCCATACAAGGTTGGGGCTACCCGCGACGTCCAGCACTCCGTAAACACCTCCCCAGCCCTCTTCAGACCACCTCTCAGCATTTGCAACCAAAACTTCGTTGGCCGTGCGAACGTCCGGTACAGGTAATTGCACGAACGCATACTGAAAAAGGACTTGCTGTTAGCCAAGATACTATATGGGTGCATATGAAGCTTGAATAAGTCAATAGAGAACTCACCGAGTACTCTTGGTCTGGGTGAAGCTTAGTGGTAGTTTCTGTCACTACACCAAATGTACCTCCACCGCCGCCACGGAGAGCAAAGAAGATGTCTTGATTCTGGCATCGGTTGGCTGTTACATATGTTCCGTTGGGCAGCACGACTTTCATCTGCTGGACATTATCCACACCGAGGCCAAAAGATGGCGTGAAGATGCCGTGGCCAGCGCCAGCGATCCATCCTCCAGAAGGTCCGACAGAGGGACATGAACCAGCGACGATCTATGAACGCAGTATTGGTCAGAAAGTACTTTGATGGTAGGGAGATGGAGGCAGAGGCTTACCATGTAACCGGTTCCCTGAAGGCTGTTGTACAAGTGGGTGCCAATTTGGCCGGCATGATATGTCACGACAGGTCCGACGGGGCTAGGACACTCATCGGGAGTGAAATTCTCAGTAATCACTGGGTCAGGAGCAAAGTTGTGCGTCCAGATGGCAAACGTATTGACACCCGCGCTTCCGCCCCTGTAATCATGGCCAGTATTCTTGATAGTGACGGGAAGTTTGTACTGCTGAGCAAACTGCAGACTCTTCTGAATGTCTTCAACCGACTGGGCATCCACATAGTAGTCTGGCACCGTTCCTTGAAAACAGGTATCATTGCGAATGCCTTCAGTCGCAGTCAGGGTGCATTTCTGGCCGCGCCTCATGCAAGTGCTGAAAGTCGGGTTATGGTAACCTCCGAATCTCGAGATGATGTCCAGCGACGTCGACAGCCCGGATTCGACTGTCTGACATTGCGCTGCGTTAGGCGCATTTGCATCAAGCCCCCATGCATTCTCATAACTGGTGAAGCATGGTAAGCCCGCAGGCGAGGCAAGATGCAACCGACCAGAGACACTGTCATTGAGTGACTTCCAGGCCGAATCTGGGACAGCAAAGATATTTGAAGTGGAAGCAGCCGTGACATTGGCTGCAACCCCAAGGAGTGGGAGCGCTTGCTGAAGGGCGTCGATTATTTTGCCCATCTTCTCTAGAGTTAGTTCTATGGCGGATGGTTGAGAGAAAGGAACGTTAAACCATGGTTATTCTCGCTTCATATATATACATGTACTCATCTGTGCTGGCAGGTCTACCCATTTCTCTGGCATGTCAGCTTCTGCCTCATCATTCGATATTTCTTGAGACATAATGAGTGAAGCGTATTCTTGGTATAGAGTCCAAGAGGTTGACAATGCATGTGTTGAGTGATGAGCAGTTGATTACAAGCTTACTGTCATGTATGATTACGGGCTGCTAATACAGATACGGCCGTGATATGATTATGAGATTAGTATACCTATATATAATTGTCTCACTAAGCCCGGGTTCATTATACAGTGAATGAGTTAGCCAAGAGATCGTGTTGCTCTGATTTGAAGATTGAGTGTTACATTGTATCTTAAACTCCGGTATTAGAATGCAAATGTCGATGTCTTCAATCATGGCTTGTCTACCTACGCTGGGTCTAGCTGCGTGTGATTGGTTCGGGGCAGTCTGACACGATGCGCGCTTACAAGCTTGTCTCGTTTTCCTAGTAATGCTGCAGTTCCAACATTTCCAAGCAATTATTCCTATTTTTTCGGAGTTAACAATATTGAATTGTCGGTAGAAATACTGTTAGGTTGAGCTGTTTATAGGCACAGTTACATTTGATCCAGGCGAGATTGTGTGAGCACGACTACAAATACCCTGGAGCCGGCTTATACCGGGACAGGTACGCAACAGGGCCCAAAACTTGATCTCACTATAATGAACGTACTTCCCGTAACAATAGGGCCTATCCAGCACACTGGATCGAAGTATACCAACAAATACAGAAGTATGCTATGTAATTCCGGGTAGGTAGTTGAGCCATAATAGTGGTCTATCGGATTTTGATATGAGACTTTTCCAAGCTTATCCACACTTTTGGAAATACAACACACAAAATAGCTTGTCGGTCAATTTTCCAGGCCCAAACAAGATGATGAGAGTCAATAGCTACAGCACTTATCTCAAACAGTCGTCGCGATAAGCATGGTTGTTATATATAGGTACCGAGATTAAATCCTCCTAACTGGGGCCCGGATCGTCCCGAAGCTTATCTCGATCGGTTGAGCATACAGAAAAGCCATTGGTTGGACAGTCAAAGTACTTTGGATTCATGATAATGAAATACAGATTTGTGGTGGAACGCCCAATGCTCCAATTGGCTGGGTGATGGCAGACGACTTGTCCTCTTAGTAGATACTGCCGAGGTTGGCCATGATTCTACATTGGCGAGGCGCTCGGATAGCATTGGCCGACGATGAGCGGAAATAATTGCTCGACATGTAAGGCGTGTTCGGGAATAGATAACGTTGAGCTATAAAAGCGATATACTCTGTACCGAGTACTCTGTAGACATGGCAAAAATATTCTCAACTTACACTCGGTACTTACCGTAGCTTTCTCTGCAGCCGTATGATTTCCCAAGTGCTGATAAATCATTGCACCACATGCTCGTCACAGTTTGTCTTCGTCGAGACGGTACAATTTCGTCGCCACTTCGTACCTCTGGTCCTGGACCACAAATAGACGGACAAACTCTGTTTCCTGGGATCCGTACCAGTACAAACAGCCAAACGGCCCACGTGATGCGCAGCCAATCCAACTGCTGTAAAAAGCTTAAATTCCATGCAGGGAACCTTTTTCACCAATCAGGCGCAGATCACTTGACTGCTTCTGCGGCCCGGGTAGCAGCCGAGGTACCTGTACTCCACACTGTAAGGCACGAAGTAGCGAGGTACTAGCCTAGTACCGATCCAACGACCACTCGCATCGTGGCTCAACTTCTGCACCAAAAACCTTCTCTTCCGATTCCTTTCAGGGCCCGTCATGGCCATGCGGCTGGCCATGTCTTCTCTACACCAGAGCAGCTATCATTCATGGGCAGCATAACAGTGACCGCGCCAGTTGGCCAGCATCCCGCCATGTATCCCGCCAGGCCCCGTCCTCTGCCGGCTCTGGCCCCTCGCCTGCCAGGCAATTCGCCGCCGGTTGTCGAGAGGCCGAGCGTCAAAGAGCACACGGAAAAGGAGTGGGCCGCGCGGAAGGACCTCATTGAGGCGCTATACATAGGCGACAATCGCAAGTTGAACGAAATCATGGCCATCATGGAGACCAAGTATGGCTTCGCCGCTACGTAAGTCACGATCCTGCTGTTTTGTTGTTTGCTATTTGCTACCTACCTCCTTGCACATGCCTACGCCTACCTGCTCAAGGTACATGCGAGTACTACCACTACTCGTATGCAAAGAATAGGCAAAATACCAAGCGAGGCGAGGGGTGACTAACCCAGTGTGCTAACCCAATGCAAAAGCGAGCAAATGTATAAAAAGAGATTCAAGAAGTGGAACATAAGAAAACGAGCATATCGCAAATCAGCTGTCGAGACCAAAGTCTCTACTCCCTCCTCGGCTTCCGCTGCCACTCCCAACTCCACCTCCACGTCTTCTTCTTCGGCCGATTCAAAGCAAGAAGATGACGATGTCGAGGAAGTGCCAAGGACGCCAGAAACCCCTGCGGTTACGGGCCTTGACCTGGTGCCAAACCCCCAATTCAAGCCCCTCGCGGATCTAGAACTCGTCTTGAATGGTGTCATGACTTGGAGTTCAGAGAAACTGGAGTCGTATCGCATAGCGTCCGATCCCATGTCCCGATACCTTGCCACTCCCAACAAACCTATTCAAGACAGCCGCACCATGTACCGGACATTCGAGTTGGTTTTCGACCTGTGGTCCTATGGTAAAGGTGACCTCGCGGGCATGGCTGCCAGGAAGGGGTTCTACGTCATGGAATATGTCATGACAGAGGACCACCCTGACCTTTTGTGGCACATGCTTGACACAATATATGACATGATCGACCGAGGTCATTTACAACTCCTCAGCATGTTCATACGGCATGCGCTTGTCCTGGCACGGAGCCGCTTCCCCGAAACCCACCCTCTCATTCGTATCCTCCAACAACTCTTGTCGTGCGACTATCAGACCGAGCATGGCCGTCAATTCATCTGTTATCTGTTACGGCAAGCATGGCTACGGAATGTCGATCTTCTTTCGGAGCACATTAAGAGATCAACCCCCCAGGAGTTTTGGCTATATGAGCAGTTGATATGGGATGGTCGGACAAGATTGCGTAGGAACAATGGACTTGCTAATAGACGGGAGATTATGTACGAAGGCCTCGAGAGCCTGGGCCATCATGAAGAACACTTGGTGAGTGACGGCAACGACGGCAACTTGGAGAAGCTGAGAGTCGACGCTCTCATGTTGGAGTTTACGCAAATGGACCTGGATGACAAGGAGAAGGCGGAGCAGATGGCGTTGGACCTGCTGGATACCACCCAGTTCTGGTCAGGGGCGCTTTCAAACGCCAGATTCCATGCATATGCTCGCAAGATGCTGGCCAGAATATGTGAGAGCAAACAGGACTGGGACCGCGTTGAAGAGAACTTAAAGCAGGCCATTCACATGCGAGAGGCAGCGCACGGTACGACGTCGAATTTACGTGTCATCCGAGACATGTGGGTGCTTGCCGCCTACTACCAAAAGGTTGGCAAGATAGACGACGCTCTGCAAGTGGCCCAAGACGCCATCACCAGGGCGCAGCAGTATTTACACGATCTTCCAGGCTGAAGTTTTACATGATGAGATTACGGATCGCAAGGTCAGTCGGCGTTTTAGAGAGAGTGGGAATGATAACATTGCCACAATAGGAAGTATCGCTAGGGAGGCCGGTTTTTTTGTTTTGCTCATTTTATTTATAGAATTTTCTTTGATGGATAGCCTATTGGATTAGAGGCGAAGCTGGACACTCGACAGAGTATCTTCAACAGTATACAAGTAATGTTATTTTATAAATTGCTACTATGCAAGTAATAAATTGTTTGCTGTACAGCAGGGTCTGCCATATTTCGCTTTGTAAGTGTACTTTGATAACAGTTTCTCAGCGTAAAATACATGTGGCCAAGCTAAGCCTGTACCTGCCATCATGCGAACCAGCCTGTTTGTGGAGTCGGGCTGCAGATGCGCAAACGTGGCACCAGCCACATAGTCGTCTCGCCACATGACGTTTGACGTGTTACTGGATAAATCATCGTGCTGGGCCTGCATGCTTGTAGCACCGAACCTGCATCAGGCACCTATCAATTCACTACCTAGTGGCTATTTTATTGGCATCTATTAAATAACAGGGATGGGAAGGTAGCCGATTTTCATTTTCTACAAACCTCCAAAGACGTTCACACAATGACGAGAAATACGCCACCTGATTATTGTGAGTCGATGCAGCAAAGCACAAGCTCTCCCCGCCGTTGATCCAAGACAAGAAGCAAGACAATGCTCTTCATTGGAGAGACTTTATACCGAGGCACCTGCTGATATATGTATACGCCAACACAGATGCGATCCTCGAGGTTTCAGAGAAAGCCTCTGCTTCGCAAATCCGAGATGCGTATAAAAAGTATGTCACCTCTCAATGTCAATACCATAGTCTGCGTGGCGGTGACCAACTGACCGTCTCTCTTCTAGGGCTGCCCTGAAAACGCACCCCGATCGGGTCGCCAACGATTCACCCGACCGTGAGCAGAGGACTCGACGCTTCCAGCTTGTCAATGACGCCTACTACACCCTCTCCGACCCTACCAGACGACGAGAATACGACGACCAGCGAGGATACTACCACGTGCCGCCGGCATCCGATCCCTTTTCAGACGCAGAAGACTCTACGGGGCAGAGCTATTCGTGGGCATGGGAGCACTTTGAGAATAGGAACGGCGGCACAACCCCGAGCGGCCGCGCAGAAACGGAAAATGCACAGTTTAGCGATGCCTTTGAGGAGATGATGCGAGACGAAGGGTTCTCAGAGGATGGAACTCCAACCCAACAAGGCACCGGCTCGACCATGTGGGGTATGGTCGGTGCAGTCAGTGGCGGCGCTCTGGGATTCATCGTCGGCAATGTCCCTGGATTGCTCGCCGGAGCAGTGGCCGGCAACCGACTCGGAGCGGTCAGAGACGCAAAGGGGAAGAGCGTTTATGAAGTCTTCCAGGTAAGGCACAGACAGGCTTGCGTAACTACAACTACTACGCATCTCAGACCAACTCTGAGACTGACTTGGTTTTTCAGATATCTCTGAGCGCTAATGTATACATAGGAACTTCCCCAAGCCGATAGGGCGAGATTGTTGAGCCAACTGGCTGCAAAGGTATTCAGCCATGTTGCTAGCCCTTAATGACGGGGAAGACCCAATGGGTGGGAACTTCAAAAACGGATGGCAAGTTTATGTGCTGTGGATGAGTCTTGGGCGGGTTCCTTTTGCTTGAGTGTATTTTTCATTCTTGCTTTTTTATTCTTTACGACCTCCTTTAACGATGAATAACTTATGAGACAATGGAAACGACATTTACCTTTCAGTCGCTAGGTATATACTATCCTGCAAAGTAGAAGTTTTGTGAAATGGCAAAACATGAAAAAACCAGACGCTGTCATGGTGGGCAACATGTACTTGGCAATAGATGGCCTGCTGACCATTCAATGCGTCACCTCGCATTCACATTTCGGCTCGTAGTAGCTAAAGATAATCTTGACCTTGATGAGGCACTCGTAGATCTTGGGGTGCTGCTTCAATCCCGAGGCGTGACTGATCTGGCAACTGAATGAGAAGAGTTGCAAGTGCTAACAGAATTTACTTTTTGGATACTCGCTATTGACCTATTTTTGAGCTCATAGTAGAGTACTTTTTGGTAACCGTTGCTAGTGATAGCTCACTGGGGCAAATTGAGGCATGAAGATCACTAGCGGCGATGCGATGATAGCGCTAGCCCTCATCTGGATTAGCACCCCGCTTTTCTGTGCTCTCGCTTGAGGGCAGACAAACCCTCGAAATTTTCCCGCCCTCACAAAATCGGCCGACCTTGCTCAACCTCACTTTTTGCCATTTTCCGACGCAGCAGCAGACCACGTCGATCAACAACCGCAGCAATGGCCGCCGAAAAGACTAGCAACCCCATGCGGGAGCTTAAGATTCAGAAGCTCGTTCTGAACATCTCCGTCGGTGAATCTGGTGACAGACTCACTCGTGCCGCCAAGGTGCTTGAGCAGCTGTCTGGTCAAACCCCCGTCTACAGTGCGTCGCAACCAATTTTTCCATGAGGAGGCAAAAGAGTCAATATATTAACCAATTTGACTACAGGCAAGGCCCGTTACACTGTCCGTACCTTTGGTATCCGCCGTAACGAAAAGATTGCTGTCCACGTCACCGTCCGCGGCCCCAAGGTAAATTTGAATCCGGAAATCCAACGAGGAAATTTTTCATCTTTTGGAACAACTTTGACTAACCGTGTTGGATAGGCTGAGGAGATTCTCGAGCGTGGCCTCAAGGTCAAGGAGTACGAGCTTCGCAAGCGTAACTTCTCCGAGACTGGCAACTTCGGCTTCGGTATCAGCGAGCACATCGATCTTGGTATCAAGTACGACCCTTCCATTGGTATCTACGGCATGGACTTCTACTGCTGCATGACCCGCCCCGGTGAGCGCGTCACCCGCCGCCGCCGCATGAAGAGCAGAATCGGATCTTCTCACCGCATCAAGCGCGATGAGACCGTCAAGTGGTTCAAGGGCCGCTTCGATGGCATTGTCCGATAAACGGATAAAAAAGCCAACGAATAAATTTTTTTTTCTTGTCTTGAAGGAAATGGGCATGGCGAACATTTGGGGGTAAAAAGGATCATATGGTCATGTATTCTTCCGCTTGATTTTTACATCAGCTCGTACCAAGATTTTTGAGTCGAGCAACGGCCTGAGAGACCGACCGGCGCTATGCCGGCTTCACATATAATTGCCCCTGCAATGTGATGGCACCATTTATACTTCTGGCAATGCCTGTTTGTTGTTGTGGTGGAGGATATTCGTATTGGCTATCCTCTGTCTTTTGTTTTGTAGAAACACTTTTATTTTGTTTCTCCCAGTAGCGATGTATTTGTTTGATGATGCATCACGATGGCTTCGTATCATAGAACATTGATACGGCATGTCAAAATTTTCTCAGTGGATTTCTCACTGTGACAGCAACGAGTTGTGTTCTTTGGAGATGATGCATTGTGCATGGCTGTGTCACATCATTTCAAGGTGATGAAGCATCATCAGTCTCTGGCAAGAGCGCCTACAATGTTGGTTTTGCGCAGCTGTTTCTCACCAACCAACGCAGCATTTATTATTCGTCATCTTTACGATACTTATACCTCTGCGAATTCACTTCAATGTTACTTCATAATTAAAGGATATGTTGTTCATTTTCATGATGCATATAAAGAATCGCTGCGTTGTCAATGAAAACAGAGATGCTACAATTCTCACTCCCAACTTGAACCTGAATGTTCTGGTACGAAGGTACCTTCAGCAACCCGGTTTCACCCCCTGCCTTGGCCACACCTTCTCCACGATGAGCAAATGCGTGCCTTCACGATCAGGCAGTCTAAGGCACCAACAAAATACCACCGGCAAGAAAAAAAAGCGCTCCCCTTCCAGTATTAGCCTCCGCTCCGTCTCCCTCACTAAGCTGCCCATGGAAAATTGTTAAGGCGGCGTCGGCTCCTCCAGCAAAACCGCGCAAGTGGCCGTGATTGGCCAGCGAGGCAACCCGAGAACCCCACCTTGGTCCTCACAGACTCTGCTCTCTCCATCGCCTCTCCTCCCGAAAATCTCCATTTTGCTCTTCCTGCAAAAGGCAGACATCAACAAACCCTCAATCCCCTCCCCAATTGCACGCCGCTGCAATTGCTTCCCTCTCTTCTGAGGCCCCTAGATTCCTCCCTCAAGATGTTCCGCAACGCCCTCCGCCAGTCCTCTCGCGCTGTCGGCGCCGTCGCTGCTGGCCGAGTCTCCGTGGTGAGTGTCTTTTTTTCCGCAAGCCCGAGGCCAACGATGGGGCAGAAAAAATGAATCCCGGCCGTGGACAGCGAGGAGGATGCATCACAGCCTTGCGCATCCGCCTGCAACTGGGCCTACCGACCTCAATTGAGCTCTTCTTCGACTTTTTCGAGCCGCAGAGCACGCTTTTTGAGCTTTTTCCACGCCTGCCGGGGTTCTCCATACTCTTTTATTGGCCATTCGGCTAACATGTTTTTTCTTACCCAATGTAGACTCGAAATGCCGCACCGGCCGCCATCAACGCTGTCCGCACCTACGCCTCCGACGCAAAGGCCTCGCCCACTGAGGTCTCTTCTATCCTCGAGCAGCGAATCCGTGGTGTCCAGGAGGAGTCTGGTCTTGCTGAGACTGGCCGTGTTCTGTCTGTTGGGTATGTGGAGGCCACCTATCAAAGCTGTCTTTGCTCTTTGGAGCCGCAACGCCAAATGCAATCCTTGTCAACATTGGATGCATGCGATGGAGGGCTATCAAAAGACATGCTTCTTACCGACCGATGAGCTTTTTTGACTTTTGGTATTTTTTCTAACTATGAGGATAGTGATGGTATCGCCCGTGTTCACGGTATGGCCAACGTCCAGGCTGAGGAGCTTGTCGAGTATGTGGAGATTCCTCTTCCTCGTTGCAGAAAACTTGCAGCTAACACCATCTAGGTTCGCTTCCGGCGTCAAGGGCATGTGCATGAACCTCGAGGCCGGCCAGGTCGGTGTCGTGCTGTTCGGTTCCGATCGTCTGGTCAAGGAGGGCGAGACTGTCAAGCGTACCGGTGAAATTGTGAGTTATATAAGACTGCACTGACAGAAACAATGCTAACCGCCTGCAAAGGTCGACGTCCCTGTCGGCCCTGAGCTGCTCGGCCGTGTCGTCGATGCTCTGGGTAACCCCATTGACGGCAAGGGCCCTCTCAACACCAAGGAGAAGCGCCGTGCTCAGCTCAAGGCTCCCGGTATCCTGCCCCGCAAGTCCGTCAACCAGCCCGTGCAGACCGGTCTCAAGTCCGTCGACGCCATGGTTCCCATTGGCCGTGGTCAGCGTGAGTTGATCATTGGTGACCGTCAGACTGGTAAGACTGCCGTCGCTCTCGACACCATCCTTAACCAGAAGCGATGGAACAACTCCAACGACGAGACCAAGAAGCTTTACTGCATCTACGTCGCCGTCGGCCAGAAGCGATCCACTGTCGCTCAGCTCGTCAAGACCCTGGAGGAGAACGACGCCATGAAGTACTCCATCATCGTCGCCGCTACTGCCTCTGAGGCCGCCCCTCTGCAGTACATTGCTCCCTTCACCGGTGTATGTCTATGATCCATCCCTTTCACTCCTTTCACTCTTTACTAACGTATTTATTACACCAGGCTTCAATCGGTGAATGGTTCCGTGATAATGGAAAGCACTCCCTGGTCATCTACGATGATCTGTCCAAGCAGGCCGTTGCCTACCGTCAAATGTCCCTGCTGCTGCGTCGTCCCCCCGGACGTGAGGCTTACCCCGGTGACGTCTTCTACCTGCACTCCCGTCTGCTGGAGCGTGCCGCCAAGCTCAACGACAAGCACGGTGGTGGTTCCATGACTGCCCTGCCCATCATTGAGACCCAGGGTGGTGACGTGTCTGCCTACATTCCCACCAACGTCATTTCCATTACCGATGGCCAGATCTTCCTGGAGTCCGAGTTGTTCTACAAGGGTATCCGACCTGCCATCAACGTCGGTCTGTCCGTCTCTCGTGTCGGTTCCGCCGCTCAGCTCAAGGCCATGAAGCAGGTCGCTGGTTCCCTGAAGCTCTTCTTGGCCCAGTACCGTGAGGTTGCCGCTTTCGCCCAGTTCGGTTCCGATCTTGATGCTGCCACCAAGCAGACCCTGTCCCGTGGTGAGCGTGTAAGTTATCCCCCTCCGCATCTGCACATATGCGCACCAGTGACTGTTAGAGCGCGTGAGATAGCTGACCAGCCGTGATTACAGTTGACCGAGCTCCTGAAGCAGAAGCAGTACTCCCCCATGCCGTTAACGAGATGGTTCCCCTCATCTACGCTGGTATCAACGGCCACCTCGACGCTATCCCCGTCGACCAGATCCTCAAGTGGGAGTCTGACTTCCTTGCCCACCTCAAGACCAACGAGTCCGACCTGCTCGCCACCATTGACAAGGAGGGTGCCCTGAGCAAGGACCTCGAGGCCAGACTCAAGGACGTCGTCGTCAACTTCGTCAAGAGCTTCCTCGGCTAAACAAATAATAAGTTGAAGCGGGCGTCGAGCGAAATAGAAAAAGGTCACTGTTGGAGGGGTGCTACTGTCTATACCAATTATTGTTGGTCGTTCTCTAGAGATGGAGGAAGGGGGGGTTTAAAAAGTGATGGCTGCGCCAAATGAGAGGGCCATGGCTTATAAAGGGAGACGCGCCAGTCATTCTACCACTTGTAAAATACGAGCACATTACTCAATGGATGTCCTTGATTCCTTTTGTTCTGTTAAATCTAGACAGAGACGTCTGAAAGGTGACTGTGCTTGAAATCGTCGTGCATGTGTCCTGCACTATGTGCGTAGACTACGAATAAGAAATATAAATTAATAAACATTTTAGTCACAGTTGAACCCGTTGGCAACGTTATATCATAGATTTAGAGTTAGTGATAATATTAGACGGTAGAGCGATATAGCTATAGTAGCTGAGACTAGATGAATATAGCTATAGTAGCTGAGATTGGGGAAATATAGCTAATAGTATATAAGGCTAGATAAATATAAATATAGCAGTAGAGAGCAGTAGAGAGCAGTAGAGAGCAGTAGAGAGCAGTAGAGAGTAGTAGAGAGCAGTAGAGAGCAGTAGAGACTAGAGGGATATACCTTCTGGAGCTGGATCAGTGAGGGCATCCATCCATTACCTATACCCTGGCATTTTGGCACTGATTTGCACTCTGCGTGTTCTAGTTTGTCTAGGCGGTAATCTGATTCTGGCTTTCGTATTCTATATCTATAGCATCGTGCCAGCCCTACGTTGGCGTCAGTCTTTCCCATGAACGCAGTATGATGCCCTTGCATGGCAGGCCCAATATCCCACGTTAGGCAACGCCCCTCCTCCACCTCGAGCTGTTGCCAACTGAGCTTTTGGCCTTAGACGGCGAGGGGGCAGATTTAAGTGTTGGCAGCGTGCCATGAGTTTGAACTCGAATATACCCGGGGTGCTTTTGAACACTTGGATAAGCCACAAGAGCATTGCCCATTCCATTGCTCTTTCCTCGGTCCTCCACTGCTCTCTCGCAAGGGTAGACTTCAGCTCCGCCTTATCGTTAGTTGTTCCGGTGGACTAATATGGCTCCGTCTAGCACAGAACTGAATCCGACATATGTATATCCGCAGTCCTCAGATAAATGCTTAAAGCGGGCCTCCAGCTTCTCGGGAGTAGGGTTAATGAGATTTCGGCAGCGGGCTGCCATCTTAAACTGTTCCAGGGCAGGATACCTGACCAGATATAGTGCCTTATGAAACTATGATAGTTAGGTATCTGACTAATTGCGATACTCAATTCGCCTTCTCCTGTATATATATAGCTCAGAAAACAGACATAAGAACTCGCTACGATGTGTTTCCTCTTCGAAACACGGCACAATCGAACGCCGTGTGACTGTGACCTAAAGAATATGACATCAAAGGCACATCATAGGTTACAGCTTTGCCGCATCTGCTTCGCCATCATCCTCGCCGAATAGTCCCATAAAGGCAGTGTGTACCTCGTCTGTGAGATCGCTTGCTTGCAGACTTCGTCCCTTTTTGACAAACGCTAGCCGAGAACACTCCTAAAAACAAATTCTTCGTTAGTATGGCGTAGAGAGCCAGGCATGTTTTCACTGTATGAGCACAACTTACCCTGGTCACTGCGCTTCCTCCAAACGCAGCCAAGCCCATCATCTCATTGGCATCAAGAGCAGGGTGCTCATGATCTTTCCACAAACCATCTAGATAAGCCTTTCGCCATCCCAAGAACGTGGCTACAGCACCAGTCAAAGTATCGCCCTGTCCACCGCTTCGCTTCTTTCCGCCCTCGAGATCACTGACAAGAGTGACTGTGCCATTGGAAATAAAGTCCTTGTAGCCTTTCTGGATAATTGTCACGCCGCCTAGTTCCTTGGCTAGAGTTTCTACCTTGCCCGTCTCGCTGGACTGCTGGCCGACGTCAATCTTGAGGGCGTCACATAGACGCTTGAACTCGACCACGTTGGGGGTCAGGACTGCATATTTGTAGCCTCTAATTACATCTGGATCGTTTTGGACGACCTGTAGGGCATCGGCATCGAGAACCACGGGCATGTTGGACTCTCTGGCGGCTCTGATGACGCGGGCTACGGTTGCTTGCATGAGCGGATCACGGCCTAGTCCAGGGCCTACAACTAGGACGTGAAGTCGACCTAGCATATCAATGATCTTGCGTGCTACGTGGTCGGGGTTGGAGTCTTCATCCTCTGATGTCTTGTTCTGCGGAGGTGATTGGCGCATGAGTGGGTGAACCATGAGGTTTGGTGAATATGTCTTGATGACTGCCGCGGCTGCAGGAGTGCAGATGACGTGTGACTGTCAAGTTTCGTATCAGCATCACATCTACGCTCAATCCGGCCCCAGTAGAATTCTCTGAGGTCTCCTTTTCCTCCATTGCCAAACAGTGATATCTGATGACAGAGAAGAATATCGCCAGCCTTCTTCACTCACTCACCATGTCACATCCCAGCCTCGCACTAGCCATGGCCGAAAAGTACGGAGCTCCGGTATAATCCTCGCTGCCTCCAATGACAGCAACTCGGCCCAGTTGACCTGTGAATTTGTGTCAGCTTTTTTGCCTCTCAATCGTAATGCTTCAATATGGAAATGGTGGAGGAGTTCTTCTGCAAGCTGGACCGAGAAGCCGGCCCATCTTGTCACATCGCTCATTCAAATACCTTTGTGAAAGGTGTCCAGCATCGGCGGGACCATCCGCCTGACCTTGCCTAGAATGTTTTTCGTTGATGCGGACATTTCGGGGACGTCTCTGTAGACAGACATTATCGATCAGTTGAGCAGAGAAACAAAGGAGGGAGTGTTTGTGTTGTGTGTAAGGTGATGTGTATATGAGATCTAGATTTGTCAGTGGAAAACGGGAAATTCCAGGGTAAGTGAGGGGTGAGTTACAGCGCTCCAAATCCCGTACCTCTGCTACAAAGTGAATCAGTCTAGTGATGAAGCACCTGATATTTTTTTGTCTATTGAGAGAAAAATGACGGAGTGAATAAAGAATGAGGTGAGATGTCAATTGATTGCATTTTTGGTTGATGGAGGGAATGCGTGCCCTCTTTTTGATGTGCAACACTATGATGTCACCATCACTTCAAATTTAAGTCTTATCATCCAATGCTCAAGATTGGCTATTTAGCATCCCCTGAGTCTGGTATTCATCGTTCTGAGAAGGCAAGGGATAACAGAATAAGCAGGACCTGAGTAGCAGATATAGCCTTAAATTGTTATACTGTTTGAACAGAAAAGTATCTAGCTACAACTGAGGTAGTAATAAATACGAATGGCACACAGGGGAGGACGGGGGCAAGCGAGATCTATAAGGATCAGTCGCAGGCACGTCGCTGCTTTCAAGAACGGCACCAGAAAGGCACTCCGTCGCGTGATGTCGGATGGGCAGGCGTTTCAGCATGGCTGGCAATTTGCAAACGGATGGCCATTTCTCTACCATCTGCTACTATAGCTATATTCCCCTACTCTCTGCTGCTATTACCACTTCCTGGTATTATTAATACCTACTTTCTTATTTAGATAAGATAATGGCCGCCCATTTGCTTCCGAGATCTTATTGGCCTCACAATATAGGCAGACGCAGTGAACGACAAGAATAAGAAGATAGAACCGTGTATAAAGGGCAAATCTGCGATTGCTATGCCTAAATCTTATTTGAAGCACGCCCACTCTTATACATTGGTCACCTATTCAAGTGGACAGAGTGGATGGGCCTTGCTGCATACTCCCATCCTTCTTGCTTCTGCTCAGAGGTACCTAGTAGGCAAAGCCGACTTTCTCTATGCTGGTATAGGGGTCGACTCGGAAGGCATAAGCCTTCTATAGTTGTCGCGGTCGCGTGCGATCTTCGACAGGAACTGTAGATAAAGGGGATTGGTAAATAGCTACACCATCGGGTTATTGGTCCACTTCTGCGCAGGAGGCATGTTCGTCCGCGTCAGGCAATAAAGGTTAGTATATATAATAAGGAACAAAGTGAGGCTCTTAAATCAGGCTTGGTGTAAGCGTCAGGCAAGGAATATTAGTGTATAGGAGAGGAAGGAAACGAAGCTCTGAAATCGAGCTCGGTGCAAAGGATGAAAGAACAAAGTAAAGCTGCCAAGATTAAATAAATTAAGGAATAAGAAACAAACTCTTCGAGTGCCGCGCGGCTCTCCAGAACGCGGCTGCCTGTGCAGCTGTCAGGCTCGCGCCTCAAGCCGTCGCCAGTGCTGGCACTTGAATGCTCAAGCTCATGGAGCAAGTCAAGTCGACGGTGCCAGGGATCGAGACCACAGACACTGTGGCCGTGGATGATGCCCGGGTCAAAAATCCCCAAGCCCCAGGGCGATGGTGCCCCTAGCTATCCAACGGAGATTGAAATGGGCCTTATTGGCCTCACCAATATTGAATACTACGGCCTTGCTTCTTACGCCCGTCCAGCCTTGAAGTCTGGCCAGGCACGCCCGGAGATATCACGCAATAAACAAGATCTCAGACGCGAATGGGCGCCATTATCCTGCCTGAATAAAAAGCAGGTATTGATAATACCAGAAAGTGATGATAACAGCAGACAGTAGTGAATAGTAGCAGACAGTAGCAAAAAGTAGTAGATAATAGTAAATAGTAGAGAAATATAGCTATAGTAGGAGATAGTAGATAAATATAATTATATAATCTGCTATTATAGCTATACTTCTTTAGTATCTATCACTGCCTTTGTTCTTGTCGTTCACTATATCTGCCTATATTGTGAGGCCAAAAAGCAGCAACTCTTGGGGCAAGTTTATTGAACAGAAAAGAAACGAGGGTGGTGCTGGCGGTAGACGGCCGTGAAATCAGAGATAGCGTCGCCTCCAAACCTGCGGCGAGCGTGCTCTCGGTGCTGGCCAACGTTGTCGGGGTAGAGGGCGTTAAGCAGCACCCAGTTTTGGCCAGGAGTAAGGATCGTTTCTGTGCGCGCGATGATTTGATGGCTTTGTTTCGGCGCTCGGCTCAACGAAGAACCAACCCTTAGCAATATTGTCGATGTATTCGCGTTGCTCGCGGGCATTCATATTCGCAGCCTGCTTGTGGTATGCCTTCACCGCGACGACTCCGTTCGCGTACTGCGGATGTTGCGTCGCTTTGCCAGTAGTGCGGCCGTGCTTTTGAATGAGGTATTGTTTGACGAGGGCCACCTCGAGGGGTAACGGTGGGATGTTCACCTGGACATCGCGAGTAAACTCGGCCATCTTGTCGGTCGATGAGCAAATTCGCGAGGTAAGGTATTCGGGGTTTTGGCGAGAACGCTGTTCATTTCCTGGTGGATCGCTATACCCACTCCGTCGGGCCTTGAACGTTTGTAGATGCCATTCCAGCTCTGGAGAGGGCCACTCATTGGACTCATCTTGCCTCAAAAGAACAGGGCCACGAAGATGGAAGTTTCACGGCAGGAGTGTGGTCGTTGGGGCCTGTAGGCTGAGGCTTGAGATGGAGACAGTTAGCGGAGATGAGATTGCTTCAAAGGGTTGGTAAGGTTAATTGAAATAAATACTCACATAGAGGATTTGTTGGATATGAAGTGGCGGGCTGAGATGTTGAGAGGAGAAAGGATGCAGCTCGCATGAGGAGAGTGGAGAAATGGGGGTTATTTATAGTTGGAGGCAGCAGGTCGGTGAGAGGATAGAAAGCTGGCATGTGTTTAGCAAGAGTAACATTGGAGAGAATGTCTCGTATATTGTTGGGCGCGTCTATATAGGTAAATATAAAAACAGTGGCTCTCTCTGACTCCGCCAGCTCTCGCCATCTGGCAACTTGAAACAACAGCTGCCAGCACATGCCTGGTCTTAAGTCCAATATTAAAAATAACAAATCTCTTATTACATTTGGGGCCCATCGTTGAAGGCTCGGGGTGTTGGCGGGAACGATGGCTATTTCCCAGTGGACTAATATACCCAGCCTCTCAGGCTTGGATAAACAGCACAAGTCTTAGGAATTTATAGTTCTAGCGGTAGATAAATATTTACATATATCTACTATTTACTACTATGGCTATATATATTTACTATCTACTACTATAGCTATATTTATTTATTATGTACTACTATACCTATATTTATCTACTATCTACTACTCTAGCTGTATTTACCTAGTATTTACTATTTACTACCTCGCGGCCCCGCCCCTGACTTGGTGAATCCTTCCTAAAGCCTATTAGACCAGCTGAGCGTTCCCTCAAAGGCCACCTACATTTCGAAGGATCGCAGGGGTAGACATGTGGCTGTTGTGGCTTACCGGATACGAGCTGTAGCACGAGATTGAACTGGCTATAACTCCCTGCCTGCCTCGTCTCAAGGGGTTGAGAGCCATTTGCCTCCCCATGCTTCATCCTCCTTAAAGACAAGAAAGAAACAGAGACAATTACTGAATACCGTATACTCATTCTAGTTCATCGCCACGAACGCCTCCACCACACTTCAAAATGGGCGTCGAATGTGGCTTCGATGTCTATCCAACCCTCAGCCTAGAGTGCCGGGATCTCTACGAGGCGTTCCTTGAGGAAGTCGTCCAGAAATACAAGCAAACTGTTCATCCCAACACCGGCAAGCCCCTGGTCCAAATCGTCGGCTCCCCGGGAACCCAAAACGCTTACATCTACTTCAACGTCGGCGAGGGTCCAATCCTACCGTATAACATCGACTACTTCATTCGTTTTGAATCCGGGCTCGTCGATGATGTGATGAAGTATCTAAAGGAGGTCTACATGATTGCCCGACGGTACTTCCCCAACAACGTCCAGTTTTGGGTATCGGGAGCGTCCCCATCCCTTATTCAGGTGCTGGATAGGATTCCGAACATGAGGGGGGAAGAAGGAAAGCCACAAACGGGAGACAAGTGGTACAAGGTGCAGGCTGAGCTGTCTCGTCTGAGCAGAGAGCAGGGACAAGGAACAAATGATAGAGAGGACGTCAAAGGCATGGACTCCCCACAAGCTCAATGATATAGATACTAAGGCATCCTCTACGGCCAGCTCGACAAAGTCGAGGCCATATACTAGCAACTGCTTCAAGGTACCTATATATCATTTGCCTTCCATTGTATACATTCCTTCTACTCGTGAAATATAGAAACACCCATCATGTAAGCCATGTAAATCATGTCTTAGGACCCCCGAAGCTGAAATCTCCAATCCTCACACCCATAAGACCCAAGAAGCCTCTCTTGGTTTGATACACGTAACACATACTATTGAAATAGAATAGAAACATCTGTGCGCGGCCTAATGATGAAACAACGGTAGCACTCACGGGACGACAAGAGAAGAAATAGATACTCCCGTAGTAGTACATAAAGGAACCAACTATTTATCAGGAATCTATCTGTTACGAAGGACTAGATCGTGATTTGATGAGGGCGCTTGGTTGACGTTGACCGTGCTGGTTTTAATCACGTGGTGAGCTTTAGGTGGGGAGTCTCACCAGTTGACATTTTAGAAACTTGCTCTTTTTATAAACTCCGACTTGCTCATATACTCCAAATATATGTATAACACAATCCCTCAAGGCTAAACTGCGCAGAACCGCCCTATTAGTAAGCTGAGCTTCTACAGGGCGTATTCTGCTATTAATGTTCTATGTTGACAGACTTATGTACATAGACGGCTCCTTGACCTTAAAAATGAATCCAGCGCAGCTCCCACTACAATCGCAGCTCGTCCACCTCCGCAATGTCCTATCCACAAACCCAACACTAGTCCTTGTGCTCACACGTGCCGCATCACTCAACCTCCCCAACTGGTACCTAGCCGCCGGTGCCCTCTCACAAACCATCTGGAACAATGTCTCATCACTCCCTCCCGAGACAGGAATCCACGACTACGACCTCGTCTACTACGACGCCTCCGATCTCTCCTATGAAGCCGAGGACGTTGTCATCCAGGCCGGCAAGCGGCTTTTCGCCGACATCCCCGTGGAGGTGGAGATTCGTAACCAGGCCCGCGTTCATTTATGGTATGAGAAGAAATTCGGGCTCGCACGTCCCGCAAATAAGAGTGTCGAGGATGGTATCGACTCGTGGATATCTACAAGCGCGATGCTTGGTGTGAGGCTGGATGAGAATGGGGAATGGATCTTTTATGCGCCGAGGGGGCTATCTGATTTCTTTAACATGGTTGTTCGGCCGAACACGGCCTTTGCGAAGAGGGAGAATTATGAGAAGAAAGTAGAGCGGTGGAGGGCAATTTGGAGCGGACTCCAGGTCGAGGCTTGGCCAGAGAACGAATCTAAATAAGCCCCTACACTGCCTTTCTCTGTTTCATTGTTCAGACAAGACCCAACGTCTAGCTCGCGTAAAATGATAAATATAGACATACAGTGGCACTCCATTTTGGTTTCACGAAATAACTCATTTCCACATAGAAACAACCCTTCACTTTACAAATGCGGGCTATCACGCCATAAAAGCTCGAGCCCTCACTCGTGGCTTTTATTCCGTCGCCTTAGTACAAGTAAAGCCAACAGGAACCACAGTGGGCCATTGCTTCATAGAGCGAAGCTGTAAGACATTCATTCTCTCTTAGCAGCCAATGAATGGTATGACGAGATCTCGAGGTTCGCTCCAGAACGCGGGCCAATGCCTAGATCTCTGCGAAATGAAGCCTGTGGCGTCTCGTGGCTGCCTGCATCCAAGCTTCATGTTGCGTGGCACCGATCATGCAGGCTGGCTATCAGTTACCAGAACATGAAGATACTGCGAATTGCCAAATACATACCATAGATGAAAAGACAGTGATAATACCAGAGACTAGAGGAATATAGCTATAGTAGCAGATACTACAAAAAGGTAGCGATAGTAGCAGAAAGTAGAGTAAAGTATTGATAGTAGCTGAAAGTAGTGATGGTAGTAGATATTTGAAGAACCACATATTTATTACTTACTGAATAATTATCACAGCTATTCTAACATTCTACCATTTGAACCTCACAGTCGCTGGGATGCTGGCTAGTATTTCTCTTAATTAAGAACTAGGTGGGTGAAGTAAAATGCTTCTTTTGTATCGCGCTATCGTATGCTTTGAACTCGTTCAAGTCTCAAATGCGCATATACCTAATTACTTTTTTAAATGAGATATGCCGACGGCCAAACCCTCGTAGATGCCCATCATTAATTTCTGGAGATATTCCTTCCAGACTATGGATACAACAAAATTTCACCGATAATAACTCGGTAAAAATCCACCTTGATTGTGATAGAGAGAGCTAAAGAGCCTCAGAATATCACAAAACGCCAAGTGTAACATGCAAACTGTCTCGTGTATCGAGTTCACAAAAACAACCGCCCCCAGAGGTATCATCAAAAGAAATAACATGACAAAGGAAATCCGTTCGTAAACTCATCATTTTATGTTGACAAAATATTGGAAAGCAACAACAAAAAAAGTGTACAGGCCAAAATTGACGCCTCAGATGACCATGGAGTTGTAGGCAAAGATAGGAGAATTGTGTCGATTGATTGCGATTTAGAGACGGCTAGTCGAGTTCTTGCGTAGGCAGGGGGCCAGTCTCATCCCAGAGCTGGCTGTTGGAATCAGGCTGGTATTGACGGTTGCGGGTATGGATATCAAGCAGCATCTCCACCAACGTCTCTGCGTCTCCGTATAGAGAACTGAGATCCTGTCCAGTAAAGCTGTGCCCCAGTCTGCATGGGCCAATCCTAGGCTTTCTATATGCTGCAAACACGATGCCTCGATCAATCATCTCTGATAGTCGAACTCCTGAAACTGGGCTGTCTCGATCGCGTGAAGAACTTTGAGAGTATTTGCCCGAGTAGAAGGAGCATGCGTAGCCACGCGCGATTTCGTGCAGCTGCGCTTCTGTGTTTTTGTATTCGACCCAGCCCTTGGACCGCAACATAGTGGCATGAGCCTCCGGGGAAATTTGTAGTGGCGATGGGACTTGATCAAGGCCATGCGCTGCCAACAGTCGACCAACTAAGGGCCTCTTGCAAGAACTCGCAGACTCGAGGTCGAAAACTTGGCCACGCGGTCCGCCTGGCCAAAGATTTACCACATATACAAGGTCGAAATCATATCTCTTTGCAATTCTAGCGGCCTCGAAAGCAGCGGCAGTAGCAGGCCGGCTGACAGGAGGAGGCGTCAGTGTCAGGAGGGGAGAAGGCTTAGGCGAAGGGGGAGAGGTGTCCATTGGGAGCGGAGAGTGCAGTTGCGTGCCGCTATCAGATTCAACGTCTAGATTATCAGGCGCCAATTCAGCAATATCGTCATCGCTCAGATTCAGAAACTCGTTGAAGTCAGGCTCCCGCAAGGTAGAGCTGTTGGATGATGCTTCAGAGAGGGACGAGTCGCTGAATGAATCGTTCAAAGATGGATAATCAAAAGTTTGAAGAAGCTGATCTTCAATTTCTTCAAAGAGGGCTTTATCGATCGCAATGTCGAAGATTTTGGAATCGGCAAGCAGGTTGCGCGCGTTGCGCACGGGTAGAATCTCGGGCGAATATTCAGGAGTTGGTGGAGTATCATAGGAAGTTGTTGGGACTCTGATGCTCTCAAATGAGCGGCGGCAGGAGTCGATGTCTTCCAAGTCAGGGGATGGAGGGGTGTCAAGACGTGGTGTAGCTCGTAGACGGAGCGGAGACTGAGAACGAGGACTTGGGATCTCGCGTATCTCTAACGCCGTGGACATTGGTATCGCCTTCTCCTCTGGGCTCGGCGAGTTAGGAAATTGATATTCGCGAAGCTTCGCCACTAGAGAGTCTGCCTGTGGGTGAGGGCCAAGGAGGGAAGGCGATCGGGTAGGCGAGTGACTGAAGCCTGGACTGGAGGCATGGGAACTCAGTGAGCCTAGTCGAGAAGGAGTGACATCCGGGGCTGAGGGAGATCGACCCGTCGCTATTCGCAATCGCACTTCCTCCCGAGCTGCCATGCGAGTGGCTGTCGGGCGAATGAAAGAAGGAGAGGGGAACTGGGGTTCTGTCGGGGTGCTGATAGAAGTAGCAACCGAAACAGAGGCAAATGAAGGTTTGCGCTTGATGCTGAATAGCCTCTCGAGGCGATCAAATCCGGTCGCCATCGTAGTGGAGAGATGTTGAGGGAGAAGGAGAAAGAATGAAAGAAGAAAATTGAAACGAAAGAAAGAGAGACAGTGAAGATGGCAGATGGGAATCCGCGTCGAGGGCGGCAGGGAACGATGTGTGTTAAATGTCTTTGCCGCTTCTGTTTTGATGGAGAAAGGCTGGGGAGAAGGAACTGGCAGAAGTTTGTGGACAGAGTGAACAGCTGGGTGGTTTTTCGAAGTAGAGTGCGAAATTAATGGGTGGCAGGCAGATCCCCATACAAGGTGAGAAGTGAAGCAGAAGTGAATCAAAAGTGAGAAAACCAAAACAATGATGGCGAGTCCACTCCGCAACACCTCGCCCAAGGGCGGCTGCCAAGTGATGAATCAAAGACACCTGGCCGGTACCCTTACGGCAAGGCCCAATCTGTCGCAAGATCTGTTCGTGGTACCTAATCTGTTCGCACCGGCGCCAAAGCGAGCGTAGTGCAAGATATGCGTGCCGTAGGAATGTGTCAAAGTGATGCACCTCGCGATGCTGTGCGTGGATGCGGCTTGTATCTCCTGCGGCCGACGGTGATAGGCCGTGTTAAAGTGAGAGGTCGCAACAACGAAATGCGAGCTGTTTTCTGATGATGAATTGCCGAGTTGCTGCTTTTTTTAGATGAAGATGTTTTGGATGCAGTTTCGTACGGGAGTGATGTTGAATTCCAAGCTGGTAGAAGAGCTTGAACTCGCAGGCGGTTTCTGAGAGGCGATGCGATACCGCGATAAGACGTGTAAGTGAATGGAAGGAGCCGCAAAGGGCTGTTGCCAATATGCCGACAGCCGGCTCTGCAGAAGAACAGAAGGAGCAACAGCTACAAGACAGTGGAATTTGACAAGAGCGACGACTTGAAGCAGAATTTCTTCAGTTCAACCTCAAGCACGCGGGAACTCCGAGTAAACAAGGAACAAGTAACAGGGCACAGGCAGTACAAGACACATGAAGCCAATACTTCTGAGCCAGAGGGGCCGAGGGAGACTTTTATCGTGTCTCCAAGGGCAGGACCAAGACCGCGCAGTTCCTGTTCCTCCCTCCAAGACATCCCAGACCCTAGACCCAGACCCTGGGAACCAGCATCCAAGAACAAGCAAATCGGATATCCTCCTCCACCGTCCCCACGGCATGCGCTCGGATGCACCCAAGCCACTCGACTAGCAGCCCGAGGCCCAAGAGAGGAAAAAGCTGGTAGACTGGAGCGACTGGAGCCAAGAGCCACTTCGGACGCAGGGCAGAGACAAAATGCTAGATTAGCGCCGCGGCTCACGGACGTCGACCAGGGTGGCGTGAGGCCCTCAACTGATGGTAGAGAGAGATCCGCCCTGAGGGGATGGTTTAGCCAGCTCGGGGATGTGGGATGAGGCATCGCCCTCCCGCTCGCCTCCAGCCCTTTTCCCCTGCTGGTGCGAGCGCACATCGGGCGGGTGAGACATGTGGGCAGCATCTAGGCTGAGCGACAAAGCGCCTCTACTCGTACTTTCTCACGGGACCTCAGACCCGAGGTATGCATCACACAGCCGTGCCATCCAAGACGGTACAACTCGAGAAAGAAACAGCGCGGCCAATGGCCACCTCCTCGAGCCTTTGGTTTTCCGTGTCCTCTAGCATGTTCAAAGCCAGCCTTAGCGCATCAGTCTGCTCCATCGTGGCTTGTTCCCATATGGACATGATGTTTCATTTCTTTTGTGTCTAAGCGGGAAATAGAGGGGTTTTGCTCGGGTAATGTGACAACCGCATCGACAAGCGATGTCAGATTCACACCGACATCAACTGCCTCCGATGAATAGCTATATCGCTCCAAGTATCTACTACTCTCCCTACTTTCTGCTACTATCAATATTTTACTCTAGTATCTACTACTAATGCTAAATCTATCTAGCATCTGCTACCATGGCTATATGTTATCAAAGGACATGTTCACGACCCCTCCTCTCCAAATACACCAAGAAACATTAATCTATTGTCCTTGTCCACTCATCCCGATCAGAGTTGGTGGTTTGTTTTTACTACTACCAAGTACGGACTCAAGGGAGACTCGAACGAATTATATGCAGACCAAGGGCGGCGGCCCCACTACCCTCATGCAAGCCGCGGCCAGCATGCCAGTCGGCGATCTAATTCATATCATCGCTCACATCTCACATTCTGCCCTTATATCATTTGCCCCTTCAACAGGGTGATATTAGTACTTGATAGTCTGTGAGCCACTGAGCTGACGAGATGTATTAGTACTCTACTCGATCTCGGCCTTGGCCTTGATGTGCGACCTATCATGCGGCACAGATCACTACAACAATCACGTACGGCAGATTTGACAGGACCACACCTCTACCTGGTCCCCAGTTCTTGGATTCGGGAGCGTTGGTCCTCGACTGAGGAAATGTCGCCGGCGCAGATGCCACTGGGATCAGATTGCCCCGAATAGAAACAGCAGTCTACCTTGCCGTGGCGCAAAATCCAGGCGCGGGAGGCAGCGTTGTAATCGCTAGCCAGTGCTTCACATGGATAGGAGGTCATACGTGATACAAATTTCTTGCTTTTGTTCCGTCCCTGGCTCGTCTCCCTCGAGATGGAGTTGCACAGCTGTGCTCTTCTCGTCCCCACCACCCGCCACCCAAGAAAGCCGTCATACAGTCCCATACTAGATTTGGTTTTCCTTTTCGCAGACGGCACAGCCCGAGTCATGAGCGGTTACCGCATGCTCTATTCATCATGCAGAGTCTGGCGCAGGCCAAACGGATGCTTCCTTCAGCGCCATCGTCAAAAAATTTCAAGCCAGTCCCTATTGGGGTATTTACGATATGTGATACTCGCCTGCTCAAAGGATCACAAGAGCAGGCGGAGCCCGAAAAAAAGAAAAGAAAAAAGAAAAGGGCACATAGGAAAAAGCAATACCTTGCGAGTTGTCATTTCGCCTCTGCCCTGTTGTGCGAGTATACTCGTATGCACCCAACTACGGCTAGTAACCGTGGCGCCGGCCGCTAGCCTTTTGGTCTTGACCAGACGAGCTGACAGTGGCAGTTTACGGCAGAATGGCGTCCAATGATGCAGCTTGAATTGCTCCCGCCTCCAGACCGAGCTGCTGTCCTGCATATTGGCCTGTCCAAGATTATTGACAGGCATGTAACCACTTGTCACACCCATAAATCCACCACTGTTTATACCCCGTCAAGTGGAGGACAGAAAAACCGAGACCGAGAAGATTTCAAACACCCACGAGTAAAATCATACGCATACTAGAAAGGGAGTAGCTGCTTTAATATCTACATTTCGTAAATAACTGCTATTATATTTATATTTCTCTAGTAACCGCTATTATATCTATATTAATTTACTAACTGCTACTATATTTATATTTATTTAGTAACTGCTATTATATTTATATACCTAGTAGGTAATAAAAATCGGCTGCTGGTGAATAGGCGTTCCTTTACAAAAGCAGTACTCGATGAGTTAATAAGGTGCTTATTTATTAAATGTGTGCACTTATTCATTTGCGGTCTCACTTTTTCTGTCATCCGCTTGCCCGTGTTAGGCCCATCTCCTCATCACAACTTCCCGGTCCACACTACGACTATTACGGTATTGACTCCGGTTTCTGGTCCGGGAATCTGATCAACGGCCGAAGTGCGCAGCAATCCGCATTAAGCCGCCTCGGACGATACAAGACACGAGGATGGCTTGGGGATGCCTTGACCAGCTACTGCTTGGTGTGGTAATTTAGGTATGGTGACACAGATGCGCCGAGTACGTTGCATCGTGTTACCAGTTTGCCCAATCGCTATTCACACGCAAGCCGTGTATCTCGGTGTCTACGACCGTGTATCCTCCAGTATCTGCTGCCATCCCTTCCCTAGTCTACCCTTTCCCATCAGTATCTGCTATTCTAAGTACTGTTTTTTAATAGCTGCTACTCGCGCTATTCCTTCCAGACTCTTCTACTATCACATTTAGCTAACCAACGGCTAACATGGAATACTAGATAGCTACTGGTTTCAAGTGTGAAACTACAGTATAGCCTTGAAAATATCGTTGCCTAAGATGGAGTATGAGAATGATAACGCACCAGCGGCATTTACGAAGGGCCACTGTTGGTCTGGTAAACCGGTTGGTTCCGGAAAGCCACGGATCATAACACATGTGTTTGAGGGGAAAAGCTTGGGGCATTATGAGATCAAAAGTGAGCTTCACTCGTCCGATGGTGATCCATCGCCCTTTTTAGCTGTTTCATGCACCACGTGCGCAGATATTTTCTCATGAAGCCACATGTTTGTGCAGGGTCAAAGCAACAAATAGCGCAGCTTGGTATCCAGCAGCTTGTATCCCAGGTCATATCCATACCAAGTACCTGTGTAATAGCAGGTACTAGGTACCTAGCGTATAGACAGATACGTAAACAAGCCCTTGTCGAAACGTCTCTAGACTATAAGAAATAAAACTTCTACTTCAGATTCAGGGTGAAATTAATCGCTTATAAGAAACCCGAGAGGGGCGCACAAAGGCGAGATAAGTCTATGGGGATGATTTGATAGATGTCACTTTCGACCGCATCAACCACTTCGATTTCCAAGATTGCGAGCTTGAGCGGGAACCCAAAGGACACCTTAACGACGACTAAAACGAATTTTGGTACACTACCAGACTTGCTCTATTTGAAGGGTATGACAGAGCAATAGAAAGTGGAAAAGCAGTAATATTAGAAAGTAAAGAAAATAGCAGATACTCGGATAATTAGACATTGGGCACAAAAACAAAAGATTGCTACGCTTCCTTTCAATCTCGCCACAGCACTTCTTATTCATGTCTCTTCCGCTCACTGTTATATTTTGAACGACCTTACGACGGCGACGAGACATCTCGTGTATCCATCGATGAGCTTATGGGCTGTCGCTGGTAAGGTACTGTTCGATGCTTAGTAGTATTTTAACGAGGGGGAGGAGGAGGAGGGAATAGCAGTTACTAGAAGAACACACTGACTACAAGAGAGATAAAGGCTCGTCTTTTACATCTTGTTATTACACGCTTAACACTGCCCATGTAGCCGTGCGGTTGCGACAGAAGTATTTAGACAACATAGACATTTCAGATTTAAAAGGGGGGTTGTAAGTGGGATGGCTAGTATATCTTATAGCAGTCATATCTTCGTTAGATTGATTGTAAAGAATTTTTGAGACCTCTTATTGGTGTCTAAGACTATCCTGCAATTCATTCTCTCTCTTGAACCGTGTCATATATTGTCACGTAGCATATAACTATATTATATGGCGATCCGCCGCTAGTCAAAGGGGATTCTACGTAATGTCTCTACATGGCCCTTCTTCATCTCCTGAGCAGCAGCAAGACTACTGGGCACCTTGATACCACAGCAGTCGCCCCAGCCCGTGCCGTCGTGTGCCTGACCTGTGTGGCTATGATGGGAGTGATCCTCGCCACTGTCTTCACCAACAGCTGATGGATCTTCTTCACTCATACCAGGAGCAGCAGAGATGAGAGACCCGAACATGAAATGCTGCATCACCGGTAGTTTTCCCAGAACCTCGGCAACAAACATACGGCGCATACCTCCGTCGATTTTAGTCCATGACTTGGAAGATGAGATGTCATCCAGCATGGGGCTGTGCCATCGTAGGCCTTTGACAGTCTTTGTGCTGTTGACAAAGTTGACTTGGCCGAGATAGAGATAGTCATCACCAAATTCCTCGACTGTGAGGTCCTGGTGAATGGCGCGAGGGGTGATGTACGGATGGTGTAGAAGCTGAGAGGCGCCAAAGAGGAACGGCAAGAACTGGTAATCGTCCAACCCCCAAACACCGTGGGAGCCTGCAGGCTCCAGATAATATGCCATCTGGACGACCCGCATCAGGGAGATGTAGCGAACAAAGACTCGGAGAACAAGTGCCTGGAAGTCGGAGCGCTGCAAGATGCCGAGCTGGTACAGACAAAGCAGCCACATCATAAAGTTGAGCTCGTGTCCTGATCCATAGTCGATTCGATTCCGGTTACCGAATGACTGGGCAAAATAGGCAGATGCCTCAGCGATAGCATCTGTGTTGTGCAGACCCAGACTTTCATGCCATGCTAGGGTCTTTTCGTTCACCAGATCCAGGAAGCCTCTAAATGCCTTATTGCCGAAGCGAGAACCACCCTGCTCGTTGGGTGGTGACTGAGACACAAAAGCTTCCGCTTGGTCCAATATGCTTAAAATTGTCTTGACGCCCTCACTCAAGGATTCATCCCTGACGGCAGACTTGGGTGTGTCAACTACAGACTCAGATAGGCCAAAGACCCAGGCCGCAATGAGGCTGTAGGTTGGAGAGGCCAGAAATAGCTCATGGTCCTGCTTTGAAAGAATCCGCCTGCTTGGGAGCTTGTAGCTCCAGTCCGCCAAGTCCGGGGGCGAAGGGAGAGCGGGAGTCTGAGGAATAGGAGTTGGGTTGGAGGGGCCGGGTCTCCTCCTGCGAGGCTCGAGCTTGGGGATTCTGGCTTTCAGGTTGGGGATGCCCGAGGCCAGGGATGGTGAAGGAGCTGGCTGGGCGGGTGATTCGGAGGCCATGGCGCGCTTGTTCGGATTCTCATTCACCGTCGGATGAAGAAGCTGTGCTTTGTAAGATGCAGGATGAAGAAGCTGAGGAGCTACCCGGATGGCGAAAATCGGTACCTGAATGTGCCAGCAGCTCAACCCCACGTCACTGGTGAGGGGAGGTCCCCACAAGGTCTCTGCTAGTACCTGAACCTGGGAGCGGCAGCCACACCAGCCGCAATCAAGGTACCTGAACAAAGAGTCTACTTTGGCAGATCGAGACTAGCAAAGCCGGGCTCCTCATCACGGGCAAAATTTCAATCTTGTGCATATCTGAGTCTCAGGCACTTTGTAGCCTCATCGTCGTCTTTCTTTCACCACAACGCCTCATCTTTTGCAGCCATGGCTCCTCCTACTGCTGAGCTGTCACATCTCCCCAAGGCAGATGGCTCGGCAAATTTTGCATTCGGCGGCTACACAATCACAGCGGCCGTCAATGGGCCAGTAGAGGCCCAGCGTCGAGATGAGAATCCCTTCGAGGCGCTGGTAGATGTGAATGTACGGCCAGCAGCGGGAGTTGGAGGTGAGTTGATATCACGGTGATGGAGATTTTCATTCGTCCGGCTGACATCTATCGCTGTCTTGTAGGAACGGCCGAGCGCCAGCTAGAAGCTATCCTGCAGCCTGCTCTGCGACATCTCATCCCGGTCAGAAACTTCCCGAGATGCGTGATTCAAGTCACGCTCCAGGTCATGGAAGTGCCTGAAAACGCCTATGTGAACACCAAAGTGCTCCAGCCCCGACTGGTGAGTGATGTTATCTCCTTTTTCGTGTTCTTCTATACGAGCTTGGTTTGGTCGGCTGGTCTCACACTCATTTCCGTAGAATCTCGGAATCATTCCAGCACTTCTCCACGCCTCGATTCTGGGTCTCCTAACGGCAACAATTCCACTGAAAACAGTGGCTTCAGCAACTTGCCTAGCAATTACGAATGATGATGAAAGCACTGTCAAGGTAGACCCGACGCCTGCGGAAATTGACCAAGCGAGATCTGTCCACGTGCTGGGCTTCACGGCCAGCCGAGACCTTCTCCTGGCCGAGAGCGAGGGCTCTTTCTCAGCAGAAGAGTGGGACAAGGTTCTCCAGACAGCGGAGAAAGTGTGCTGCCGCAGCCAGGAGGCCGAAGACGACGCGGAAATGGGAGGCTACGGGGCAGAGTCCGAAAATGTGCAACAGTTTATGCGCTCAGTCCTGGAAGCTAAAGCAGCCGAAGGTCTCCACTGGAGGTGAAGCATTTGGCGTTGTTGATACGTCATTTCTTCCCTATCATTGGCTCCCCCTTTCGATAGATATCACGGGCGCCAGCAGAGACCGTTGTGCCCATTGCATCTTTGCGATGGTGCGGAGCGCCCTGGTTTAGACGGGCGATTCACAGGTGAATTCACAGGTGATACGTGGGAGCCAGCTTTAGTGAGGCGCTATCACCTCCAGGAACACGACGAGACTGGACGGAAAGGATGGGACGGAAAACGCTATTGGATTTGTGATATTCCTACGAGATGCCATCCAAACAGGTCAGCTGGGTCGAGATAGCAGTTCGCTAAGCTGCATTAATAATTCCCGAATATGTCGCTGCATCTCGAGGAGGGTGCGCCAAACAGGCTGAATTCTTTGATGATGGAAAAAGTTGGGGGAATATACACGTGGGGTATGATACATGGGACTCGTTTATTAATTTGGGTAGCAAAAGGAATCAATGGTCCCCAAACGGTGGACAGAAAAGCCGAGACTGGGAAGATTAAGAACACATATGCCTTAAATAATACGCCTACAAATCCTAACTTTTTAAGTATCTACTCTATGTATATTTCCCTAGCATCTACTACTATATCTATATTTCTCTAGTATCTACTACTATATCTATATTTTCTAGTAACTGCTATTATATCTATATTTCTCTAGTAGCTGTTATTATATTTATATTTATCTACGACTTACCTAGTAGTAGTATTTTTCTACTCCGCCTGTTTGATAAACTGATTAGGTGCTTATATTGCTGAATGTATGCGCTTATTCATTTTGCAGTCTTGCGTTTTCTGACCCCCGCTTGGTCACCTACGTGGGATTCTGGATGGCCAACTTGGGGTACCGAATAGCAAATCGAGACATTTCTTGCCCCGGTTTCTATCTTGCCGTATCTAAATTTAGGTTGACTACTAACCTCCTCGGTAATATTTGGGCATGCATATGTGTTTTTTTGTAACAGCCCCTGGTGTGAGAGATGAAACGGCGTTTCGACCACCAGCGGCAGGGCCCGTAGCGACCGTTGCAGCGCAGAGAGAGAGTCAGTGAGTATCATTGTAATATTATTCCGTAGATAAAGGAGCAAAGGGGAAGCTGTCTGCTCCATGCTCTTTTCGAATCCAGATGCAGAACACCATGTTTAGAAGCTGGGGGCTGGTGAGACTGCCAAGACGCCGCACTATCAACCAGCGGGTATCTGGCATGGAGGAATCGCCTCCGTACTCGCCACTGGAAACGTGCACTGCGACAGGGCACTTTATGGGATTGATGGACTTTTTTTGTCTCCGCAGCGTAGCATTTCGGCCTGATTTGCTTTCCATTGTGTTTGGTTTTGGCCGTCGGATTATGGGGGCACATACCTGTCCCTGTCTCGGTAGCCCATACCTGTAAGCAGCTCTGTTCTGCAGTAAACGCGGCGCGTATCAGGTACCTGGCACTTTCAATTGCTGGGCATAATGCCCGTCTGCGTCTCAGATGCAGAGCCTTTCATTCAATGCGTCCCCCCCAGTCTTGTTCCTTCGCTCCTCACTTTCAGGGGATGCGTTTTGCGGTGCGTCCCGCTACTCCGTACTATTAGCTCCGTGTACTGCGGCGGGTAGGGGACGGTGGTCGTTGTTTCGCTCATCGCCAACGCCAAATGTTTCTGGGGGCTAGTGACAGCTTAGGAGCTGTGACGATGGCTGCATCAATTATTGACAAGGCTTGTGATAGATGATGGGATTCGTTAGCGGTCAGAGAATGCGGTTTTGATTCTTTGGTTGTCGGTTATAAAAGACTCCTGGCGCCAAGCGGGTTCTTTGTTGTTGGTTTTTCTTTGTTTGTTTTGATGTCGACGCACGCATCGAGATTAATCCCTAATCACCTCAACGGCTTGGAGTCGCAGTGCCGGAAGCAGAACTCTGGAAGTTCCTGCAAGTGCTTTTTATCAGCGTGTCTTTTCGATTTGTTTTATTTTGCCTCCTTTATTTTTGCAATTTTCTACATCATTTTAATTCCAGCCACTCTCTTCATTGCCTCTTTCGGCCTCCTTTTGCTATCGATACAAGACAGCTGTGGCAAGACCAGACCTGGCGTCGGCTCGTTCCTTCCACCAAATTCCTAGTGTCAAGAAACTTGCCCCTTTTCTGCTCCCTCAGATTTGGAGATTCTTCAGCTTCACGCTACACCTCATTTCTCCTCATCTGCGCCGATTCCATTGCCTTGTGCTACAGCTGGTCTGTTGCAGCTCAACGTCATCGTACTTTTCTCAGCGGGACAACTGTTCTGCCTCGATACCGCTAGCACGGAAATACTTGCTCTCTGTGCCTCAGCATTTGTCGAAAGAGGTAATAGGTATTCGAGCCCACCTGCGGAGAAACTCCCACTGAATAAGCAACAGTCGCAACGATCCCACAGCGCGAACAGGAAACTGCAAGGTTACGCAGACGAACCTTTCGCTCCGACGCTTCCGCTGGAGCCTAGCGTGCTGTGCTTGCACTTGCAGCGCATCGCGTTTTGCAAAATTGGATGAGGGGGATCGCTGTGACGCTAGCTGCATCACCGTACGAAGAAACTGTGCGCCAAAAGTAGCAGCCAATCCTCCGCATAATCCCAAGGCGCCGGCTGACTTTGCCTTTCCCGATTTGTAAGGCCGCGTCCCTGGCTATTGGCCCTTTGCACAGTGGTGGACTCGCCGCTGTACGGTCGCAATCTAGGCTTATACTGTTCTACAGCTTTCCACGGAACACGGGATTCCGCTATCATCTCTGCGCCTCATAATCCCGGCGTTTCCAAGCACCCACTGCCTAAGCCCGCCCGGGGTTAATAATCGCTTTCGCAATCGCATTGGCAACGCGCTGTAGCCGCTACCGACACTCGCTAGAGTAATCATGGCCGCCGTGTCGCCTCGGACCGACCTCCACCCTACACCCGAAAAGGGCAGCGGAGTTGACTCGCAGGAGTGCCCTGCTGCTTCGCTTTTGTTGGCTAAGTCCGATATATTTGACCGCCGCCCCAAGTCGTCGTCCGGCATTCATAATCTGTCCGTCAACGTCAACAAGGCATCACGATATGAAGTCGACTCGAACACGCCATACACTGCTATTCCATCGTTAGGTGGCTCTGGTGCCACGGGTCCTTCCGTTACGCCTGTTATAATTTCCCCGGCCGAACCTTCGACTGTGCCATCGCCCAAGACCGCATTTTTAACAAGCTTCACTGCACCTTCGGCGGATTCCAACCAGCAACAATCGCGCGACCAATACCAACCTACTGCTGCCCACGACCTACTTCCTCGCCAGACCATTCTAAAGGCACTCGCATCTACCACTTCTGTTTCGCGTCCCAGAAAGCCCGAGGCTCTTTCCTTCAACAACAACATGTTATTCCCTCAGAGCAACGGCGGCTCTTCCGCCGCCGCGAGCCCTCAGCAGCAGCTCGCCGATGCGCTCCAGGACCTCGCAAAGAAGAGAAATACACCGACCACAGCAATCAGCAATCTATTGTCGCCATGCTTCTACCACCAGAGATTCGACGATGCTGTCGATTTCGAAAAGGTCCTGGACGAGATCAAGAACGACGAGTCCATGTCGCACTCTCGCTTGGTCCAGACCGCGACAAGTGTCCGCGAAATCTCCAAGCAACTTCAGCGCCGCCCTGTCAAGCGCGCAGTGCGCAATGTCATGATTGTCACCAAGGCACGGGATAACCAGCTTGTCTACCTGACGCGAGAGTTGACAACGTGGCTTTTGCAAACCCCTCGATATGGGTCCGACGTTGGCGTCAACGTTTACGTGGACGCCAAGCTGCGCAACTCTAAGCGATTCAACGCCGCTGGCATTGTCGCTCAAGACGCGCGATTCGAGACCATGCTCAAGTACTGGACTCCAGATCTGTGCTGGAGCCAGCCCGAGAAATTCGACCTGGTCCTCACCCTCGGAGGTGACGGCACTGTCCTCTTTACCTCGTGGCTCTTCCAGCGCATCGTGCCCCCAGTCCTCTCATTCAGCTTGGGCAGCCTTGGCTTCATGACGACATTCGAGTTTGAGAACTACAAGAAGCACCTTAACCGCGTGATGGGAGATGATGGTATGAAGATCAATCTCCGCATGCGCTTCACCTGCACCGTGTGGAGAGATGGATCAAACGGCCCTGACGAGGGCGAGCAGTTTGAAGTTCTCAACGAGCTTGTCATTGACCGCGGCCCATCGCCATATGTCTCAAACCTGGAGCTATACGGAGATGATGAGCTCCTGACAGTTGTCCAAGCTGATGGATGCATCTTTTCCACCCCTACTGGTTCGACTGCCTACTCCCTCTCGGCTGGTGGTTCCCTCGTCCACCCGGATATCCCTGCCATCCTCCTGACTCCCATCTGCCCACACACGCTCTCGTTCCGCCCCATGGTTCTCTCCGACACCATGGCGCTTCGTGTTGCCGTCCCGCGCAACTCTCGAGCTACCGCGTACTGTGCTTTCGATGGCAAGGGACGCGTGGAGCTTAAGCAGGGTGATCACGTTACCATCACGGCATCTCAGTATCCCTTCCCAACTGTCACCCGAACCGACACGGAATGGTTTGACAGTGTCAGCCGCACTCTGCGATGGAACGTTCGAGCCGCTGCTCAGAAGCCTTTCGATGCATCCGGCATTTCACCTGATGGTGATGATGACAATGACGACAGCTGGGATATCGACACTGACAGCGCATACTATGCGAGCGAAGAGGGCAGCACTGCCGCCAGCCCCGTAAGGAGGCAAATGAGCATGCTGGGCATGTGATTTCGATAAACTCATGCAATTTTTTCACTACTCAAGTTATACATGAGCGTGTCATGTCAGCACTTTTATTGCAGGCTTTGCTTACACCGGCATTGATTCTTATACACTTTCACTGAACATATAGATATAGGATATGTTTGGAGTTTCTTGGCGTTGGAATACGGATGGGACTCCTCTGGATAATGTCCCCCTTTTTGGTTAGATTTTTGGCTCCCTCTTTAAATGACAGTCTTGTTAGACTAGAAGATACTACATACATGTAGCTAGATACGACTTGAGCAACGATGTTGAGTCGCTTGAAATGCAAAGAACACGAAGATTTCGTTTGCAACACACGTTCAGAGTAAATTTGGTGAACCAGTCATCTGACTTGTAGCTTCAGTGTCGTAGAGCCTTTAATTAGAGAGGAGCTATTCAGCATCCCAGCGACTGCGTGGAGATTGGCATTTATGTGCTATCACGGGTACTGATCTAGGCTATAATAGATACCAAACCCCTTGAGGATCTACTACTATGGCTATATTCTTCTAGTATCTGCCACTACAATGTATAATATTGAGATTATAGAGAAATGAGAGAGTCGTTGCGAACGATTGATTGATGTTGATGCTAAGTTCTAGGCTATGTTGTTAAGGGGGCGACCTTTTATAGGTACGCTCATCCGGTCTCATCTTCCTCCAACACACCCCCGAATGTGTTTTGATAGTTGCTCCTTGTTGCCCGAATTCCATAACCCATTATGAAAGAAATCCTATGAAAAATAAAAGCGTAGTTGAGCAAAGTGTAGTTGAGCAAAGTAGTGGTGTTGTTGCCGAAAGAGAATGATGCCCAACGGTAGCGCACTCAGAAGAGTGGTGGTTCGGCATCGACTTCATCATGCAATGTCCGTCTCGATAGGCATCGACTTCATCAGGCAATGTCCGTCTCCATAGCTCGCTGACAGAATCGGAAGGGGTGAGGGTACTCCATCAGCCCCATCCACTCTACCCATTTGATCATATGGGAGATGTATAGTATGACTGTGATAAGTCGGGGTCGTGGAGGTGGGAAGGCTCGATGCCAGCGGGCAGCGAGGCGCTCGTTGATGAGGCGAGTGATGAGGTGCTTGACCACGCCCTCAAGACATGGAGCAAGGAGCAGCTACGGTGAGCGCTGAGCAAGCATTTCGTTGACGCGGGTGTCGACAAGGGCCTCCAAATGAGAACGAACACAACCCCGAAGGTGTAGCGGTTGCTTCACGTTGCCCAAATCCAATAACCCATTTGGGGGATTCCATGGAGTGAGGAGGCTTGGTTGAGCAAAGTAGTGGTATCGTTGATGGCATAGCACCCGCAGGTTTGCCCTTCATACACGGCTCCAACTTCTTGTTCTTGTCGTTCACTACATCTGCCCATAGTTTAAGGTCAATAAGCAACAACTCTTGTGGTAGGTTATCCCATGTATGCTGCTTTGTGAAGCTCCTGAGTTCGTCTAGAAGCTCCTGTGGGTAATCCCATGAGTACTGGTTTCAGTTGAGCAAAGTTGTGTATCGTTGATGGAACAAAAGAAAACACGGTAACGGACGGTGTTGTAGAGCCGTGTTGACTAAAAAAACCGAAAGAAAAACTGGACGTTTCGCGTCGCGGCAACTTGCGAGAGCAGCACTTCAATGGTGACACCTTCAGAAAGGGGTGCTCCTCCGTGAGCCTTGGCGAGGCACAGGCACTCTTCAATGATCTTTGGTGATCAGGGGGGTTGAGGACACCCTTCGAGAGCCAAAGCAAAGAGTACTTGATTCAGTTGCGACGACACCTGTCCATGGCAACTCTCACGTCTAGATATGAATCCTCCCAGGTCCAGTTGTGGCATAACAGCAGTGGCAAAACTTCTCTCCCATACCATAAAGATCTCGTGGTGTCGTAATTATATTCGTATCAATAGCTGCAAGAATAAGCGTAGTATAGTCATTAAGGCTATAATAGAGGACGTTTGTTGGTCGAGTAAGATTCATATTGACTTCTTTAGTCTCGGCGCCCACGGGGCTGCATACATGTATATTTGGTACGTGCCTGCTGACATGCCGGGAATATACCTGGCGTGGCTATTTCAGGGAACCTCTCCACCCACCTCTCAACCCATGTTGCCCGGTCCTGGGTTCGCAGTGCCTCCTGCAAGTGTTTGATGTCTCTCTGGGCTCTCTCTTTCATGTCCATCACTGCCAATGGGTCTTCCATTCTGACGGCGGCCAGTGTAGCCAAGAGGTGGTCCATGGTGTCTGGGATGTCTGAGAAGGGGTAGATCTCTCGTGCCTTCACAAGGTACCACCCGGCCCAAACCTCTGAGGCTTCCATGTCCTGAGGGGGTCCCTCAAGTCCCATTATCCTGGCGAATGCATTGGGCAGGGCAGTGTGTATGTCCTCCATCACGATGGGGTGCACATGTATGCGAGATCCAAATAAGAGAGCACTTGTTAGCCGTACCGGCGTAGTGACAGTTCGCACATCCAGGACTCATGTCGTTCAGCACCACATAGGCGCTGTATGGGCCATTTCCCTTGATGCAGGCGTCGCACGCATGGTTATCCTTCAGAACAGATCCGTACATGAACTTCACGATGGAATCGGCAGCTTGCGTAGCCCTAAGCGTACGTCGGATATCCTGCATTCTATCGTCAATAGCCTTTTCCGCAGTACCATTCACAATGGGGCATTCTCTTTGAATGTCGTAAAGGAGATGAAATAGTCTATGTTGGCGGTCTATCAGGAGGGCCTCCCTTACGCCTAACTTTTGTTCCTTCTGGCGGAGGATCTTCTTTAGGTCGGATTCGGCTTGGCTGAGCGCCTTCTAGGCACTATCGCAAGCCTTCAGCCATTTGCCCAGTGAGGCTGCGCATTCCTGAATTGTTTTCTTCTGCTCGCTGGTGCCTTCCCCACGGGATTAAACGCGCTGAGGATTCAGATCCAACTTGACCTGGGCAGATCGGGTGAACTTGGTTCGCACAGTCAAGAGGCGCTGGGGCTGATACAAACGAATTAGTACAGCTCCGAATGGATAAGTTCAAACAAAATTACCTTGTACTTGGCGGGATCAATCAAAATCTTCGTCACATTCGACGAAAAGAACACCTGGCCTTGATTCCAGTAACATCCATGGCCATTTTGTCACAAGCACACAGCGTTGGTTGGATGAGTCTGCTGGGAGAGGATGATCCTGCAGACATATAAGATTTGCTCGGCTTGGTTGCCAAAACGTCTCTGGAGCCAGCTCTTGAGATCCAACGAACGGGCTACCAGGACTTTCCTGGGTTGACGCAACTCCCGAGATCACCTGGCGATTGAGACTGTTGCCAGAGTTTGATGACCCAGCTGGTCACGCATGTCTCTGAGTTTCTCCATGCTGATATCCTGGTCAACTTCGGGGCCGGTATTCTTCTCGCTCTCGCTCTCATACTCTCAATCATGGCGGTCTCTTCATCCCTGGCAATGGCCGGCAGTTGGGCATTCTTCTTTTCTGGAAGCGACCCCGGCAGCGCCGTCTGCTGGTCGAGGTAGGTGTCATATAAGAATGGAGTAACCGAGGTCTGTCAACGCTATTATGATAGGTTAGCAATTGGAAAGGAAGCTGAGGAATGGCAGATGCTGGTAACCAAGTACTTACAGGTGATGCAGATTGACGAGCTGCTTCAGCTGGAAGCGCAGCAGATTGCGAGGTGCTTCAAGATGCCCTGGCTGGTGGTGGTGAGACTAATATACTCAGTTTGCTCGGCTTGTCATTGAATAGGTATGTAGTGTGGGAGAATCGTCGGCCCAGCTATGAAGTTGGTAGTCTCAGCTTCAAAGTCGATTCCTTTTGTGTTTACCATGAACACCTTTGGATCGACGAGATTGGTGTTGGTCTTCCTAGTTTTAAAAAGCACACTCCCTCAAAGTGTTACTCAGCCAGCTCTTGACATTACGCTCCGCAGAGAGCTGGCGGGCCCATTTCGTCAACATAACGCGATGTTGGTGATCGTGGAATGAATCCTTCACCTTGAGACAATGCCAAATCACCGCATGCTTCTGACCCAGGCGGTTCAGGCGCCCATGAATCTGGAGATTCGTCTTGGGATTGAAATGCTGGCTGACAATAACTCCGATGCGGCAGGCGTCATGTAGGGTGACGCTCGTCGCCATGATATTTGATGTTCGCCACCAGAATTTGTGCCCGGGACGTTTTGTGAACAATTGAAGTGCCCCAATCTTCGAACCCTGCTTATCGGCAGATCGAACTGTGAGGGTATAGAACCCAGCCATCTTCATCGAAGCATACATCATTCTACAAAATAGTCAGTACTTGGTTATCCGATTCAAAGGGAAAGTGTAAAAAGTAAACGGTTTTACAACTGCTGGAATATAAAATAACATTCTGCCAATAGTGAAATAAACAAAAACAACTTACTGCTGGATCCATGGTGTGTCCACGTAGATCACAATGCGCTCATTGTATAGGTAGATGTATTTGTGTGCTAACTCCATGTAGGGGAAGGAGTCTCTCTTCCTCTTTTTCGTTTTCATCCGTCCGGTGTTACTCTCGTCCTTCTTTGGTGGCTTTACGAGAGATGGCGCCTTGGGGCGATCTCCGTCTTCAGGCATGTTCAAAACAGCACGAGTCTTCTGCTTCGCTTGAAGTCCAACCTTTCGACTTCGGTGATTGAGCCATCGTTGGTTCCAGTTGTATATCTCTTGATGGCCTCAATACTAGCTGACCACATCTTGTGGTGGTGAGGTAGGAAACACTGAGCGCCCACAGTCATCAATTTCTTCCATGGCGCGACATCTGCCGGGCGAGTCGGTGGGAGAAACCCTCCTACCAAGTGTATTGCCTCAAGCTTTCAAGTTTACCATGGACACTCTAAGATCCATCGATGATGTCCGGAATGTCTGCTGTCAAAGTCCTGCAAGGAGCAGGTAAGTCCATAGATCTCAGAATTGTTCGGCGTCTCCCTGGACCCAACGTTCCGTAAGATTGTAGTATTCAGCCGAGTGTTGACACGATATTCTTGTATTTCAGGCGCAGTGTGACAGGATCAGTGAGAGATGAAGACGACCCTTGTTTGATCCTCTCCGGCTATTGTTTTGCTGCTTTCAAGTTGCTAGGTTGGTATCAACATGAGCTCAGTGTCGTTTGGTTGTTGTTCCGATCAAAAACCCACCTTTCAATTGCGAACCAGTTCCATCAAGTTGAGCCAAATAGTTCGGGCCATTCCAAAGTCGTATCTTCGTGAGGTTGTTGATTCTGTATGCATACACCGCAAAGGGCTGCTGCGTATATCTGTCCATGGTGCGATGAGTTCCGTTGTAAAGGACTCCTATCGAGTACGCCCAATACGTCTGTACACAGGCTACACCATCGGAGTAGGTGCTATAGAGGCTACGGGATTGAGTATCTGAAAGAGTGCCTCTTTTTTGTTGAAAGAAAGACATTGTAAGCAGTCTTCGTGGTGAAGGTGAGTTGGGACAACAAGTATTGTCGATCCCTCTAAGAGAGAATCTATTGTGAGTTCAGTGATGGTCTGGGTCTCACCCTGTATTTGTAAAGATTGTTCAAGGCTTTTGTGTCGGCCATCTTCTTCAGTACAGACATCTTCTGTGAGCTCTCTGGCCGTCATCGTCCTGGCGACAACGGCCAAGGATGTGTTGTTCCAACTCGAGCTGAGTTGATGGGTGAAAATCTATGAGATGCTTTTGAGCTTCTGGCCGGCGAGCCCTGACTATATAGACAATTTGAGGCCAATTCACTTACGTGCCAACTCACCTACGTGCGGCCATTTGCATACTCACCGCCTGTATGTATGTGTAGATGCATGATGCCGACTCAAGTGAATGAAGATCAAAGAGTCTAGCTGGAGTCACTCAAGCAAATTAACTTCAAGAGGCAAGTAAATCATGTAGTGGCTTTCTAATATCATTGATTCTCATGCATTGGTGCTAAGTAAACAATGTAGATGTAACAATTTCTTTTCTATTCCCCCGCCAGTTGTATTCCCACCGCTCCGTTGCGCCGTTTTAAAATGCTGTTGCTGGCCTGGGAGAATCAATCCAACTGTTGCCAGTTCCAGCCGCAAGCCAATCCTTAGGACAAAAAACTCCCTTATCCGCAATGTCCAAACCAGCAAACATTCCTGTCTCTCCCAAAAGTTGGAGAGAATAATAGTTAAATAGCCTTTGATGCAGATATCCCCCTCGCCCTCTAAAGACAAAAGAAAAATGTCAAAAATCGTCAAGGGGAGTACAAGAATTCGAAATTCATGCCTTCGTATAAAAAACAAAGGGAATGATCAAGTGAGTGTGTGCAGTGATGCTTTTCTTGTCTTTCTTTTTTCCAAGCAAAATTAATGTTTTTTTTCTTCTTCTTTTCTCCCTGGTTCTTCGCCTCCTGTTTCACCTCCAAGCGCCCTGGCTCAGAGACAGCAAGCCGGCAACGCAGTCCATGTCGCCCTTTTTGCTGGGGCTGACCTCGCCGCACATGAACCGGCTTACTTCATCGTCTCGTGGGGACTCTGCCTTAGCCTCTAGATCCCGGAAGCCATGGACACCCGTTTTCACAGGAGAACAAGGCTCCGATGGCACAGTGTCAGACCGCACCAGGAACGCTGCTGGGCTCTTTCGGCCCTGCAGCGCTCGACCGATGCGTCTAGCACTCTGTGATCTAATGGGGCTGCCAGGAGCCATTTGCCGTCGTCCTTCAGCAGAAGTTGCGCCATCTCGCGGGCTCCAGTTCTCCTTGTCCGAGTCGGACGGAGAGACGAGCATGGAGACGTTCATCTTTGCGTGGAAGGACTCGCGCGGCTTCTCATCGTTTGCCCAGCATGTTTCCAGCCGAGCAACACTAGAGCTGGTACGGCCGAGCCTGGGCTTCTTGGTTCCGCGAGAGCGCTGGTACTTGGACAACGGTGCATTGCGCTTAATGCTGCTAGGCTGCAGGATGCCGCTGCTGGAGCGGAGCAAGCTAATGGCAGCAATGGCAGAACCGCTGGACTCGTGCTCAGCTTGAGCTGTCAGCTCATCGCGAGTCTCAGAGTCGGCACACAGCTCCCAAGCATGAACATCACGGGATCGGCCACGAACAAGGCGTGGTGGAAGTGAGTTGGTCAATGTTGAGATGGGGGGTAAAGTGACAGCAGGGAGTGCACTATGGCTACGCTGAAGGCTACGCTGCCGAAACTGGGGCAGAGATGGCAGAGTAGACGAAGGCCTTGATGGGGTTTCACGGACTGGAGATGACTCGTTGTTGGCCACCAGCTCAGCCTTGCCCTCAAGGGAAAGGGAAAGACGCATCTGAGACTGATATGCTCTAGATGAATTAGATGAGCAAGAAGAAGGGTAGAATGGATCGAATCTGGGAACCAAAGTCAGTGAAATGAAGACATACAATACCATCAAACATGCTATAACTTACTTCACAGAGTTGTCACGAGAGAGAGGCGTGGCGTACGAATTGCCCAGGTTCCATCGGTTTGCCAGGTAGCCGACGGAGTGAGAAGCGTGATGGACCTCATCCTGTGAGGATGGGTACAATTGCCGTTGTGGTGTCACATGTGGCAGACCGTTGGCAGAGAAGGGCGGGCAGCCGTACCGGGGTGCCGGCGTGGCATGAATGGCCTCTACACCAGCGTGGTGAGGGTGTACGTGCAGAGGGCTGTTGGGGTGGTGAGAGGGTGGTGAAAGAGGATGGTTGATAAGATCTGGAGAATGGCCGGGAGAGGGAAACGAGGCGGGATCCAACTCGACGACGATGCTGCGGGAGGTGATGGGGTCTGACGCGATGTTGTGCATGCCGCTGAAGCGGAGAGCCGCCAGCTCCTGTGGTGACAGCGGGCGAGATTTCCGCCTGTCATTCTGTCGACGATTCTGGAACCAGATCTAATTCGGCAAACAGCCTTGTCAGCTTGTGTTGTTCTCGAAGCATAAAGGGTTGCATAAATCTTTAATTGATTTAATTTGCAGACGCGTTGACCACCCCGGATCCCGGCTCGGCAGCAAGGAGTAGACGTGCGAAATTTTCAAGCAGATGACATACCTGAACTTCCTTTTCGTTAAGTGAGACGCGGTTCACGATCTCGAGACGCGCCTGCTTATCGGGCTTGGGGTTGATGGAGTATGCTTCTTCGAGGATCAACTTGTCCTTGGTGCTGATTAAGGAAAGATAAACATGTTAGCTGTCTGCCAAGCATCCGGGACCAATTGAAGCTGAAGCTGAAGCCAGGTGACCTATGTTTATGGTTCCTAGGCTCCATCAAGCAGTCAAGCAGCAAAGCATCAGGTGGACATACGCTGTTCGCTTTCTCTTGCCCTTGGGATGTTTATCTGTAGTGGGGGATGAGACGGTGGGGAGCGCGCTCTGGGCCAGGCCGGGCATGTACTCAGAGGTTCGGATAGGCGATGACGGGGAGCTGACATGACGCAGATGCTGGTGATGATGATGATCCAGGTCGGCCATGGATGCAGGCGGTGTCAGAGGGCTGTTGGACATGTTGGTGGTGGAGAGCTGTTGTTGTTGTCGTTGTTGTTGTTTGTGTCGCGGGTTGTTGATCTAAGAGGCGCCTAGAGCTAGAGGCATTACTCTCTTGGGCGTCGGGCTGTCGGGATTGTCGAGAAGCGGAGTGAGGAGGATGGAATTAGGGGGAGAGGAGGAGGATTAAAGACCAAGATAAACAACAATTGGGTGCCGGGGATGAGGAGGGAAAAAATAGAAAATAGCACTGATGGCCTGTCTCGACGTGTAGCGAAAGGACAAGGACGTGGTAAGGCAGTGGCGTGTGTTGTGGACGTGCAGGAGGCGGTGGGAATTGAATTGGGTACATAAGCTCCAGTTGCATCGGCAGGCGATCAGGTAGAGTACCTTGGGTACAGGGGGCGCTAGCGCTGCTGCTTGCCGTGGACAGCGCATAGTACAGCAGGTTACAGCACGCACAGCACGCCAACGGGCGGTCCCCTGGCGCTGGAGCCGGGAGGGGCGTGGGTGGCCGTGGGTGGCTCCAGGGGGGTTTTCGCCAGCGATCCATGGGCTCCATAGAACGGCATTCCGACCGCTGGTATCGGTACGGCGGGCGCCAGGCTCCCAAGTCACCTCCAGAAGTCACCCCTCTAGCTCTCCGGGCGCCTCGAATTCAATTTCTCTCTGCTAGCAATTTAGAACAAAAAAAAAAAAAGAGCACAATCGATCCGCGTTTCTTTTGGCTCCATTCACGGCCAAATCACGTCGCGCGCCTGGCGCTGGCATGTCCAAATAGGGAAACATGTCAAGACGCGTTGCAGGTACAAGGGTCAACCAAACGATGCATCGCCCAAAGCCCATTTTCCTGCGATTCTTCATCACTTCTTTTGTTGTTCTTTTTTGCCAATTGCACCGTAGCTTGGCTCGGACCATTCACAACCCCTGTCCGCTAGATGCAGACGACTGCTCCTTTTTTCTTCCTTCTTCACGTTCTTTTTACTCTCTCTCTCTCTGTCTCTTTCTCTTTCAACAAGTACCAAGGTAGTATGGCTCCATAGAAGAGAAGCAAAATAATACCTGTAGTATTTCCTGTAAAACAAAAGAGCCGAGCCATGCACCAAGAAGAAAAAGACCAGGATAGCTTGGCCAACGAACGCATGAGAGGCGTACACGATACCTTGCTTGCTGAGTGCTTGCATGGTCCCGCCCACAGCGTCTTGCTGTTTTCACTGTAGTGCTGCCACCACCACAAGCTACTCGTACTATTGAGTCGGAACAGCTAGCGGCTTTTTTGCTTAGCAGCAGTGCAGAGCTTAGGTTTGTTTACTTTTGGCCGCATTGGGTTCGTCGTCGATAAACAATGGAAAAGTCGGGGAGGGGAAAAAACAATCAACCTACCCGACAAGCACCAATTCTACTGTACATCACATCACATCAATCCATCAATCCATCTTGCAAGGGTATCAATGATGCTCTCGCCCGATAATAGCAACAAAAACAGCACCATGCAATCTACAGTACAGCACAGAACAAGCAGCTAAACTTCTTCATCAGGTCACTTCCCATCATCCACCCACGCTTAAAATGGGACACCGCCATGCAAGCACTCCAACGTGTCTCCCTCACTCCCATGCCACTGCTGCATCCGCTTTACGAACACCAAAGGGACTCACATCGCCCGGTGGATCGTCTTAGCGCCCAGCCCCCCCTGTTTTGGAGCCGCCACGTTGTGCGTTGTACCATGTTATGGAGTTGCTTTGCTGCATCCAGACGGATGGCCAACCTTAACTGGCAAGGCCGCCATGCCATCCTTTCTACCCAAAGCCTCTCGTGTGCTGTGCTTTTTCAACTCCAAAAGCTTGACCGCCTTGGGCTCCCCTGGTCCAGTCCTTTGCCCAGGATATCATGCTGCATCTCTGCTCCGTACGTGCGAAACCGCATTGGCCTATCACGGCCGTCCGCTCCTCCGGCCTCTTCAACGGCAAAGCAGCCGTGCCCAATGCTATGCGCTGGCCCTCGGCAGATTCGCCCAGCCTAATCTATGTACGATTAATTGAATGCCTTCCGCCTTTTTGACTCTTGTTCTGGGGCCTCACCTGACACCACCCTCTCCATTTGGCCTCTTGCTTGCCTGTTGCCTTTTGCTTCTGCCTCGTTCGTCTTTGAGTTTCACTCACACACTCTCTTCCCATATCTCTCTCTCTGCCTCTCTCCAGACCACAACACATCACCTCACGTCATATTGCATCTCCCATCTCATCTCTTCCTTTCAAACAACAACCCAATTCTTCCCCAATTCACTGATCCAATTCATCCGTAGCTACTCCGTACTCTGTAACCAGTCAAACACCAAATCCTTGCCCTCCCAATGAGCTCTCTCCCCATATGCATTGCAAACTCAACTTACATGGCCAGCTCCGTTTCCCTTGCCGTCTCTGTATCTCTACATCGCCTTACATGCCATACATACCTCCTCCGTACCGTACAAGCACATCCACGTCGTACGTGTCCAGGCCCGGCCACCTGCTTCCTACATGTACATGCGTCCTGCATCCCGCACGTCCCCCCCAGCCCAGCCACAGCATTTGGCTCTCTCTCACCGCAGTTGACCAAGCAGGGAGACCAAAAATGCTACCCTGTCAAAGACACCACACCCCCGTTTTCTCGTAGTGCCCAACCAATTCTTGTCTTCTTTGCCTTTCTGACTGCTTTTCTTCATCTCAGTCTGTTTTGGCTTGGGTCTAATTCTGCAATGCAGAGACTATCGCAATTGCGTACCTACCACCTACATAAAGCACTTGAATCATGTCCATAATATTGATGCTTGCCTCCATTAGCAAAAAGGCATGTTACATACATAACTTACTCGTGCTGCCTTTGGGTTCTACATGCAGCATACCCAAAATTAGGCAAGGCCGTGGTGCTTGCTTGTTCGTTAGACAGGGGGCCCGTATTGGAGCTTTGCTTGGACCGACCTCGTTAGTCAGTATGGAGTAACTACGGAGCTCCTCGCACATGAATGCGTTGTCCGACATGCATTCCACAAGTCTAGATGTCTCGCTGTCTGGTGCTGTCAAGAACAGGGGAGTGGCTAGTCAGTTCTCCGGCTATCAAAATGTTACATGTCGTCGAGGTTAGCTGTGTGTGCAGGCATCGGTAGCGAGATGCAGAAGAACAATCTCTGTTCATAAACAAGTATTTTGGCTACATGTACTATGTAGTAAATAGTAAAGGAAAAATGATAAACTAACAGTAAATACTAGAAGAGTGTAGTTATAGTAAGAAACACTAGAAAGATGCAGCCATCATAATAGATACTAGAGGAATACAGCTACAATGGCGTATCTTAGACGAACATAACTATATTAACAGTAATTAGTGACAGTACCAGATATTGAAAAACTAGATGGATATTTGTTATCTAGGTAAATTCCTGTAATTGTAAATCAACAGCTTTCTTTTACATCTGGTCTCGATGTCGATGCTCCAACTCCACGCAGCCGCTGGACTGCTAGATACAAGTACATAGCCAACTTGAGACGCTGAATACATGTAGTTATTCCCTATATGCATCCGTGCACGGAGATATTAATTCCGTACACGTATAGAATATTCCTCCTTATACCAACGATGCATTATGTATAAGACTCCATCATATGCGGTGCTGACTAGGAACTTACCAGTCTTGCGAGACCAAATAGGCCCGTTATCGTACATGCAGTGTTGCAGCGTGCAAGGCAATTACTCATACTCATACAACAAAGCACCGACCGGCCGAAACAGCTGTTGCTTGCAGATCTGATATCTCTGCACAGGTGATAGATGGTCTGCAATAATATTACCTTGCCTTGCTCGATCTTGTTCGGTGAGAACCAGACTAAGAAAGCTGTCAGCCAGCATTTGCCGATTCATATGCTCTGCCAGCTAATGATCTTGCCATTGTTCCACGGATTAGCATCCATGGATATGTAATAGACAGACGACAGTGGAGAGATAGTTTGTCTCAGACAGTAACAACTCACAGGTTGGTTACCTATATCAAGCTGCTATTCCGCATATAGTAGTGTGTTTACTTCACCACTCACTTTCCATCTCGACGAGTCAGGTAAAATCAAAACGTAAAATTGGGCATAGTGGTACGAAATAGGTGTCTTTAATATGAAAAAAGTCTAGCTAGGTTGGTTTTTGCCGCGCTCCCTGCGGCGACGCCCCAATAATCTACCCCCAACGAGGTACCAAGGGTATTATAGCCTTGCCCTCTCCAGTCGAGCTCATGTAAACCCGGAAATCCCCTTCCTTTATCATAAACGGTCATTCCAGCTGCCGATGGCTTAATCCTCAAGTAATCCGGGATGTCCCAGCATCATCAATAAAACACTTTTTGCCGTCGTGCGATTCGTTTACAGATCATCGTCAGACAGCTCACCAGGAAGAGGCATGGCGGCGGCCTCGTCCATCTCCTTCTTGTACTGCTCCAAGAGAGCCTCGTCGACCTGAGCGGTGGGAGGAGCCAGGGCGGGGGCAGCGACGAACTCCTATATCGATAGCCAGTCAGCGCATTGTCACGATATACCTGAGTTTCACGTCAACGGGAGTACTAACCAGGGCGGGGTTGCCAACAAGCTTGCGGGCCAGCCACAGGAAGGGCTTCTCGAAGTTGTAGTTGGACTTGGCGGAGATGTCGTAGTACTGGAGGTTCTTCTTTCGGTGGAAGGTGATGGTCTTGGCCTTAACCTTTCGCTCCTTCACATCAACCTTGTTACCGCACAGGACGATGGGGATGTTCTCGCAAACGCGGACGAGATCACCTGTAACCATGAGTCAGTACCACTATCCAATATGGTTTATGTTCAGGATGGATATCCAAGGAGGGTGACGTACGATGCCAGTTGGGGACGTTCTTGTATGTGATACGGGAGGTCACATCGAACATGATGATACCGCACTGGCCGTTGATGTAGTAACCATCACGGAGACCACCGAACTTCTCCTGACCGGCGGTATCCCACACATCGAACTGGATCTGACCGTAGTTCTGGTTGCATATCAGTATATGTGGCGCGCTATCGACGGCGGCGGTGTGTTGTAACTCACGGTGGTGAAGCCAAGGGGGTGAACCTCGACACCGAGGGTGGCCATGTACTTCTTCTCAAATTCACCAGTCAAGTGACGCTTGACAAAGGTGGTCTATTGCGTCAAAGGTTTGTTAGCGAGTGGTGGACGCCAAGGCGTAGATCGCCATCAGGGAAAAGAAAAAAAAATCATCGTTCGCCACGACAGGCAGGAGCATCGATTTCGATCTCGTTTGCGTGCAGCGCCGATTGATATCCATGAACCAAGAAATAACACACCTTGCCGGTACCACCATCGCCGACAAGCACAAGCTTGAAGGTAGGAGTCTGTTGCTCAGCCATATTGACGGCTCGAGTGATTAGCGACGAGCGTGAGGTGATGTAAACAGGCGGGGTCCTGCGAGATGGCGTTAGTCTGATTGATTTCGAATCCTGAACGCGAGCAACGGTTTGTTGATGTGCATGCAAATCTAAAACGGCCGGCAGCTCATCCAGACGGGCGCGAGAGAGGGAAAATCAAGGCAAAACCAATAGGTTGGGCACATACCTTGTGGGTTTTTGGACGACGCGAGGGTGGTGTGGACGTCGAAAAGTTGCACCGGATGGTCTTTGACCTGAGTTCTTTTGAAGGCGGCGGGGAACTGGAGACAAGGGAGCAAGACCTTGCCTCCCATCATCAAGCGAAAAATTCAGTCGCCAGGGGTGGGCTGCCCGCACGTGACATCACCGCCCTCGCCCGCTACCTACGAGAGACCTGGAATCAGCCCCTCCCTGCCTCGTTTTCTCTCTTTCTGCCAGCAGACGGAGGTTCTGCCATGTACCGCGCCAGCCAAGCGGCGAGCAGCGCCGGCAGTAAAAGCTTGTTGCAGGGCAGCTTGCGTGCCTACCGCCTGCCTGTTTGGGGCCTGCAGACCCAGCTGGGATCCATCATCTCTTCTGGTCTGTTCTCCGTCCTTCGTAGCGCAAGCCGCGATGCTGCCCAGGCGGTTACCGAGCAGGTACTGGAGGCTGGAGGCTGGAGGCTGTATGTACAACCAATGCAATGCAGAGCTGCTGCAAGCGCCCAGGAGCAATGTCTCAGGGCCCAACGAATGTGCGGTGAACGAGCTGCTACTGCAACGCCGATTGTTTGATGCAAGCAAGGGAGTTGTTTGCTCCATGGATCCTTGATTCACTTTAATGCTTGTTATTATTAGGTTGAAAAAGGTACTTTTCAAGTGCTTAAATCTCCATTCTGCCTTATACTCCATGTCTGCAATTGTGTAGGTACAAGAGGCATAATTGCATCAATACTTGCTGCCTTCTAACACAGCAGTACTTAGTAGCACCAGGGTAAGCCATCAATGCCACAAATTGGCAATATCAATCGCTATTCTTCCAAGCGGAGGTCAGAAAAAGCGAGACCGCAAAATGAATACGTACATACATGCTGTAAATATAAGCACCTAACCCACTGGTAGAACGCGTATTCAGCCAGCATTACATAAATATAGTAGCAGTAAGTAGAAACATATAAATATAATAGCAGTTACTAGAAAAATATAGACATAGTAGCAGTTACTATAAAAATGTAGATATCGTAGCAGTCACTAGAAAAATGTAGATATAGTAGCAGTTACTAAAGAATAGGTGTATAATTTAAGGCGTTGGTGCTCGTAATCTTCCTAGTCTCGGTCTTTCTGTCTTCCGCTTGTCTTCTCAACACTCCATCCCATCGAACAGTTTTCACATGACCAGCTTTGATATCTTGGCTTTCTGCAGTTCTGCGCAGCATCATGACGCAACTTTTACCCCCCTGTTGCCGCACCGGCTTTGTCAGCATCTTCCTGGTGCCTAACTCGCCCGTCCAATTGCCGCGTCAAGCTTCTCTCAACAAAAACGTTATACGAGTATCATGGCCAGTCTCCTGTCTACGATGACGCCGACAGGTGCCTAAGCGCGTGATAGATGGCAATACAGCAATAACTCGACAACGACTGTTTGGTCTTGGTATGGCGCCACTGACCCGGGCGTGACCATATTTCCATCAAGCCAGAGCTGCTGATTCGGCCAATTCGTGAGGATATTGCATCCCGATGACAGGCTAAAGAGGCAAAATGTGACAGCCTAGCATTCCCCTTCCACCCCAGTCTTTCCTTGGGGTTAAAGTCAATCTCAGCTCCTGTCGGCGAGCAACTCCATCAGGCCGAGATACTTTGATAAAGATATTTCTCTGTTGACGATTGTTAGCGTCGACCAAGCAGGTACCGGGCGATATTGGACGTACTCCTTCATTACCCTGAACACACTCTGCCACCTTTTTGAGACCATCGTGATTTGATCGGTTCACATAGCCAAAGTTGCGAATCTCATCACCGGGTTGTAAGCCAGCCTGTTGCGCTGGACTGTTTGCCGCGACGGTATTGACCTTTGCAAACGGCTCATCCAACTGTTCGGAATGGGAATCCGGTAGAATTCGAAGCTCATCCCCAGCTGTACTAGGAGCTTCATCCCCATCTTGGATGTTTGCAAAGTGTTCGTGGAGATACTTTTCTATCGCCGTCATAAGCTCCTTGTAATCATTACGTAGGCGGATGATGCGCGCTCTTGTTGTGCGGACTGTGGCATACATGTTAGACTACATCCGTGAACAAGCTTTTCGTGTCTCATTTACTCTGAGCAACGTCGAGATCTGCTCGTGGAAAGCCATCTCTAGTCAACAGCGGCGTTTGCATATCGACGCCATGCTAAACATCATATTAATCATTGCCGACTATGATTTGTATCAAGAATAAAGGGCAGACTCATACCGAATCAAGGACACTTCCCAAAGCTTTGAGTTCTGCCTCCATATCGTCCTTCTTGCGCTGGAGTTCTGCGAAGCTCTGCTTCCCTGCGTCGCCGTTTCTCTGGGTGAAGTTTGATGTCGGCCCAGAGGGCACAGTTGGTGCGTGAAGAGTATCCATCCTAAGCAATACGTATGTCCCAGCTGGAGTGTTGAAGAGGACCTTGAACTGAAAAAGAGAGATGGGATTGAAGGGTTGATCTCGATAGTTTAGAGGCAGATGATGTGGTTTGCGAACTCAGCACAGCTGTTTTAGAGCTTGTCATCACCAACAGCGAACATTCCGGGGCCTTTTTTGCGGGGTCCAGGAACAGCAGAGGCCTACGCACTCACTGAAGCCTTCAATTTTCAGCAGGTTAGAGAAAGGTACTTGGAGGGTACGCGAAAATCGCTATAAACGATTGCAGTTAGCGAGTGCCGCCAAGTATCTCCTTAGCTCGACCAGCCGGGCAGCCTTACACCATCCACTCTCTAGCTGGCCCGTGCATGTTCCATTTTCTTATACGAAGCACTAACCTCCGGCTCTTTTTCCAACTAACAGCAGCACAGACGTCACCTTGCTAATCTCTCTTTATCCTGCCAACTTCCAAGACGCGTGCCATAGCATTTTTGTTGTCGCGACGCAGGCCACAATGGCTTCCGCAGGAGATGCTCGACTTATGAAGTCGACCAAATTCCCCACCGAGTTCAATCAAAAGGTTGACATGCAAAAGGTCAACCTGCAGGTTATAAAAAAGTTTGTCACTGGGCCCCAATATGTCTTATCGCGGATCCCGCCTTTGCAGTCCTGACGCCCAATCTCACAGATGGATTGCCAACAAGATCTCGGAAATCCTGGGCAGCGAAGACGATGTCGTAATTGAGCTGTGCTTCAATCTTATCGAAGGACCAAGACATGTATGTTGGATCCTTCTCCCTTCGACTTTGTAGCGGCTTTCCATGTTAACTGTTTGGTCACCAGCCCGATATCAAAGCGCTTCAAATACAGCTTACCGGGTTTCTAGACAAAGATACTGGGCCATTCTGCAAGGAGCTATGGAAATTGCTATTGAGTGCTCAAAGTAACCCTCAGGGAGTCCCCAAAGAGCTATTAGAAGCAAAGAAGCTTGAGCTTATGCAGGAAAAGGTTGGTGTCCCGTCGTGAGGACGTCCCACGCTTACTTTCTGGGCCTAACAATCAACCTAGATGGAAGCCGACAGAGCTGCCGAAAATGCCAGAAAACGTCGCGACGACTCGGACCGCCGTGATCGAGAAATTGCAGAATTGAAGGATCGAGATCGTCGAGACCGAGCAAACGATAGAGGCGATCGATCGGGCCGCCGTGGGGATCGGGCTCCTGAGGGCCGTGGAAGAGGAGGCCATGGTTGGAGTGCAAATAGATCACGTTCTCCCGAGCCTCGGCACCGCGCTTCTGGAGATTCATACCGGCGAGACAGCTATGTCCCCCGAGGTCGGGGTGGCCGAGGGCGCGATCGCGATCGCGGCTGGCAGCGGCGACGAAGTCGCTCACCATCTGGGTCAGCGTCAGAGCGATCTCGATCTCCAAGTAGCAGTGCGTCTCGTAGCGATCGAGGCTCTAGAAGCCCCCCGCGCCGCAAAGGACCACCCGCACGATTTAGAGACTCGAGAAAGAGATCTAGATCTCCTCGCGGCGATGCTTACCGACCAAGGCGACAGTCGCGCAATGGAAGGGATCGCCGTGATGCTCGAAATCGACGCTCACCATCTTCAGAGCGCGCCTCACCTCCGCCGAAGCGAAGACGGCAATCTACCTCTAGAAGTCTCTCTGGAGAGCGCAGAAGACGTCACTCAGCTACACCATCCTCCGTTTCGCGGAGTTCCTCGGTGGCCCGTAGCCGCAGCCCCAATCACCGTCGCAATCGATCCGTCGACAGCGCTGGATCAAGTTCACACGCGAAACGCCGACAAGATCGCCGACGAAGTGGCACGACAAAAGAGTTGGAGGATGATAACGGACGTGACCGGCGGGGTGATCGTCGTCATAAAGATCATGGAGCCCCAACCAGGGGCAAGGAATCTGAAAGGCAGAGACGCAATAGCTCCTCTCCGCCCTCGTCTCCGTCAAACCGTGGCAAGTCGGCTGATATTTTGGAAGATGAATCGCGTGCTCCGAATTCCTAGCTAGGCACCGGCCGGCTACGAAGAGGTGGGTAAGCTCCTGATGGGAGGGTGAAAGGAGTAGCATGTCTAGTTCATCGCTAACTTTGCTTGAACGATGCTTGACGCAGCATAAAGCTCGCCACTCTAAAGGCACACGTGCTGGAGAGATTTTGGAAACGATACTAAGCAGCTGAGAACTTCTGATACTAGCGCTCATATCAACAATTGAGGCTAACTGCTACTAAAGCGCTCGTCTCTAGAATATGAAAGGAATGGCACGCACCTCTGCCTGGCAGAGTAAAAGAACCAGAGAAAAAACGAATTGAAACTGGATAGAACTACGAAAGTAGATATTGGTAAAAGAAAAGCGATGCATGTTTGTCACTGAAGTTTGGTCAGTTTGAATAGGCGGCAGCTCTCCAATCATTTTAGAAAATATTACAAGCGGCAATTCATCTAGTAGATATTTTAAAGAATCATGCATTCATTATTTCATTCGTACCTAAGTAATGCCTCTGAAAGGAAACCCACGGCTTTTCTTCACATGCCGTTTCGGTACTCGAAGTCCACGTAGTCGCCCTAGTTCTGGATAGCCAACTTGAGGTGCTGGATAGCTACTCCCTACTGTAAACTATGCCAGTTTCAATAAAAAGTGAGAATAAAAGAAAGAAGAAGCTGGCTAATTACTAGTTATTATGCATGCGAAACAATGTACTTATCATCAATTGATGAGACATGAACCTCCGAGATGCCCTGTTTGACTTATACTCGTGATGTTGAATAGCAGCAGAGTTGGGCGCCAGTTACTATTACTCTATTTGGACTAGTTGATAAGCAGAGTGGCATATGCTGCACGTTCTAGCTTAGCGTCTCCCGAGTCGGCTTTGCCTTTTGCAAGTTCATTTTCCCATGACAACATCAAAAGTGCCAACCGCAAAGCCATTTCCATCCGCCAGTTTGACGTTGGCATCGCTTTCGCATCGACAGTCGCTCGAGATAGAAGCGCTGGCGCATGGCCGACAACAGGCAAACAATCGCATCCCGACCCAGCGAGGCGCAGCCCACCATGGCAGAATACAAGAAAGCACAGGCGCGTGTGCGAGACTTGGTCGATCGGCGTAGGCAGCTGGAGCGCCGTCTGGTGAGTTTTTGTCTCTTCTTTTGCGCATTTACTGCGTGTGCGTAAGGCGACGCGGGCTGAACGATGGTGTTCAAATAGGCGGCGATGGAAGAGAGCATCATCCAGAAGGAGTCCGCCTACCTCGATAGCACTCCTAGCGGTAATATCATTACTGGCTTCGACAACTACATGAAAGGCACGAGCGGTGCGGCGGCCCAGCGACGCAAGACAGGTCCTGCAGAGCAGAACCGCGTCTTTTCGCGCTCATCCATCTCATACCGACCGAATAACGGGGTAAGGTGAACTTGAAGAGGGGGACTTGTGCATACGAGTCTCTAGCCCTGGCGGGCTTGAAAGGCTTTCCCGTTCTTTGCTAACTGGATGAACTTGTATAGGATTCTTCGACCCCTGGATCAGTAGGCTCAACGCCTGCGCCGACACCCCTATCCACCACGTTCCGGGACAGCGCATCGGGCAATCCTACACCAACATCTGCTGGTGGAAACAAAGCAAGCAAGCCTAAGAAGAGAGATACGGAAGATAGCGAGAATGATGCGGCGACGAACAAGAAACGAACGAATTTTGGGGCGTCGAGAAAATGAAGGATATAGGCCATGGTGATGGATTTTGGAATTTAGGTGCCTGTGTCATCCCCGCAACACTATAGCTCCCAAGGATGATGATTTGACACAAGAGCGGCGTTTTATAAGGATGCGATACACCGAGGTATAATGAACAAGGCGTTGGGCAAGAGGACACATTGAGCGATATTTATAATACATCATCATTGAAAGATGGAGCAGAGGCATAGTAAAGGCTGGACATGACCTTCTAAAACCAATGTCTTATGGGTACTACACAGTGGACTCAACCAATTCTTGTCTGTTTCCAATAGAGCGCTGAGAGAGAATATCTGGAGTGCTCACGTCACATGCTCGTTATTATAACCAAAGTCACAAGGAAACTAAATAAAATGTCTTCTTGAGAGTGGAGATTGTTGTAAATGGAACAGACTCGAGCTAGATTTGGGACTCGGCAAGTCGGCACCGTAGCAGCGAATAGATTTGTAAGTCAGCATCCGCTCATTCAGAGAGGACAGCGGGCCTCTGCGGCGAATTTACTCTCTTTTGTCTTGTCGGTCCGAGATGACTACTGGGTAGTATGCAGTAGTTCAAATAGCTGCTTATTTTGCTGCCTTCTTCAAGTATTAGCTGCTACTATCGATGCCTTCTTCTAGTTGCTGCTTCTTCTGGCGATTATTATCAAGATCAGTCTTTGGGACAGAGGATACAAAGTAGGCGAATTGGACCGCTGGTTGTGAAAAAATCACTATTAACAATTTGATCATTGCGAGATGATTTTTTGTTATGTAATTGATAGCCTGCATATGTAAGATGTAGATTGGAGTATTTTTGGTATTTTGGTGTTTGGTCTCGGTATCGATCTTACGTACTACTTCATAGGTACAATACAGTATAACCAATTCAGCGGGTGTCAGTTATCACAACGACGAACCTCCACAATCCCAAAACCGTGATACAAAAAGTCCCTTTGGCGTTCCCATTATTAATTACCCCGAAGACCCCCCAGGCTAAAAAGGTCCCCTGAGCAGTGGATTTTGATCTTAGCAGCACATACGCACGCACGTCTTTTGATAGTGCGGGGTTGCAGATGAGGGGTCTGATGGGGTTTGCAGCCATCGGGGTTCTCGTATGATGTGATAAATAGATAACCATCAATTGGGCCCTGAGCATCGCTGGCCTCTCTATTTTGTTTTCTTTGCGTCGACAATTGGTCTTGAGCAGCCCTTTATGATGACAATCCAGGCCGAAAAGTTTACGCCAGAGGTGCTCCTCTCGGCGCCACGGCGCTCGCCTGGCGTGCCCAATGCCACGGGCGAGCTCGTCTTATACACGGTAAGTTTTGCGATTTGTTGGTTGGTTGGTTGGCTTGTTTGTTGGAGCTGCGCTGGAAAAGGAGGCTTTCAATTGAGACACGCGATGTCTTGGACGTATCGCATCATCACGTGTGCAGATGAGTCGGATGAGATTGATATTGAATTAGATTGAATTGGACTCACACTGGCCCTCATCTTAGGTCTCGACATACTCCTTCGACACCCACTCCAAGACGGCGCAGATCCGCGTCCTCAACATTAAAGAGGGCACGTCGCATCTGGTCTCCGAAGACTCCGCAGCCAGCGACCCCATCTGGATCAGCGAAAAGGAGATTGCCTACGTCAAGAGCCTCGACAACGGTGCCTCGTCTCTAGTAGCGCAGCATGTTCTCGATCCGAATGAGTGAGTGAATGAATGAATTTCCCCATCTACCGTGCCGGCTTCTAGAGAAACTCACCCCTGTGTCAAATAAAGATCAAACACCATCCAGCGCTTCAGCGGAAGCATCTCCAGTCTCAAGGCCAAGTCTCTGTCCGCAGACAAGGTAGCCTTCTGCGCTGCCGCTCTGACCACCCCCGATGGACAAATGTACAGCCCGGCTTCGGAACCAAAGTCTCACACATCAGCCAAGATCTACACGTCCCTATTTGTGCGACACTGGGACTCCTGGAACACTGAAAACAAAAACTCGCTTTGGTACGGCCAGCTGGAAAAGGTTGACGGAAAATGGACTCTTGGAAACTCTGCCCTTACAAACCTACTTGCAGGCACTAATCTCGCCTCTCCTGTGCCTCCTTTCGGAGGTACCGGTGATTTCGATGTATCCTCGACTGGCATTGTCTTTGTTGCAAAGGACCCGGAGTTGAACCACGCTAGAAACACCAAGACTGATCTTTACTTCGTTCCTCTGGCTTCGTTCCTGGATAAGCCCAGCTTCCCCCAGATTGTAAAGACGGGAAGATTACTCGGATATTCAAGCTCTCCCGTCTTTTCAAACGATGGCAAGCAGGTTGCTTTCCTGCGCATGAAATCCCAGCAATATGAAGCAGACAAAACAAGGCTCTTGCTGATTCCAGACGTAACCGATCTGAGCAACGTGCAGGAATTTTACGAGACCGAGGATGACAAGGGAGGTTGGGACTTTAAGCCCGATTGGATCGTCTGGAGTCACGACAACAAGGAATTGTATGTTGCAGCAGAGAAGCACGCTCGGGTTGTTCTGTGGAAGCTCCCGTCATCACCGCTCGAAGCCAAATCTCTTCCTACTCCAATCCACGAAGACGGATCCGTGGCGGAGGCGAGAGTTCTCGGTAGCAGCTCGTCGCTGTTGATCACAACGAGGTCGCGGGTCGAAAGCTCCAACTACTCGATCCTTGACCCTGAATCCAAGTCGTCCACCACCATCTCTTCAAGCTCGAAGCAGGGTAGAACTTTCTCCTTGAACAGATCACAGTGCCAGGAGATTTGGTTCAAGGGCTCGAAGGGTTATCCCATCCATGCTCTAGTCACCTTACCTCCGACCTTTGACTCCTCCAAGAAGTATCCTCTTGCTTTCTTCATCCATGGCGGTCCTCAAGGTGCTTGGGGAGACGACTGGAGCACTCGGTGGAACCCAGCCATCTTTGCTGAGCAGGGCTATGTCGTTGTGAGCCCCAATCCAACGGGTAGCACAGGTTATGGTCAAGACCATACCGATGCCATCCAGAACAACTGGGGAGGCGATCCCTATGTGGACTTGGTCAAATGTTTCGAGTATCTGGAGAAGGAAGTGAGCTACATAGACACAACCAGAGCTGTAGCTCTCGGCGCGTCTTACGGAGGCTATATGATTAGTGAGTTGTCCCCAAGTAAAACAGTGATGGTTTCTGGAAGCGTGAATCTAACCATCATCAGACTGGGTCCAGGGCCATGATCTTGGACGAAAGTTTAAGGCATTGGTATGTCACGATGGAGTCTTTTCGACTCTCAACCAGTGGTCTACGGAAGAGCTCTTCTTCCCTGAGCATGACTTTGGTGGCACCCTTTGGGAGAACAGGGAGGGCTATGAGAAGTGGGATCCCGCCAAGCATGTTGGAAACTGGGCCACGCCGCAGCTGGTAAGCTGGATTTGAGATTGTGCCTTGTGTCTACGGACGCTAACTAACTCGACTGCTTCACAGGTTATACACAACGAGCTCGATTACCGCCTGCCCATTTCAGAGGGTCTGGCCATGTTCAACGTCCTTCAGGCTCGGGGCGTGCCAAGCAAGTTTGTCATGTTCCCCGACGAGCATCACGTAAGTCAAAGAAGTCTCTTCGCCCTATGATACAGTCTAGATACTGACAATATGTGACAAGTGGGTGCTCAAGCCAGAGAATTCATTGGTCTGGCACAGGGAGGTGCTGGACTTTATCAACAAGTACAGTGGAATCTCGGAGGAGAAATAACATACCTTATACCAAACTTCTCTTTCATTTCCCCTTTCCCCTTTGCTTTTCGGATGTTTGTTCGGATGTTGAGTTTGCGCATGTATTATAAGTTCGTGAAACATGTGGAACTTTAGGAGGCTCTTTTCAACGGTAGTAACTTGAACTTGGCAAATTGCATTGTTGTGGCTATGGCATATTGTTGGGCTTTGATGGCAGCGCATATTTATCGAATGAAATAATAAAAAAGCAGTTAGTCGGTTTTATTTAGAGTCTTCCTATTTGTACCGTAGCATATCCCTATTTAAACCGTAATACTCTACATCACAAGCTACGTTTACCCCTAAATCACAATTGCTATACCCATATACCTGAATACATCCTACACATAAGTCTATCAACTATCAGTCGGTGCTAATTCCTCTAAAAATCGCATTTCCAGCTATTTCAACTCAATGTAAACACTTCCCACGGGCTGGCTAATTTATCCAGCTCGTCAGCGCCTTATTAGGTGGCCGAGATAACTTCAATTACTTCCTCAGCCTCAGTCTCGGGGTCGGTCTTAAACACAGCAGCAGCCATCGCAGTCAGCCTCGCCGTAGAAGAAGCTGTTGCGAATCTTCGGGATCGTCCTCTTATAGTTCTCATACTCTGCAGATTTATGCGTAACCGAGAGCTCTCCGTCGACTGTGATGGAGAAATTACGATGGATATCATAGTCTTATGCAGTATTGTAAGTATATGTAATTGGGTGTAGCTCAGTGGATGGTGTGTGCACATGAACTTTAGTACTGGCACGGGCTACTACGGTTTAAATAGGAATATTCTACGGTGTAAATAGGAAGACTTTTTATTTATTTATTTATTTTCTCTTATAAATGACAAAACGAGGAAGAAGGCTTTGTATTTCTCAACTATGGCTAGAGACTCGTAGCATACAGTGTGGATTGTACTGATCTTCACTGACACTGTGGGGGTCCTTATCAGACCTGGAGCTGATCTGAATGGGAATCTCAATTCACTGATGCACCGAGCTTCACTTTAATCAGCCCTCCCGCTATAATAATCTGGCTGCTCATCCACCACAAACCAAGAGCTTCGCCCCTTGCACAATCAGCCCAGCAGTGTCGCGCACCAGCAGAATCACAGGCGAACATGCGCTGTGCGAGCTATTCTGTGCGACAGAGTCCATCGCAACGATTCTTCTAGCCACCTGGACCGCTTCACCTTTTCTTCTCTCTCTTAACAACAACCCTCAAGAACACGCAACCTCTTCGCTATGGCACGATCACCATCCATGTTTCACGCTTTTCTGCGCCCTTCCATTCTACAAATCCTTCGCGCGACTGGCTACCACAGCACGCGCCCTGCAGTGCTCGATACCCTGACGGACATTGCAGCGCGATACCTGACGCTTCTATGCGAGAAGACGGCGAACAATGCGACCAACAACCACGGCGATGCGGGCGACTACGATATAGTGGACGTCAGGATGGCGCTGCAGGAGGTTGGAGCTCTGTTGCCGGAGAGAGCTGAGACGGAGCAACTGTGGAAGGGAGAGGAGGATATGAGAGGAGTGGAGGAGTTTATCGAATGGTTTGCCGGGACGCGCATGAAGGAGATGATGGAGATGGGCAGCGGAGATACTGAATCTGACGCTACAGACTATCTGGCAGGTAAGATGGCGAAACGAGGAGAAACAAGGACAACTCCACATCCCTCCAATTTCTTTACCTGATTCTTTTTATTTTTCTTCTTCTTCTTTAACTTGGAAACATCTGGCTAACACAGCAATTTGTTTAGCCCTCAAAAAGAAACACAGCAAGACAGGCGACGACGCAAAATGGCAAGGCACCATCTTTGGCAAATTCAACGACGGCAACGAGATCCTCGTCGAAGGCGGCGCCATAACCAGCATCAGCGAATGGATATCCAAGAGAGCGCCGGAGTCAGACGCGCCCCACGAAACGACGGAGCAGAACGGAGACAACAAGCCCGAGGCCGCGGAGATGAGGAGGTCCCCTAGTTCGGGCCTCAGCTCGGTGGGGGATAGGTTGGACGGTGAGGGTATCGAAGGCATGGATCTTAGCTAGAAGGCGGGACATGGTATTTTCGAGGCTGATGCGCCGCCAGCTCATTCTACGAGGTCGAGGAAGCAGAGGAACGGGGGGCAACGTAGTTCTATGAGGATTTGAATGGGTGTTTTTGACGTCTTGGTGGACGCTGGGCTTTGCTTTATCATTTCCTTTTTGTTAATAACTGCATAGCGTTGGAGTTTTGGAAGGTTAAGAGAGACTTTTTTATGGAAATAATAAAGGGAGCAGTTATCCAGCCACCCAAGTTTATTATCCAGTATCCCATATTTTACATAAGAGCTGTACGGACTAAAGAATAATTTCAGCTACTAGAGAAAAACTGCAATAGCAGCAGATACCAGAAGGATATATTTATAATAGTAAACACTAAACGAAAGTAGCAATAGGAGTAAAGAGTAGTGATAGTAGCAGAAAGTTGGCTTCTATTTCTAAGGGCTCTTTCAGTGGCATCATTGAATACCTTCCTCCTGTCCGAGGAGGTCGTTGTCGTGTTTTTACCCGAGACGTAACGCTTCATTGCTTCAAAGTTGGCGGGCCTAAACAATAAATGATGGAGTAGGTATCTCTGCCCAGCACTAACGCCTGCTGGCTCAAGCTTGAAGTCGACGTCAGTTACCACTTCCGGAGAGGGGCCCAACAGTCCTTGTAAAGGACGTGCCGGTTTCTTTAGGTATACTCTTTTTATTTCCTATTCTAATACTTGAATTCCACGCAGTCGCTAGGGGGTTGGATAACGAATTTGGGATGCTGGATAACATTTCCCATAATAAATAAGAAGCAAAAGTCTAGAGTGTGCTTTACTTAATTTTACAATGCGTAAGAGATGCTATGTCCTCGTATGATACAGTTTATCTGCGTGAGTCCCATCTATCCCAAGAAAACCCTCGTCATTGGAGATGATCCATCCAAGTTTCGTTCCTCATATCTCTAATATACAGTGATACAGTCTATACATTTTCACCTCCCACCAGCACCCTTCTTCGGCCCCAACAGCTCATACACCCCCATCTGCCTCGCCACCTCAACAAATATCTTCCTCTTATCCTCCTCCTTGCCCTCCGCCGGCCAAAACTTCTTCTGTAAGTACGCATACAGCGCCGCGCCGCGCTTCCTATCACCCTCGAGATTCGCCGTGTTAAAGTCCGCCCACGCGAGCAGCTCCCGGTCAATCTCCCGCTTGGCCACCATGAGCTTGCTGCGCTGGGAGGGCGTGTCCCAGGTGAGCTTCGTGGTGCCGAGGACCATTTCCATGACGAGCGTCTCGGGCGGGAGGAACTTGAACGTCTCTTTGAATGCGGTGATGGCGACGAGGAAGCCGGCGTTGTCCTGGAGGCGGCGGAATGTGTGGAGGATTTTGCGGGCGAGTTGCCCGTCAATCCCGTCGGGTTGAAATACATCTCTGTGCTTGACGGTTTCTTTAAACATGGCTCGTGTGGCCTCAATCTCCTTGGTTCGGGTTTCAGGATCCCTGATGTGATATCGGTTCGCTCCCAGTGTCTTCCAGAGTGCACTGAATGTGTATGGGTCAGGCACTACTTTGCTGCTCTCTATGAGAGAGTGATACAAAGCTAGTGCTTCTTGGGTCTGGCCCTCATGGATGAGCGATTCGACAAGTTGGTTCATCATAAAGGCGTCGGGGCTTATCTCTGCCGCACGGAAGGCATCCCACAAAGCCTCTAAACGTCCATGAAGATTTCGCTGGCGGTAATTCTCGGCCAGAAGAGAAAACGTTTCGATAGTAGCCCGCGGCAAATCCGCTGGGGTGTCCTTTGGTAATGGCATGTTATAGCTGCTGGAGACACGACTGCCGGACTTTCTGTCGGTGACAAACTTTAGTCTGGACTCAATCATGCCCCAGCCAAGTGTATCTGCCTTTTCAAGATCGTCAGCGCCCCCAGACCGTTGCCATGCCCCAATGAGACCGTTCAATTGTATCGGCGAAGCCTCAACTCCCCTTGCTCGCATAAACTCCATTACGCTGAAAGCTCCATCCAGGTCTCCGGCGCCGATTAGTCGCTTCAGCCACTTGCCCAGGAAGAATTTATTTCCTATGACAGAAGGCAGGTGTCTTTGCCTCGTCATATCAATCCGGCCGTCGCTCATCATGTCAACGAAGGCGTACAGGGCATTCTCAACTTGATGAGCAGTCAGGAAATATGAAATAACTTGGTCGTAGTCCGTAAGTGTCATTTCTTTTCCTAGGAGCTCCCTCATTTGGCGATAGGTAGCCCACGCCTTCTGTCGACCTTCCTCCGTTCCCTGTTCACAACATGTTCGGATAAGAGGAATCAAGATACGCGGGCTCATGTTGCGGCCAAGAAGCTTATTTATCGCTCGTTCGGCTTGCGCCAGATCGCCTACACGGCAGTACATCCTGGCGCCGAGCTCCCAAAAGTCTTGGAATGTCTCTGAGTCTTCAGCTCCTAGTGTGCTGATACATCGTTTCCAATTTTCAATGGCCTTGGACTCCCATCCGTCAACAAAGATGGCTTCAATGGCTAGGACCTGTTGAGCAGGACGAAGGGTAGCCTTGGCATCGCTCATGTCTCTAGCAAGCCGGGCTATCCGTGATATGCTGCTGGGGCTGTCTTTTTCACTCGAGAATGCTCTCCAGAGGACTTCCCACAGAGCGGGTGGTACATCGTTCCAGTTTTGGGCTAACGCCGGTCTCGTCGCATGATAGGACTTGTATAGAGACTGTACTGCTTTTTGCTTCAGACCTGATTCCTTCTCCGCGAGAATGAAGCGTGATACAACAGAGTTGAATGTGTTGAGTTTTCGCCTTCGGTTTGGCTTTGTCTCATCGAGGTTTATGCGGACTTGTGGTATCGAGTCTCGAGGATTGCCGGAAGAATCGACATCTTCCAACGATAATTCAGGTACGTCCCCGATGAGCTGTTCTAGCACTCCTCTCGGCAGATCAGTGCTTGCTTGTTCTATTTCGGCATCGATCGACCGTGCGTAATCTTCCATCTTTGCTATAACCTTCTCGACATCTTCTGCAGAGTTAATCTTGCCCCAGTCTTCGCCCATCACCTTCAGAACGTCCCTAAAGGCATCTCCATCGTCTTGATTGCCGAATTTTGCCCTGAGGTTGACAAGATCGTCTCGCAATTCAGAGGCGCCGATGCCACTTAAAGACTCCTCAAAGGCTTGTTCGTTGGACAGCTCTTTTCGATTTTGGTCGCCCTGCTCGAAAAATCGGACGGAAAAGTCTTCTGCATTGGTCTTTGCCTTGTCAGGAGTCCGCAGGTTTTTGAGGCCCTCCAAGTAGCGAGCCATCTCCTCTCTCGTAGGCTGGCGCGTGATGTCCTCATTGGGTCGTGATCGAGGTCGTAGCCTTGGTTTGCTCGCAGTTTGAGAGGCTTGGGTGCTGTATGAAGCCGGCCGCCATGCCTGTGGAGGCGGCTTTGCGCGACCAGCCAAACATGAGCGGCAGACGATGTCGTTTCGACACCTGAGGTCGCGCAATATCGGCCGGCATGACATTTTTTGTGAAACAAATAAAGCGTAGTGCTTCCAGCACTCGCTCACTTGAGCATCTGGAACTTTTTTTTTTTTTCGACGATCAAGATTATTGCGATTGCCGTTCCAGTAGCGGATTTGCTCCCCACCATCTCGCGTTATCGATAAGCGCCCGCTTGGTGCTCCAGAAGTACCCAAGTACCTACACATACATCATCGGCGGCGCCTTTGAGGTTGCAATCAGGAGGTATGTTTTATGGATTTCATGGTTATTTTGTTTGTATTGTCATCATTTTACTTCCAGTATGGTCCATTCATGGACTGGTGGCTGCAAGTTCATTGTTGTCTCGTCGAGATCAATCTGGTGTGAAACGACCTGTGAACAACTTACAGAGAGTCGCCTTCAATTACTACTAAGGTAATCTCTTGGAACAATTACCGTGGATAAGGTACCTCACTCTCGCTGCTTTTCACAAATAATTACCTTATTTGTTAGAATATTCTTTTGAATCTCAAACGTATATAGAGTTTTTAAGGTGATTTTTTAGAGAGTTGCTATTTAGTATTACCCCAAGTGTGCTGCTAAGTACCATCTGTAGTAGTGTATTCAAAGGCTTTCCTTCGCATCCTGTTCTGTCACTCGAATTCTACGTTATCGCCGGGTTGCTAGATAGCTAACTTGGGGTGCTGAGTAATTGTGTCTTATTTTAATTCTCTGCAGCGTCTGAATCTTTTTATGGAGTCCAACGGTTCTAAAACATTGGAGGGCGTCACAAGCTGACAGCATTGCGCAGGGTCCCTTGTACGGTACTAATCATGTATTATGTTTACACTGAGCTCAATCTGTTTCCCATTCCAACTCCACGGGCTTTCTTTATCCGATGCGCACGGTACCCTTAGGATGAAGAGGTAGACACAAGACAAGCTGCAATAACAGCTCTGATGTTCAAGGACGCCATCATATATACAGGTGTTTCAATTATTTGGCATTTCTTCCGAATGTACTAATGGTAATGGATGGTCAGATAAGGCACATGGACTGAGCTCAACGGTATGGATGAACTAACTTATGGAAAAATTGGCCAAAGATGCCCGGTTTGGATTGTTGGTCGGTCATACTCTGACGCCGGGCAGTATTGCTGGCGTTCTGGTGGTGTTGAGAGAGGCCCTCAAATGCGGGCATGAAGCCGGAGCTCTGGACAATAATCATCAGTACGCGGGTTCGGTGGGGGTTCGGGGGAAGGGTATGAGACGCACTCGACGGCGGGTGCCCTGGTTTGCTGGTGGGGTTGGGTTCTGCTCGGGATTATTCATTTTGGCTGGGTATAAGGATTTCAATTGTCAAGGTTGAAGGATTCTGTAGTTTTGAATAAGATGAAGATTGATGAGATGCAATGGATTTAGGTAGCAACTTGGAACAGAAGAGAGGGGGGGGAAGGAGGGGAAGCTTCCTTATGTAGCTTCCGTGAGAGAAGAGAGCGAGCCAGGACAAGCTTTCTGACCATCAACCGGATAGCCAATGACGCCGGCCAATGACCATATCGGCTCGCCACACCATTCGCACACCGTCAAGGTCTCGATTGACATGCCGTTTGGTGGGCTTGAGGCTAGAGGCTCGATCGGCGCTAACATGGTATCAGCAGCCAACCAAGTTGTATCCGGAATTAAATTGCCAGGCGGCCGGAGTGGGAGAGACAAGAAGAGGGGTGATCGATACCCAAACCAGGCGGCTTGGATTGGATAAGCCATGGCAAATGGTTCGATATTGTTTACAAATGCGCACGAGACCTCGCATTTTCTGTGGCATTTGTGCGTTATGCTCGAACTGTGATAGCGAGTATGCATGTACATTGTGTAAGCGGACAGTTTGGGATGCTACTGCTACGTTTGAGAACGCCTGAATCCTTCGAGATGGGGCTATACTATCACTACTTTCTTCTAGTATCTGCTACTATCAATATATTTCTTCATTATCTGTTACTATGGCTTTATTTCTCCCCTATCTGCCACTATAGCTATGCACCTTTAGTAGTTGGCAATCTTCCCTGATTGCATTGGGGTCTCATTATCACGAAGGGTGTCGAGGGTGTGATGGCTCAAGGCACCTGCATCAATCGCCATCAATCGCCGCGATGCCCATCGACTCAACCTCGCCTCAACCATCTCACTTTCCCTGCCCTGTCGACTTTCCCTTCCAGTGGCGTTTGATGCCATAGCGTCATCCATCGTTCCGTGACGTATGTCAAAGACACCGGGCAACGTCCATGTACAAGGCCCATGTATGCTTTCGTTGGCGTTGATTCATGTACCGGCTAGGTGTGGAGCTGCGTGGGGCACGACAAGACCCTGTATTGCGGGGGAAAGACCCACGTCGGCAACGGAGTACGTACCGAGAGGCCCGCGAAAGCTGTCGGTCGGATTTAGTGTTGATCCTGACAGTGGTCAGCTAAGCCACCAGGAACCAAGCAGAGGTAACGAATGCCAGACCGAGACTCCACCATCGAGCTGCTCAATGGCTTGATCTTGATCTTGATTCCTTCAAGCTATTCCCCCGAGTATCCAACCGCGAAACAATACCCACCCAGTGCAGATTCTCCGAGCTCGAGTCGTCCTGGGCCTGCTTCAATGCAGAGCATACCCCTCTGCCGAGCCGGACGGTGACAGGCGACTATGAACCATGATGCCGCGTCTAGCTCCTCCGCGCGGATTCCCGACCGGCTCTCACCACCTGGCGTCGGTGCAAATGCCGATGCCGATGACGCAGAGGCAGATGCGGACGCTCGTGATCGCCCCCAGTCGCGGCAGCGCTCGAGGTCCAGCAGCGGGCGACAGCGCAGGAGGAGGGGGAGCAGGAGAAGCAGGAGGAAGCAGAATCCGGGGCTGGCCAAGAAGCTGGCCTTTCTTACCCACTTGCTCAAGACTCTCGACCTCGTCTTATTTGCTGAGCTGAGCTCTTTGTACTATATGGAGTGCGTTTACGCGGATACATCCCCCTTTCTTCTCTCCATGTCAGGATCCTTTGAGCAACGATAAGCTAACATGCTCCCTCATATAGATGTTCCATGTTTCGATTTTTCTTACGAGCCGCGCCCCAATACATGTATCTCTCCCCAAAAGACGAATCATTCGCACTTTTGATGCCAGCTACCCAACTCCACGTCCTCTTGATACTAGTGCCCAACCTGCTGTGCATGGCATTGCATCTTTTTGGTTCGCTTCCTACCGGCCCTGATTACCACCGAGGATACCAGCATGGGGGGATGGTTATCGATTTTATCGGCCAAATGCCGGCCACTTATAGACTGTATTATTTAATGGCAGACCTGCTTATCCTTTTTCTGCAGTGTCTGATGCTTACAATACACAATCATCGGGAGAGCTTGCGTGTTGCTCTCAAGACATTCCGCCCGCTTCTCTCTGAGATCTTTCTGGAGCCTGTCGCTGGTCGTTCTGCAGAAGACTTGGACGCAGAGGACCGCGGGGTTTCTCGACACGTGCCGGGAATGATGATCAATGAGACGGACGAAATTGAGCTGCAGCAGCTGGACAGACCAGGGGATGGCGAGGGATCTGAAGACCGGAGCGAGCAACCTGGAGCTGCAGGTGGAGATGGCTCTGACGAGCCACCGAGAACGCATTTGTCCGACATTATGAGTTCCGGTAACGCTGTTCTTAACGAATATCACATCATTCACACACTAAGGAACGCTGCAATGAACACTGGAGGTTCAACTGCGTTGTCTCTGCAGTCGATTGGCTATCGAGCAACCGTGGCGAGTATGCAGGGTCGGCGCCGAGGTGCGACTCTACAGACTTCGTTGGCTCGTCCGACCGGCTAGAATATATATGTATTGATATATACTAGTATCCATACATGAAACGACAAACCAATTAATCCCAAAAAGCAAGCCTTGCAGACCAATTTTTTATATACCGCTGTGATTTCGCCAAAGGGGCACAAGGGGAAACCCTCCCCCGTGAAATTAGTTAATCTAGTCTAGGCAACTTTTCTTCCAATATTACCAACGCCAGTACCCTTGACGGAGATGATTATATCGCCGCTGTCGTCATCATCGACGTCTCGTAGGCCCCAGCTACTTGCGCCAAATGTCTTCAGGTCTCGTGCGAGCTCAATTATTTCCTCCGAGGCTAGAATATCTCTGCCAATCCTCAATCGACCAACATCTTCAGAGCCCATGGCCATCAGAGTCAACACAGAGCCTGCTGAAACAGGGGTTACGCAGCCTCCCTTTGCAATTGTCTCCAGCAGCTGATAGGCGCATCTCTTTCCAATATCTTCAGGGACCTCTCCACCCGATGGCAGCACGACGACATCTGCCGAGTACAGTACGCCAACGGAGTTTGATTCTGCTACGAGACTCAGACCGTAGCCTATACCCAGTCTCCTCTTGCTGCCTGCCTTGTCTCCCGTAGGTACCAGCGGCGCTTGGTCATATTGCGCTGCGATGTGGATATCCGTGACGAAGGGGTTCAGAATCTCGCGCGCAGAGTGTATCATGCGCGCATTGTTGGAAGCTGAGACGCCAGTGCAGTACGCCACACCTCGTATCCTCTTGACTCGGCCGGGGCTGCGATGCAGATGCAGCGTCTTGGGCAGACGGACTTGGCTGGCGAAGCGCAGCTCAACGATGCCGCCACCACCTTTACCTCCAGGGCCCGCGCAGGAGCGCTGCAGGACGCGCAGCTCGATGCGAGCCGGCGGGATGCCGAAGAGGCCGAAGAGGGGGAGGATGGCGGTACGGAAAGTGTCGACGGAGACGTCGCCCGTCTCGGTAGAAGAGGTGATGACGCCAGGGCCGGAGAAGCGCACGTTCATGTGCGCCTTGGAGAAGGGCGCCAGGAGGCAGAGCGGCAGCAAGAAGTAGGAGATGCCCCTGGTGCAGGTGACGGGGATGCTGTGCTCGATTACGTCTCCGTCGGCGGCGCCCAGGCCGGCAATGGTGCCCGTGATGAGGCCCGGGTGGTATGTGATGGTTGTTCCCGAGTACGAGATCTGCATGGAGGAGCCGTTGGTGACGGCCTCGAGGAGGCGCAGGAAGGAAACTTCATGCGGGGCGAGGCCCGGGTTTGTGGGTGAGGAGCTTCGGATCTTGGAGATGTGGATGGGACGGCCGGTGAGAGTCGCAATGGTGAGGCGGCGGGTGAAGGACCGGTGGCCGGTGAACCGGAGGTATTCAGGCGAAGAGCCCGACATTGTGGTTCTTTGTATTGTGCTCTGGGATTCTTCTTTTGTGATTGTAGAAATTGGTGTATAGTTTTGGTGTCTGTATGCTCGAAGGGGAGATCTTGGTGTATATTTCGTTGTTCGTCGCAAGAATTTTGGTGGTCTGGATGGGCGAGGAAAATTATTGTTTTCTGCCGGTTGATTGGTTTTCTGTGGCTTGGAAGGGTAGGCGGTGGGCAAATTTGGCTTAGCGCGAATTTAGCCCACCTCTGCGTTAGTTCTCTGATGGACAGCTGTAATTGATACAGCCTTTGAGGCATCATTTCATAAGGCAAAAGTAGGAAATAGAGAGAGAAAATGTATTGATAAAGTGCAATAAAATTTTCAAGCATTGATTGAATATGTAATCACAGTGACCATTGAGCTCCCATATTTTGGTCATCTCAAATAGCCATGTCACAGTAACCGATGCCACTCAACTCGCATCTCACATGCCAGTTGGAATCTCATGCTTGTTTTATTTCAGCAAATAACATCAAAAGGTACTACAAAATCTCAACCCAATGGCCCATTGTCTGCTTGTACAACGCCAATAATGCTCTTTTCGCAAAAATGATCAGAAGCTTCTATAGTCTAAACCCTGTATAGAATTCCGATTTGAGCCTCCTTGAGCAGACGAGAATAAGTAGCAAGACCCATTATAAAATCAACGCCGCGCTTGAACTTTTGTGTATTACGCTTTCACCATGAAAATCTACCATATAGCTTAGTAAGCTGTTTTTTGAAAGTCCAGCAGATGTAAATACCTGATTCAATGCTTGAGCATCCATGAATGCAGCCCTCTTCTGAGCAATAAACCGGGACCGAGGAGTGATAAAGCCGCCTCTAGGTGTTGATGTGCCCGTGGTGATTGGAGTAGCTGTTCCTGAACGCGATGCTACGGCAGATGAGGCATCGGGCATCTCCGTATCAGATATGTCGCTCTTCTTTCGTTTCTTCTTGTCCTTGTCCTTCTTATCCTTCTTTTCTTTCTTGTCCTTCTTGTCCTTCTTCTCTTTCTTAGAGCCCTTTGACTTTTCGGGCCCGCTGTTTGAAGCTGATGATGCGTTATTCAGCGCATCATCCAATTCCATGGCATCTTCATCGCCCTCCTCTACAGTCAGAGCTTTGTCCTTCTTTGACTTCTTCTTTTCTTTCTTCTCCTTCTTCTCCTTCTTCTTCTTGGCCTTTTCTGAATCGCTGGACTGGTTTGAATCAGATTTCGCCAGCTTTTTAGCCCTTCGCTCTTCCTTTCGCTGTTTCTTCTTCTTCTTCTCATCATCTTCGTCGTCTGCAGACAACTCGTCGTCATCTTTTAGTGACGCAGCTTTTCTCTTCTTGGATTTCTCCTTCTTCGACTCCTTGGCAGCCGCGGGTATCTTATCATCTGCCGCCGTAGAGCTTTCTGATTCGTCTGAGCTGTCGTCCTCCTCTTGCATGTTGTCGCCGACCAACAAGCCTCCTCGCACGAACCTCATAGGTCCCCATTTCTGCTCCACGTACTGGTGCATTTTCACCTCCAATCTGGCTTGTCTCTTTTCTTCCACTTCAGCCTCAGACTTTCCGTTCAGACGACTCAGCAGGTCTGAGAAGACGTCGAGACCGGTCACTTCGTCCTCCTTCGACTTGCTGTATCCGAGACCCTTCATGTCGTCTTTGAGCGATACTCGGATATACGACGCATTCGCGGCGGTGTGATACTCAGAGTGCGCCGCATTTTGAGCTCCTAGGAACTGGCCAGGCTCCCAACCTTGCGATCGCAGCATCTTCTGGCCAAAGGTGGTGGTGTCGCGAGTCCATCTTGTGTTGTTGGGATCGTTCTGGATTCTCTTGCGCCTGCATTGAGATTAGTGCTTTGCATGAGCAGCGAATTGCTCTTCCAAAGACTCACGACTTTGACTCAGCAAGCAGCCCCATCTTGTTGACTTTTGAAGAGCCGGTCACTCTCGTGATCTGTGTTTGTATGATTCTGCACTTTTGGCTGGCCTTAAACTGATTGCGAAGTATTGGGCGGGCAGAAAAAAATATAATGTGGGGTTGTCGCATCTTATCGCGTATGTTGATTGGCCAGTACTTAGTTGGTAGGCTTGACCGAAATTGGCCTAAAAGTTCTCTAGACCCCTGTAAATCATCACCAAATGCTCAATGGAATGAAGATACACCAACTCTTTCACACACGGAGTGGCTGTTTAGCATCCCAGGATGGCTATTGAGGAACTTGTTCTCAAATTTAAATTCGGTCAAAATTACCAGATACTAAAGAAACATAGACACAGCAGCAGATACTAAAGAAATGTAGATGTAGTAGCAGACACTAGAGAAATATAGACAGAGTAGTAGGCGCTAGAGAAACATGGTTGAAGTAGCCACACTCAGAAAGGTAGAGATCACATTAATCAATTGAGTTATATTCACTGAGTAGTTGAAGTGTGGACTTGAATGAATAATTTTCATCGTATGGCCTACTGGACTTACTACTATCATTAGCTTCTTCTAACAACTTTGTGTCCTTAGATGGCTCAAAATTTTAGCAATGTGAAATATATCGACAGTAATCAGAGAACAATTGGCTAGCACTCGATGTTCCTGTTGCTGAACCTTTGATAGACATGGAGGTGAAACACCGATGGGGAAGTATGTCACTTAAGTGAACAAAAGTGACAGTCCCTCTAGTAAGAAATGGAAACTGAAACAGATGAATAACCAGTCCTATCCATGGCAGGCGTAATAAAGAGGGTTCAAAGTGAGTTGCGTGAGGTGATTTGATCCACAGAGACCTATCTACGTGTATACTCCATACCTTGAATAGAAGTGATGGTATTTATGCATGTACTTACTGCTCCACTGCTAATTGCAATTTACTACAAACAATTGTATCCATCTATGTGGATAGGAAAAGGCTACCAATGACCCTGAGAAGCCAATAGACGAGACTCCTAAAGACAAAGATTAGTGCCAAATAGAGCTTATTGATGACGCAACCGCAGAGGTTGTATGACAAGTTTCAGCTAAGCCCAAGCTATTTGAGCCAATGCTTGCAATAGATATATTACTGAATGCCGATAAAAATAGGGACAGATTATCAAGCATGCCCCTAGGAGTAATAGTCACACCCAGACTGGAGTCGTAACAAATAATTAGCGCAAGTCTGGTCCAAGATAATCCATTTCACATCAAAGGTATGCGTTCATTCGCCATCGGTCTCGGTGTTTTGTTAATGCTCCGGCCAAGGAGTCAAATCAAATCCCTGGTATGTCACCTTATTGTTACGTTCTGTCATATTGTAGCGGCAAACAGAGCAAAAGATCAGGCCAATAATTGCATTTGTAGCAGTTACTGTGCCAGAAACTAACTGCTTAAAAGGGAATGTACCATTGCGATCAACCGGATCGTGTGGAACACTTGGCTGTCCCCGAGGCACCCGCAAGCTTGGCGCAAGCGGCTTGGAAAAACTATATCAATAACGTGCCAGCACCCTCAATCCAGGAATTCGCCTCTATCCCTTTAACAATCGATATAGTATACAACAGTCAATCAATATGAGACTTACACAACTTAGTCTGACTTTACTTTCCCTTATGCCAACCTATGGTGCGTGTGGCATCATAGTTGGTAACGAAACAGACGTTTCCATTCAGCTTCGGTCTGTCGTGGACTTATACCCCTTCGGAGTCGATGGGCCAGATTATACTCTCTTCGATATTATTTTCACAGATGATGTTTTCGTCGACTATAGCTCTGCTGGCGGCCAGTCAACGCGTGGGATCCCAGCTTTCGTCCAGAGTCTTTCGGAGTCTCGAACAGCACAGAATTACACCACTATGCATCATTTTGGCAGTCAAAGCGTAAATATCTCAACGACAGTCAACGCTTCAGTGGACACGTACGTGATTGCTACCTTCTTCGGCCACGGCGCTCGCGAAGGTCAGATATATACGACATACCAAACCTTTTTGGATGACCTTGTTTTTGATGGCAAACAATGGAAGATATACCAGCGTAGACTGCAAGTTTTTGTAAGTCGCCTGTCTCTAAAAGTAAGAGTAATAAGTTACTAACCAATCATGTACTAAACAGGGTCAAGCGGGTAACCCTGATGTTATTTTTGGCTAAAATGGAGAGTCTTTAATGATCAAATATTTACCTATCTAAACTATTAGCATGAGTAATATATATCTGATCTCACCAGTTATAGTATTCGTAGATACCTATAGTCTGCTCCCAGGTGTGGTGATTCTAGTGGTGAAAACGCTCGAGAGACGGATCGATCTCCGCTGCCACTTCATCATCCCCAAATATCCATCAAATTATAGCCACCCTTTCTGCGACCTCGCTACGGAGGAAGACGACCAAACTGGGCAAGATGGCAAATATATATTTCCATCCAAAGGCTGGGGCGTAGCCTTCCTCTGACCTAGCTATTGCAGCTTTACTGACCCTCTTGATAATAAATATAACCTCTATATATTTCCATAGTGATGTACTGGATCTCTACCCATCACAGGTCCCCTACCGGTTACAAATCGTTGACCGTCGCAGATCTATCCAAAAGGGTCATACGAGATCTAAAAGCGTCATACGGGCAGGTGAGTGGCTGCAGCTTCCCCATCCGTTGCCTTATCACAAGATTCGCGGCTGACGGACAGAGACACGACCAATTAGGAGATGGGAGATGCGAGTTGACCAATCAGGAGATAGGAAAAGCGAGCTGCGGGCCGCTCCGACGGCCTCGTCTCGGCAACATAAGCCAGGAATTCCTGCACCAGCTGGCCTTGCAGCCAGATCCACGTCATAAGATGGTCGACAAAGGCGCGTCGGAGATGGGCATTCGCAGCTTTCCCATCCAATTTGATGTATCATGGCTGAGGCCACCGCACGTACGCCCAGTGGTGGCATCAGAACAGTTAATCTCCCAATTGGCCCAGTATAGCATGCACGCAGGTGTTTAGCAGCGGCAAGCCCTGCTGGCGTCCTTGATCCGGAGGATGCTTAACACGTTAAGAGTTCCGCAGAGGTCGTATATATATACTAGCAAGAACACAACGATACACATGTTGATGCTCGTTATGTCCGCTAGGTGGGTTACTGTTCACGCTGCCGGGTCGCGCAAGAACTGCCCGGTCCAAGTTTACATGATGGCTTGACGGAACTGCCTGCCGATGCGAATCGGTATGGGAAAATGGATAACTCTACGCCTTATTGCGAGTGATTCTACTCCGTAGTTGCTGAATCGATACAGCTCCAGCCAATCATGAAGTGGTTGATCCGAAGCGACCAGTGGATAGGTAGCCAACAATAAGTCCAGGGCCGCCTACCTCATTACTTTGATGCGCTTCCAGTCACAGCGCCATGGTCGCACCTATTTTTCCTGCAGCTCGTCAGCCAGACTTTCAATTAGCACCTACGTCTTTGGGCCAGCTTTGTTCGGCGAGGATACACAGATAGAGCCGTAATTCAGCACTACGTTCAAGTGTAGAGGGAGGTGTGTCTGCAGGCACTATAAGTGAAGTGAATCGTAGATGCTTTGCAGAGAGGACAGCTTTCGAGGCTGTCTAGAGCTTTGGATTGCTGACAACTCTTCGGCCTGTCGATAGCATGGGCTGTCATCTCCGCAGAAACGCGCCTTCATAGATTGTTGTTGTCCATCTCGCTAGTTAACAAAGCCCAAGCCTTTTGAGTCATCGCTCGCAGTAGATATACTACTGATTGTCGATGAAAATACCGCACAGCAAAACTATTCCTTGTTAAATAGCATACTTATAGCCACGCAGTCGAGACATGTATGGACATAATTCGGTCCGGTGGCTGAAATGGATAAAATAAAACACATGTACCCTAAACCCGCCCTAGAAGATTGTGATGGTACAAAAGCAGGAGGTGATGCTTCACACGTGTATGGAGCACAGGCGTACATTCAACGTACGCGTATCTCGGCAGTGCGTTGCTCCCGCACAAGACGATGCTCAGAGCGTACTAGCAGCATGCACTCTGCAACTAGCAGCATGCAAGGTATCACAACCTTGGAAATACGGTATTGGAGTTCCAGTCTAAGTGGGCGACCGTTTTAAGTTATGGGACAAGAGAAGACAGAGAGCAGATAGAGGCGCTCGCCATGCGCTTACGATGCTGCCGCGCGGCTCATCCCAAGAATAAATAATCAAGGGCCGCAAAATATATGCATACCAGAGGAGATTACGAGTACGATTCTGGAGGCGTATAATAGTGCGGTGCGTATACGTGCGGATTGTCTGTTTCTGTATGTTGATTCCGTCTATTCTTTGCTGCCAAGCTGGCTTATCTAGGGGTCCCTGGCCACTCCACCATCCCTTTTTCTTTATTTCCGGGGTTGGACATGCATGCGCCAAAGCAGCGCCCTCATAGGAGCATTTTGTAAACGCCGATCTCCTTAGCGGCCAGCCGCGGACGACATGAAGCTCATGGATCTGTTCACGCGCCGTTACCAACAAGGCAAAGGAAAAGAAAAACAGCCGCCTTGGTGGTGAAGAGACCCGCCTCAAGAGCCGAGCGGTCGTCCACTGGGATTCACATGCCGCGGCGTGTGGCATTTGGGTTGGCCCAGACGCTTTTGCGACTCGTAGTTTTTGGGGCAGCCAAGCGAGAACATGAACGTTGAGGAGTGCCACAGTTAGTGGGCTGAGAACTGGATCCTACCCATGCCGGGATGAAATGCGGAGCCTGGTGTAGGCCTTGGAGATCTTCAAGACGATGAGATGGGGCTTTACCATTTACTGTAGATAGCGAGAGACTTGCTGAGTGGCCTGGGAGTGACGGTTTGTGTCAGGTAACGTCTTAAGGGCCATGATTCATGATCGATGCCAGTGACGCGACATGCCGGGTACTTCAACCATAGTCTGCACGACATTTACCTGACCGCCGAGAAAAGAACCAGACGTAGAGCGTCGCCAAGTTTCTGATGTATACATGTAGTTTGTGATATCAAGCTGATAGACTGCAGAATGATGTAAATGGTGTTGCTCAGCTGTCAGAATATGTATGTGTGGTGTGGTGTGTAAGCCGCTAACACACCGATATTCATTGTATTTCTGCGTCACACATGAGATCCAGCTGCAACAATGTGTATCTCCCGAGACTAAGCAGGCTTTTTGAGACAATAAAGCCCATCTTAGGCAAGCATAGTTCATGCACACAAAGCCTACCTAGTCCTAGCTTCACGTTAGAATGCATGTCGTCGTGATACTACAGAGTAGCGCAGCGTCTTAGTACGTATCTATATGTAGTTTGAGCCCTGCAGAACCAATGAGGGATTTGCACATGCATCGACGTCCATTTTTTCTTGAAAGATACCTATTCTTTGTACACATGGGCAAAAATGGACAGCTTTTTCCTTGCAGGAGGCTGTGTATCTTCATCTTCTCGCCGAGTTCTTGTCTTGATGCCTGCCTGAGCTGACGACAGACACATTCGTCCCCCCTTTACACTAACAGCTTAAAGTAGCCTTTTATTTACTGTCCAATACCCTGCGTATCTACTACTGCCGCGGCTTTCTTCTAGTATCTGCTACTACAGCTACATTCTTCTAGTACCTTCTGTGATCACTACTGCACATAGATTTGAGGCAGGGGATGCTGAAGAGCCACTCCCTGCTACTTACACGACAAAATAAACCATACATAAAAACTCCAGCCCACTTACATCATGGGACATTTCTATTAAAACGGGTCTGGCAGCCTTGTTGCCAGTCACATCATCTGGCACATGGTGAAGTGCATGGCCAAGTTAGTACTAAAAGGGCATACTGGGACCATGAGCACTGCCAAGAGGGTCTGGGGTTCTCAACGTTTCAACGAATCCAATTACTCGCTCGAAAACACGCAGTCTCAGATCGCAGGTAATTTCCTTTCCATGCTACCTTTCGAACCCGCTAACGACTTATTGTGGGCAGAATCATGTGCATGGGATATGGCATCTCCTCCCCGGACCGGCTATCATACGTGTGCAGAGACTTGCCGTATCCTCCTCTCCGCCCCTACTGCCGGTGTTAAGGATCCATTCGCCATGTAGCTTATAATAAAGAGTGTTGATATGCGTATGGTACCATACCCGGTGCGGATAGCTACTTTGTAGATCCAGGTTTCCGTTTCTGCCTTTGACCGGGGCTTAGACTGGGTCCTGCCCTCGTCTCTGGGATACCATCGTTCCCTTTTCTTTTTCTTCTTTCTTTTCCATTTTTCTCTCTTATCTTTTCTTCTTCTTTTTGTTTCGTTCGGGCCTGCATCTGTCGAGTATTCTGCTTGGAAGCGTGCATCCTCGTGGCGATTCTTCCAGCTTCATCCTGTACATCAGCCTTCGCCCCCTTTTTCCAGGCTGATCATCGTTTGCAGACACAATGGGCTTCCTCACGTGGTGCTCGCGATGTGCCACTGGCTTGAGTATGCTGGCCCTGATCGGCCTCTGCTATTGGGTCATATCCCGAGAATCGATGGTTGAGCAGCACGGCTTCAAGTTCGAAGGAACAAGCACCGAAGGCGAGACATACTCATCAAAGACGACCAGTGTTGGGGCTGGTATCTGGACTCTCATCTTCGCCTACTATTGCCTGTTGATTCACTTCATGGTTGCCATGTTTCCCATTCGAGCGTGCTGGTCCATCTGGAGTATCACGCGGTCTCTAAAGCGAGGCGTGCAGAGCAGAGCCATGGAACAGTACAAGGACGCTGGCCATCGCCGCAACAGCTCTTCATCCTCAGTGACGAGCTCCGAGACATTGGCCTCAAGCAACATGAACGGCATTTCTTCGACCGACAGTGAGCTGAGCGATTCTCAATCCGAATACTATGTTGATGGAAAGGATGTGCCTGAAAGCCCCATCATCCACGCCATCGTCATCCCCAATTACAAGGAAGAGATGGACACCCTCCGCGAGACTCTGGACGTCTTGGCCTCTCACCCCCAGGCCCAAAGCTGCTACGATGTAAGTCGAGATACGCCGTAAAACGGCTTGGTATTCCCCCCTGTCGCTCCCCACGTGGAGTGGTTGCGCGACATGATTAGCGTGGGCTGGATGCTAATTGGTCATGCGGTCGAATTCAGGTCTACCTTGGCATGGAGCTGCGCGAGACTGGCGGCGAATCAAAGGCTCTGAGCCTTATCCAGCAGTTTCTCAAGAGGTTTCGGTCCATCGACTATACGCTGCATCCTGGAGATATTCCCGGTGAGGCAGCCGGTAAAGGCAGTAACATGGCCTGGGCGGCCCGCAAGCTCAGCTCCAAGTATCCCATGTCTATGCGCAAGAATGTCATTGTCACAGGTATTGATGGTAAGTTTGGCAGTTCTTTCACGAGACATATTTACAATGGTTTTCACTGTTTCTTGTTGTCTTGATCGCCATTGCTAAATGCATCATTTTTATTTACTTAGACGCTGTGTGCTAACCATGCCTGTGCCTGTAGCTGACAGCCACCTCTCGTCACGATATTTTGCCCAAATTTCTAATATGCACATGATCCATCCCGATACAGCCTCCACCACTCTGTATGCGGCTCCCATCATCTTCGACCGCAACGCCCACAACGTTGCTGCTCTTGTCCGCGTCGCTGATGTTCTCTGGTGCGCTGCCGGTATGTCTGGCCTCTACAAGGGGTCTGCCATTGCTCCCCCTACATCCGTGTACTCTCTGCCATTGGTCCTCGTTGATCGTGTCGGCGGCTGGGATTGTGATTCCAATGCCATTGGCGAAGATCTACACATGTTCATCAAATGCTTCTTTGCCCTGAATGGCCATCTCACATGTCGCACTGTTCTCAGCCCAGTGAGCCAGACCAATGTGACTGGAGGTGGAAAGGGAGGTTTGCGCGGTGCTTATCTGGATATTCGAGCGCGATACAGTCAAGCACTTCGACACATGTGGGGTGCTTTGGACAGTGGATTTGCATTGCGCAAGGCGGCCGCGATGTGGAAGGACAGAAAGTACACATCCAGAGCTTTCCGTCCTCTGCACCGATCTACCAGTGGCGACAATCTAGACGCCTATTTCCCAGAGTCTCAAGGTGAAGAGACCTTGGAAGTGCCAGTCGATGATGGAGTGCTTTCTGATATCACGAGAGACACACTCAAGGAGCCTCACTGGGAGCACATCTTCTACATGGGCCACCGTCTGTTTGAAGCACACTTTCTTCCCCTCCAGATGCTGATTCTAGTAGTCGCATCTGCTCTGTATACATTTGTCACTGAGGGCAGCGACGACCCCAACAACTTATCATGGATCTTTTCGACTTGCAACGTTCTTCGAACTATGGGTTTCATGGAGATGGCTGTCTACATCTTTCTCTACGAAAGCTACCATCGAGTTTGTGTGCGCACCCGCGAGAAAGACATGATCCAGGCTGGACTAGCGGATGGCATGTGCTTCTCCCATCGCTCATTGAAGAAGAACTTTGTCGACTATCTCCTTGTCCCTCTGGTAGCTCCTTTGTATGGCGCTATTCCTTGCGCTCAAGCGGAAATTGCGCATTTTTGGACCGCCGACTTGCAATATACCGTCAGCAAGAAGGCTCTTCGGCAGCGGGCAAAGTCCGTGGCCGTGGAAGATATTGCTTGAGAGAGTTTTGCGTCATTTGCTTTTGAATATTCATGTCGGTCACTTATGAGCAAGTTTTTGAAGCATCATTCGCTGTGTTTGATCACCCCTATTTCAAGCAGGAGTAAGTAAGTTACATATAATGGAAAGGATACGGACATTTTTCAGCTCGATTCATGGGAGCTACTGCGAAGGATCTAATTGGAGTTTACGGGTATGGAATACCCAGAGCGAAGAAGCATGGAGTTGGGAGCACATCTACCAGCGCACTGATGAATACACTGAAGATACATAATGGTAATATATCTAATCAGGCACTCTACATATACTCTGCGCGGGATTCAGGATTTAGTAATAGGATATAGCTATAATAAACAAATCCATCATGATGCTTTCAATTCTACAACTGCAGTGTACTGTATCTATAATTACCTCATAACTGCTACTATATCTATATTTCTCTAGTATATTTATATTCCTCTAGTAACCGCTACTATAGTCATATAGTAAAATTCGGATGCCAGCTGAAAAAGGGTTCCCCTATAAAAGCAGTGCTACTCAATGAGCTGATTGGGTGCCCATATTGCTGAATGTATGTACCTATTCATTTCCGTCTCGCTTTTTCTGTCCTCCACTTGACTGCTTCTCTCCAAAAATGGGATCTAATTTAGAGGCTGCGACTAATGCAGAGTTCCGTAAAATCCCAAGTGCGCGGAACAAGTCTTGGATTACGGAGGCGGAGCGGAGATTAGTGGGGCTTCCGAGCCGGGCGGCGAGTCGGATGCGAAACTGGAAGCCTCAGCCAATCAATACACGACGGTGCCTGAAATGGGCGAGAAAGTATATTATTGTCATGCATATCCTCTTCTGCTTTATCAAATTGGTGGCTGAGATGGAGACTTGGTGGTATCGTGAAGACAGGGGATGGAAGACTTGTCTAGATGTATTGTTATCGGGTAGGTGGTGGCTTTTTCACCTTTGCGATGGAGAACTAGCTGAGTTGTGTAGAGTATGCCCGCTGAAAACACATCGCCTATCTTACTAGTATATTTATCACGTAGAGTTTTCATGCATCTAGAAGCATATAAATGTAAGAGGGATGAGTCAAGGTACCATACTGTATCACTCATTAAACATATGTAAGCTGAAAGGCAGACTTCTCTTAGTTTGGACGTCTAAACCATGTTTACGAGACAGCGTCCTGAGCATACTGCTCATTCCTCTTGATGACAGATACATGCAATGGTAATTGCTCAGAGTTTTGTAGAGCAATCCAGAGTATGGTCCACATAACGTGATGCCGTTGTGGTCGTGAGTCAACACCTACGAGAATTGACATAGAGCAGAGCGTCGTCTTAGTAGTTCCCCATCTACTAGTATCCAGATGAAAGACTATGAAATATGCGACATATACTCTGTACAGCATATGAGTATTGATATTAATATGGATATGAAGACTTCATTGTACATCGTAGTCCTCTGGTTTCAATTGTTGTATGTTTAATGATGGCCTCACATATTGGCTGCTGTCCATCAACTTTGATAGCTTGCTTGTAATCTGCAGGCGGTCAGAGACGGTCAATGGCGTGAGACCCACCCTCGTGCATCATTGGCTCCGCTTCGGCGGGGTCGGTTGCTGAGCCAGCGACATCCATCAACGATAACCGCCTTATCGCATGATTCTATTGGCCCAAATCTGCCAGTGGAGCCGACGTTGAATGGCTTGACGGAGAAAGAAAAAAAAAAAGAGCAACCAGAAATTTTCTGAGCTTGTCGCCTGCCTCGCCTTTTTTCCTCTTCACGTCGCCATCTCCAAGCCTTGGGACTCGCAGAACCACATTCTCTCCGGCACTCTTTCTCTTCTACTCTGTACCAATTCTTTTGGATTTGCATCATAACCACCAATACTAAGATTTAATATCCCCGTCGCAATGGCTGCTGTTCCCGGTCCCGTCTATGGCCTCGAGGTCCCGCCTGGAGAGGTGCTGATCCCGGCCAACTTGGAGTTCCCTGCCTCTGTAAGTTGTTTCTCTCTCAACTGCTGTTGCCATTCATCTAGAGACTGGCTGGGTCGAGCATGATTTGCCTTCTTTTCGGCCTTGATTCCAACGGTTGCCGATGGATGAAGCTATTGATTTTGCGCGGTTGATGCTAACCATCCGTGTTCCTTGTCGCAGTTCCGCATCACCATGGCCGCTTTGGATCCTACTCAGGAGCCTGAGCTCGATGATTCCAAGAACGCTCCTTCTGTCCCTCGTTCTACGCTGCGCCTGATCAAGCGCGCTTTCCCCGGTTTTGACGAGGACGAGGATGATGAGCTCGACGAGGAGTACATGAGCGCCCTTCTCGGCAACTCTGACGACGAGGATGAGGAGGCCAATGGTGGCCCCAGCGACCCTGCCAAGGCTAAGAAGCAGAAGCAGGCTGCTGCCATCAAGAAGCTTCTCGAGGCCACCAACGGTGAGGACTCTGAGGACGAGGAGATGGAGGATGCCGAGATCAACGGTGCCAAGTCCAAGAAGGGCAAGAATAGCAACGCCAACGCTAAGGGCAAGGGCAAGGCTATCGAGGAGGAAGAGGAAGATGACGAGGAGGAAGAGGATGATGAGGACGACGACAGCGAGGGAGGTGACCTCGAGAACTTCGTTCTCTGCACCCTCGACACTGAGCGAGTAAGCCTTACTACACCATCAGAGTTTTCTGAAATTTTCTTTCAGAGCAAGACTCACATGTCCAAAACCTATGCGATATACTAACACCTCGATTTAGAACTACCAGCAGCCCCTTGATATCACTGTCAACCAAGGCGAGAAGGTCTTCTTCGTTGTCTCCGGAACACACACCGTTTACCTGACCGGTAACTACATTATGGATGATGAGGATGAGGAGGACCAGGATGGCGAGGATGACTACGACCTGTCCCCCGATGAGCTGGAATATGCCATGGGTGAGGAGGACAGCGAGGAGGAGAGCGATGATCTTGACGATCTCGAGGATCCTCGCATTACCGAGGTCGACTCCGATGAGGAGGAGGTCCCCAAGCTGGTCCCCACAGACAGCAAGAAGGGCAAGAACAAGCGCGCTGCCGCTGAGGTTGAGGGCCTTGACGAGCTCATCTCCAAGGCTGTCGATTCCAAGCTCTCCAAGAAGCAGCAGAAGAAGCTCAAGAACAACAAGGGTGAGGCTGTGGCCGCTGAGGAGAAGGAGGAGAAGAAGGACGCAAAGAAGGTCCAGTTCGCCAAGAACCTGGAGCAAGGCCCTACCGGCTCCACCGCTGAGAAGGCTAAGCAGACCGGCAAGGCGTCTCTTGGTGTCAAGAATGTCCAGGGCGTCACCGTTGATGACCGCACCATTGGCAAGGGCCGCACTGTCAAGAATGGCGACACTGTTGGCGTCCGATACATTGGCAAGCTCCAGAATGGACAGCAATTCGATGGTAAGCTTAACTCGTAACTCTTTGTTTACGCAGTGACTAACTTGGGATGAACTATAGCCAATAAGAAGGGCAAGCCCTTTTCTTTCAAGATCGGCAAGGGCCAGGTCATCAAGGGCTGGGACGTTGGTATTGTCGGCATGGCCATCGGTGGTGAACGCCGACTGACAATTCCTGCTCACCTCGCCTACGGCTCCAAGAGCCTGCCCGGCATTCCCGCCAACAGCCAGCTGACCTTTGACGTCAAGCTGCTCGAGATCAAATAAATCAAAAGTCAATGTAAACTTGGGACTGGCGTTGGATGACTTCCGTGGTTGCGTGTACTAATTCTTTACCCCTACCCTCTGGACGACGTGGAATCTGGGCATGGTTCATTCTGTTTTTCTTGTTTCCTTTTGCATGTTGACCTCTGACGAGGAGTCTGAGGTCCTGCTGTATGCAAAGGCCTGCTCTGCCATGGCATATAGTGCCGTGCGGCATTTGGGTGTGGCATACAAATCGGGGTTTGGGATTCTCAAAGGCGAGGAGCCGGAATTGTTTGAGCTTAAGCGTTACAAGCCGAGCACTCCTTTGGTCTCTCCTATGTACAATGTCGCCGCTGTTGATAAAAATTTGGGTGCTTAGGGATTTGAAATGGGCGAGTTAGACGTCTATAAAACGAAATGAAATACTGTTCTCATATAAGCATTGCGTACTACGCTGTAGAGATTGATGAAGTAACACCCACTATATCTACTAAACTCAGCACTGGACATCTGTGGCATGGATCAATGTTAAAGTGTTGGATAACACACCTGAAGGTGCTGGATTGCTACTCCCTCAATGCCGCTCTGCTTGGAAAAGAGTGATCGGGCGGTGTGTCCAAAACTGGAAGCAGTGCTCGATGAACGACGTCATGCCTATTTACTCTGTCCTTCTCCCCGATATCATCGTCTGCTCTGTTTTTCTCCCTTTCCACTCGTTCACTAGGTCGGTTCCATACTTTTGACGTGGTCATTCATTCATTCATAACTATTAACTATCGAAGAAAATAATAAAAATCATCATCTCTATCGTCATACCCTGTTCCTTTCTTTCCGTTCAGCTGCCGGATCCTGCGGCTGTCGCCCGTTTTCCTCCACATTCCTGGCACAGGATGCTGCCTCAGCATCACGATGCAAACCGGAATCATCCTGCACTGGATCCTCCTCCCAACGGACCCAATGAATCTCATATTCCCTCTTTTCGACCTCCATTCAGTGGAGGGGAAGGTCTCGCAGGATCTGACCTTTTGAGGCTTCATCGGAAACACTCAAAGCAATGGACTGATAAATTTCGCAAGGCCATCGGAGTAAAGGGGAGAAATGACCATGGTAGTTCAATCATGCATTTATGGCTTGAGAGATTAGACAATGCTGATAGTTGGCAGGCTCGCAAGGTTCTGCTCCTCTTGACTGGTCTCTGAGCGAAGGACTAAGATCCTTGAACTTGAACAAGGGGAAGAATCCCGCCGTCGGTGTTTCGAGCAATGGTGCTACGGTGCTACGGAAAGCGAGAAAGCCACCTGCGACAAAGGGGTTCATGAGAAAGATACGATCAAACGATGCCAAGATCTCACCAAGCTCTACTGTTGTGGTTTCCGACACCCCTCTGCAGCAGCATCAGTCGTTCCAAGAACTCACCAGTGTTACCGAATCAGATGACTCGAGCGAGCAGGATGATATGTGGTCATCCACTCACAGCAGTAGACTGGCAAGCCCGGATGATAATCTGACGGGGAAGACATCAATCGACTCTCGTATCTCTGGCTCACCCTCAGCAAAAGGAAGCCCAAGGAGGAAATTGAGTCGTCGGAGTCGCTGGACCAGATCCAGCCCAGAAGGCGCAGGGTTGGGGACAATCGAAGAAACGGCGACGGACAGGCCGAAGCCAACCATTCTGACAGTGGAAAAAGCTGCTGCTGCCAAGATATATCTCGAGACTCACTTTAATGAGCTCTGCGGTGAATCACAGCGCCGCTTGATCAGATGCCAGGAATTTGCAGAGCGGCAATTCAAAGAAGGTCTTCTTTATGGCTCAAATCTCGCCTCTGGAAATAGTGCCGTTGACTACAGCTCCTTCTTCTACTCAGAGAGCTGTCGACTGAGAGACATACGGGCGTTGAAATCCAAATGCACGCTCCAGGCTAAACAACAAAACGTAAGCCCCTTTGTGTCCAAGTATGAGCCGCTCAAGGTATTGGGCAAAGGCAGTTTTGGAGTTGTCAGACTAGTACGTGAGAAATCAGCTTCGCCGTATAATTTCTCAAATCAAATCTATGCGATGAAAGTCATACGAAAGTCCGATATGCTTCGAAGCAGCCAAGAGGGCCATCTCCGCGCGGAAAGAGATTTTCTCGTTTCTTGTGAAGGATCCACCTGGTAATAACCTCATATTTCCTTCTACTTCTCTCACTATACGTGGATTGTTAAGCTAACATATCATTTTTTTCACGCAGGGTGGTCCCGCTGATTGCAAGTTTCGAAGACATGTCAAATCTATATCTTGTGATGGAGTACATGCCAGGTGGCGACTTTCTGGGGCTGCTGATTCGAGAGAACATATTGCACGAGGCTGTAGCGTGCTTCTACATTGCCGAGATGATTCTGGCCGTTGAGGAAACCCATCGCCTTGGGTTTATCCATCGTGATATCAAGCCTGATAACTTTCTCATCTCCAGTTCGGGGCATCTTAAAATATCCGATTTTGGGCTTGCGTTTGATGGCAAGTGGCCTCACGATGCGTCATATTACAATTACCATCGATACGCATTGCTTCGGAAACTCAACCTTGATGCTCAAGGCGATGAAAAAGACCAGGAAGACTGCAAAAGCGTTCAATCGCAGGTCGAGAAAGCTCAAGCCCTGGCCGCTGAATTCGGGCGACATGACGAGCGGAACCTAGGAAGTGATCCCGATCTCGCTGCTATTCTGGGATGGAGGAACACACAGAGCAACCGTACGAGAGCCAACTCTGTCGTGGGCACAAGTCAATACATGGCCCCCGAGGTGATTCAAGCACAAAACTTCCAGACCTACTACGACGGTAGATGTGATTAGTAGAGCATCGGCATCATTCTGTACGAGTGTCTCTATGGACACACGCCTTTTCTTTCAGACGAAGGCAGAAAGCCTACAAAGCAAAATATCTTGGTAAGTGTGTCTATGATTATTTTCATATAGGTGCTAACGCTATCAAAGGCTCATAGAGAAAAATTTCGCTTTCCTATGAGACCTCTCGTCAGTGATAGATGCAAAGACTTAATCTACCGCCTGATTCAGGACAAGGAAGTACGACTCTGTTCCAAACGATACCAGATGCTTGATCAGCACCAGCCAGGAGTAGCGGTATCAACCGACATGTATGGCAGATATATTTTCCCCGACGACGCCGAAGACATCAAGGCGCATCGGTTCTTCAAAAGCGTGCCGTGGGATACCCTTCAAAACACAGCACCACCATTCGTCCCTCATATTGACAGCCTCGAAGACACTCACTACTTTGATGAATCAGAACCTCTTGATGATCGAATTGAGTCGGTGGCTGAGAAGCCTGGGCTAACAGACGAAGAGGTTCGGTTTATTTTGCGAGAGTTTAGACCAAGCATACAGAACGTGGCGATTCGGATGATTCACGCCCCATATGATTCAGGGGCTCTCCGCAGCAGGGACTTGGAGATTGACTCGGTGAGTACGTTTCTGGACGAAGAGAAGGAGCTTTTGAAGAGGTTCATGAGGGAGTACGGGCGGAGAGTACCCAAGCGACCACGAGACATTATTCTACGAGACGATAACATGAAGGGTACTGCCATGGAGGTAAGAAAGCAGAGCGCCTTTATGGGTTACGAATGGCATAGCGTGAGGAAGAAGGCATATTGAAGGACGGATTGATGAGTTGCAGCTCTTATCCTTGGACGGAACTTGGCGGGGTGGATAGGACATGTTTTGACCAGCGAATAAAACAAACATAGGACAATGGCATAGCAGAATTAATGGATTCAGCATGATTAATTGGTATTGATTATATGGTTTTGCTTGCTATTTTATCGTTCGAGAAGGCTATATAAAGGAAGCCAATATTCAGCACGCCAAGGTGGCTATCCAACGCCCCAGAGACTGCATAGAGTTTGAGGATCAAAACTGGATGTAAGTAATGCCGTTTATTTTCTACTACAAGCATTTACTTGAGTAATAGATGCCCAGTTTTCCAAGTATCTGCTATCGATTTAATTCGTGGAAATGGTTCATGAAATATACCGATGTGTAGCAGAATAACCGTTACCCAGCTTTTGCTGCTGGCGTTTGAGCCGTGTTGTTCGACGAAGCAAGTGACCTAGCTGTACGAATCTCCCACTCAAACTCCCTAAGGGCCCTAATCTCAGACCAAAAGAATAGCAGGGCAAGAAGACCATCCACGACTCCCGTGGCAAGGCCCAAGCTCGCGACGAGCATGAGGATGAAGGCGACAAAGTTGCGGGGGCTGAACCAGACGGCGACGAGGCAGCCTATCCAGACGAGGACGGAGGCGTAGAAGTGGATGCCGCGCCAGTAGCGCTGGCGGACTTCGCGGGTCATGTATTCTTGGGTCATGGCGAGGATTTCGTCGTAGTCGGAGAGGGTTAGGCTGGCGCTTTCGGGGTCGTTGGATTCTGCGGGGAGAAGTTGGGCGTCTAGCTCGGGGATGGGGGAAGAAGGCGAGATTTCGTGGAGTTTGAGGGTGACTAGGGCTGCGAAGTGGTCGGATAGGGAGACGTTGAGCTCTGGATGACGCTGGGTCATTTCGACTGATGCAGAATGGACGACCCAGCCTCGAGGTTGTTGGGGATTGGCAACGTCTGGTTGGAAGGGGCCGGTGGAGGCGAAGACGTAGTCGAGGCGTTTGCCGCGAGGATCTGGACTGTCCGGGTCGATGGGGCAAGGGTCAGTCTTTAGTTTCTTCTGGGCGCTCTTGGACCAGCGCCAGGTGTTGTAGAGGCCGTCGCTTGTCGATCCATTGAATTTGAGATTGAAGCCGGCAGTGGGCACGGGAAGACCCCTGGCCTTCTCTACGGGATCGTCAGCGGTGCCGAGAGAGCTGTCGGGGTGAAGAACACGCCAGGTATCGCGGAGGGGACTGCGGGCGGTGATGATGCGATGGCAAAGTGATCTAGGAGTCATGTTGAAGTCGCCGAGAGCGACGACGAGGCGGCCTGAGAGGGAAGCGGCGCGGAGGAGCTTGGAGATTTCCCATGCTTGGGCTGTGCGGTGGCAGAGGTAGGTGTCATTTGGGGGGCTCTCGTAAGGGGCGTGAGTCTGTGGCGGGTTAGCAGGAGAATAAGATGTTGGGGGTGAATTTCATGTGAAGAAGAGAGTGAGATGAGCAGGATATACATGGATTGTAGAGTCCTTCTTTTCTTCTTCTCTTACGTGAAACAGTTCATTTACACATAACACACAACTCATATAGATGTATGAGTTATGTGAAGAGTGAAGAATGAAGAGGGAATGGAAATGAACTCACATGAGTGTTGAAAACCTCAACTACATCATTCTTCCCAGGCCCAATTCTCACACTGGCACACGCCACGCCCTTGCCGACATACCAATCGCCTCTCCAAAAGGCCGTGGGCCGTCCATTAAGCGGATACCGAAACATTGAACTCGACTCAACCGGCCATCGACTTAGAAGCGCAAGCCCGCCCCCAAAGGCACCGCTGTTGTAAAACTTGCCATAAGGGAGAATGTCCGCGGTGGCCCGGCAGATGGCGAGATAGTCGTCCCGGGTCCAGCATTCCTGAAGACAGACAAGGTCCGGCGGGGGGTCGAGGAGGGCCAGCTGGCGGCCGATTTCAGCGAGGCGCGGAGCGCGTAGATCAGAGATGAGAAGCAGACCCCAACAGTTGAGGGTGAGGAGCCGGATTTGCGTGACGGGCTGGCTGGTGGCCTGCGAGGCTGAAGAGGGTTCGTCCATGTCTTAGTATTGCGTTGCGTCGTCACAAGGCTGATGGTGTCTGTTTCTGTGTGGGGAGAGAGAATGGGGGCCCCAATTGAGCTGGAATTGCGGTGTTGTTAAACTCGGTGAAGTGGGATGTTGATTGGGAATAGATTTGGCAAGGATTTCGTGTGTCAGCTGAGTGAGTTCATGATGTTTGGTGAAGCCGGCACAGGAGGATGAAGATGATGAATGTGGTGAAGATGGCATGTTTATCGGGCCGCCGTTGGATGTTGACGTAGGTACATACATGTAGCTGGGACTACCCTGGAATAGTGGGCTGCGCTGTAATAGGGAGTACATGTACCTACGAAGTAGCTGTCCAGCGCCGCAGCAATTGCATAGAATTGAGGCATCGAAACCGGATGTATGGGAAAGCCGTTGATTTATGTGTTGCTATAATTCAATCTACACAAGAATATCATGGAGCTGCGCCAAAATTACTGAACAATATTAAAGGTCAAGGTCAAGCCGGGCGTATTGTCTGCAATGCACATAGGGCCAACGTGTTTCCCCACTTGAACTTCTCAGGCTAAGCTATCTCTAGAGTTTATTAGGAGTTTAGCTCTTGAAACTCTTACAACAGCATGATTAAAAGGAAACTAAACATAAAGTGGGATATAATAGTAATAGCAGCAGAGCTAACATATACTAACAAGCAGATATATATGAATCAATATATCTTAAGAAGGTTCTTATGTAACATAACACCTTGGATTTACAGCGTTGTGCATTCCAGATTTAAGGCTTCTTGAAATTATACTAGTACTTGTATACTACTATGTAAGAAACCTAAATCCATGTTTTTACTTTCCCTTGTACAGATGGTTTCCAGAGAGGCCGAGACCAGTTGCACCTTGCCGAGAGAGGTCAAGTTTCCACACGCAATCTCAACAATGAAAGCAAATTATCCCAACTCCATTCCAGAATGCAGTTTAATCGCAGGTAGCGGTATCGCAGAATCCCTCTCCAGCGAAGCAAGCGGGGTCGCTGGGCTCAACACATGCGCCAATACCACCAGTTCCGGGGCTGGCAGCAAAGAAGCAGACTTCATCACCAGGGCAGTCCTATACAATGGTTAATTATACAGTTATAATAAGCAGAATTGAGTAAAATAGTCAAGACTCATACATTGCAGTCGCGACACTGTTGTCCAAGAACAGTGGTGGCCATGATGGCAGTGAGAGTGAGGACAGAGGCAAAGACCTTCATATTGTCGGTTCGTCGGTAGTAGGAGTTGAAGAGAAGAGTGTTTGTTTTGATGGTTGATATTGATGTCTTTCAATTGTAATGTTGAAGGGGAACAAGAAGAGTATTTATAAGTTTGTCAATTTGTTATATTCTCATAACCATTGTAAATATAATAGCATTACTGGGCGATGAGACAAGCATACTACACCGCTACTCGTTACTCCGGAATCCTATTTCACGTTCGGAACATCGGCCTATTTCCGGAGTATACAATAAGCAATACGAGTACAATGCAGTGAAGCAGTCAGACAAACTATACATAGGTGCCCGATGTAACCTGTTGACGTACAATGTACGGCTTAACTTTGTTGCTAAAAAACACGAGCTTTATAATGTACAGCTACAGCTTGACTGTTGTCACTGCGTTGCCATTCGAGGTTGAAATTAAGCCGCTTTTACGTCTATGTTATGTTCTGTTACCGTAGCGCCAACAGGGCAAAATGTTCAGCCAATTATCGCATTTGTAGCAATTACTGTGTCAGACTCAACTGCTTATAAGGGAATGTAGTATTGCGATGGATCGGATCGTAACAGTCTCGCGTCAGCCTTATGCTAAATCTAGTAGCTGCCTTGGCAGTTCTCCAGTCTTTAATAATCCCATGCAAACCACTTGTCAACTCGGGCTTTCTTTATTACACCTATTAGACTAGACTTGTTGGTTCACTTAGTCTTTTAGAACCCGGCTTCTTTAGAGTTGGGTAGTTTAATAGGGAAGAGTTACCGAAGTCAATTGGACACCACCCCACTTGCAGGCATCAGGCTGTTGACAATAGTCCCTCTATCCCCTATATAATATCAGACAAACCACATCTTCGCACGTCAACTGGAGGAAGAATTCTCCCTCTGACGCCGTGCGGATGAAGATGATCGTGATGTCGTGGCTTGTCTCTGCATAATACGAGTATTTCTTGTCTTGCCAGTCTGAAGCCGCTTCAAGTGAGCTGCTAAACGGCTATATTTCTCTAGAATCTGTTAATATGTAGATGTAGCTACATTTAATGTTTTCTCTGATGTACTGTACTGGAGGTGTTAACACGACCTGGAACAATACAAGGTCTCTCATGACGCCTACAAGACCAGTCTTGGGCCTGAAAAGTGTGTCCAAAGATGCAGCCCAGCAATATGACATATTATATGTAATTTAAGTACCGCACAAGGACATTGACATTTTTCATTCGCTTCGTAGAGGCGGTGAATGCCCGCGCAACTGAAGGTCATTGTGTATTTATCCGTTCAGGCTACAGCTACCAGGTATCTAGCCGAATGGGAATCTCTTGTCCCGGGTGGTTTCATAGCTTCTGAAGGTTTACATGGAACTGCAAATGCAAAGTCAGCACAGCCTTGACGCCTGAGTAACGGAAAAGTAACGGAAAAGCTAGTCCATACCAGTTCAACAGATTTGCGGCCTGATCTGATGTAGTGGATGTGCTTGTCAATCACTGTCATTCTTGCGTCAGTACAATTCGTTCTCCATCAGTTGCAAATGGAGATGGTAAATATGCAAATATGATTGATGAAAAAGAAGCATACCTTTGCCCTCGCCTCTCTGAGCCTGGTGATCAGCCAGTGACGTCCAGCCCAGCAACAAAATGGCAATCTTAGGTTCCGGCTGCTCAACGCCGACATAGTTCACGGGCGTGAGCTCTCCAGTAATGCCGCCACCCATACCGGGCAGCTTTGCGTCAGAGACATTATTCAGGAAAGGATCGAGTCGGGCATCAAGATAGTCATCGTCAGCGCCATAGCTAAAGAGGAACTCGGTGCAGGGGGCCTCGAGAGGGATGGTAGCGTCGCCGTGGACAGCAGCACAGGTCAACACTGTAAAGGTTGCCAGCGGCGCGACGTAAGAGGCTGCCCAGTCAGCGAAGCCGGGGCTGGAGTGGAAGTCGTCGAGAGCAGCCTGAGAGGTCCAGCGGGCGACCCACGTGTATTTGGTGGGATTCTCGAGTTGAGGCCCGAAGTAGAAGGCGATGACGCCGGGGGTCGAGGCGAGAGTTTTGAGGTCGTTGAGCAGGGATTGCGGGGGCGAGGAGCCTTCTTTGAGGGTGATTGTTGAGAATTCGAGGAGCTCAGACATGGTTGTGCTAATGAGATGAAATGAGAAGAGCTGTTTATGTGAAATGTTAAATGATGGATGAGCGTTGGAGTTGAGTTGCAATAGTTGTGATGTTAGTTGCTGAGGTTTATGCAGAACCTACTACTTGTCTATATATAGTCGAAAGTTAGTTGAGAATCACATCATCTTTTATTGTTGATAAGCAGCGACACCGACCGTCCGAAAGCGACCATCCGACACCGACCGTCCGACAATTGCTGCACCACGCAATAACTTCAATTTGTCATTCTTTCAAGTTGATTGTGATACAACATATTTACTATATTCGTCTATAGGCACGTTGTTCTACATGAGAAACGTTGTGCAATATAAACGCCCGCAAAGCCCGAAATGCCCGCAAGCGCACCTATTCTCCAGGCTATTTCCCGACAAACTTGCCCATTTGGGAAATCTCATTTCTAAGCAAATCACCGCTATCAGCACGCCGAGGGACGTTACGGGGCACAATTGCTGGCCCGAGGCAAAATGAATGAGATGCAGCAGGATGTCAGAGTTAGTTGAAGAACAAGGGCGCAGTTTCGACAAGTTCTTTATAAGTCTCCGTATTAGAAATGCAATCATGCCATGTAAGAGCACAGAGCCACGCTTGCGGACTTCTGACGAGCTTCCATCGTGTGACCTTCATTCTTTCTGGTGAATGAGACAAGAGGGTCATTTGAGAGTTGTGCTGCGCATGAGGTACCTTTGTGTCTTCCGCATTGCCTCTGTTGCTGTACAGTCGTGGCAAAGAGCTGCCCCGGACCATTAGAGCTATATCGCCACATCAACGGCTGACGAGAACAAGTTCTATACACGAGCACTGCCGAGATCAATGCTGTGAAGGGCCATCATTCATAGGAAGACCGCAAATACTATGAGGTTGGGACCCGGCCATGGTATCGCAGGAGGGCAAACCTCTCTTGAAGTATTACTTCTTTCTGTTACTATAGCTATATTCCTCTAGTAACTACTACTATGACTACATTCTTCTAATATCTTCTACTATAGCTATTCGTTCTTAGCATTTACTCCTATAACAAAATTTATCTATTATCTGATATTATTTAGGATACGGGATGCTGGATATTAAAGCTGGGGTGCTGAATAGGCGTCCCCCTCTACAAGCCTCGTTGAAGGGGCTCGTTTACGGTCTCACACCGAGGAGGAAGACACTCCTACAAAATGGCGAACTTGGATCGCTCGAGAATACAAAGGGGAATCTAGGCTGACCTTTTGCAAAGATACCCTGAGGATAATCGAGCCCCGTACGACTCATCTGAGCCCCCCTCATGAAGAGACTCTACCAGACAGATACAATTTGCAGAGACAGAGACGAATTCGGACCCAGAGGGGGTTATAATTTGAGGACAGCCTCGGGACTTGGTATACCAACTTGCAAGCATAGAGAGTGGTTGTGAGCCGCCAGCTGGCGAGAACAAATGGAGTTGGGAAGGATCGATATTTCAGGTGTATACGGTTGCGCCAGACAATTTACGATATCTCTTTTTTCTTGCTGCTCTGGTCGTCCACCTGCCAACTGCCCCGAGACTGAGCCCAAATTTTGCCTTCTCTCTCCGCTCCAGCGAACTTCCTCCTTCCTCCTTTCACCTTCTCACCTCGCCACCTTGAGATCATCCACATTGGCATTCACTTTTTCTGTTTATCCCTCTCGGCCTACAAACCTCTTAACGCGGCCTGCAACTAAGCGAGACAAGTTTGACATGGACCCCGAATCCGAGCATGCTGCAAAAGCAGCTCCGGCTGGCAACCACACATTAGATGATATCCTCCCGCACTGGGAACGGAGCATGACGCTGGCCCCAAAAGACCCCTCGAAGCAAATCAACTGCAAACCCGACCAGGACTACCCAAAGTACGAGAAGATGATGCAGCACTGGGAAAACTTTGTGAATGCCAACCCGCCGCCCGAGGTCCATCTCTATTGGAAAGAGGGACTGGCAGAGGCAAAGAAGAGGTTTACACTGGGCCCGAGGCCGACCAATGAAGTGAGGAGTCTGGTGAGGGGAGTAATCGAGGACAGCGAGAGCGATCTACACTTGGTGATGTACAAGCTATCTAGGGCTTCTCCAGAGCACCCCATACTAGAGGAAGACGTGTGCAAGACGGTCCCGTTAGCCTTGGCTCGACGGATGGGAATGGGACCTCCTCAGGAGGACGAATTTTTGGCATTGCATCCCCAACCATACCTGCTTTGGGAAGACTACTTTACACCCAAGCTCCGGCAACAAAGGCCCGAGTCTATGACCCCGATATACGCCAGCAGCTTTCTCGCAGCCATTCGTGATGTGGATTTGAAAGACCTGAGCTGTAGGCAGGCTATGAAGCGGAGCATCAGAATCTGGTATCAAAAGATAGAACAGTCATTGAATACGGACCATTACGCTGACTAGATGAAGGCATGGAAGGAGGAGTTCCCAGAGGTAGCAGACCCAGCCAAGGAATCGAATGCATTCATGAGGGCAATGCTTGAGGCTGAGGAAATAATGATAGGAATGCTTCGAGAAGAGCTTCGAGAACCGGAGCCTCAGGAAACAGAGACTGGGGCAGCAAACGGGGGAGAGACTGGACAAGAGATGGATGTCCTTCACGCCTCCTTTGAAATGGTACCAGAGGAGCCGCTTGGAGGAATGGAGCCATCCGATTCAGACTGGGAGGACGTATTGTACATGGCTTAATGAGACCCTATATTGGGGACTGGAGAGGTGGTTGGATTGGAGGATGGGATACTTAAATAGCATTACTAGCAGGCATCTTGGGGTGCTGAAGAGAAGTATGTTGAAGGGATAAGCTCAAAATACAAGGAAATGAAGACAACGGCAAGAATCATTTTGTGCTTGAGAGATTGTCGAGCACCGAAGGAACTAATGTCCTTCTAGTAAAAGATTACCCCAAGCATCAACTGTAGCTAGTAAATCGAAGTCCAAGTAATATTCCCTCCAAGCGAAAGTCGAGAATAACCCCTCCCCTTTTAGCCCATCGACATATCATAACCGCAGAAAAAGTAGCAAAATATTTCCCGCTGAACCCAGATTCATCACACCTCCTCGCTCCAAAGCCAATCATCCTGCACCTCCACCCAATCACAAAACTCCTTGCCCAAGACGGCGCGCATTTCGTCAGTGGGATGCTTGCCCAACAATTCAGGGAAATCAAGTTTCAATTTCTTGCGCCAGGCTAGAAACCGATTCATCCGCAGGCACCGCTTGAAACTCGCATACTGATCATCCAGTGTCCCCTGCACAGCTTCATATCCCAAGAATTGTCGTCCCACATGCATCAGTTGCAAAATGTCATTGACACATTCGCAGACTGACACCATTTGCGGTGTGGTGGCTAGAGGCATGAAGTAAGTCTGCCAGACGTTGTCTGGCAAGTTGTCTGGTTCTTTCATGCCCAGCAGCCGTCCAAAGATCAACGGGATCTTCTGCTCACCCTCTTCAATGATAGTATCCCAGCTCGAGAATTCCAGTTTCGATTCCAATTTGCAAAGGTCGGTGTTTTCACAATCGCGGGCCTTGGCAAACCGGCGTCGCAGTTCAGGCAGCGAGCGTTTTCCTTCAGGTAGAGCCTTTGTGGTTTCAAAAGCTTCGTGCCACGCCACATGCATCGCCTGTGGCATGGACCCCCAAAAGATCATGAGCTCATCGAATTTCTGGTAGTCCCGTTCCGCATCCATTTCCTGTGACAAAGACTCCCAAAGGGCCATAAGCTTTTTGAACTTTTCGTGTTCTGGCTCCGTCGTGTTGTATTTTGGCTCCGTCGTGTCGTATTCTGGCTCCGTCATGTCGTATTCTGACTCCGTCGTGTCGTATTCTGGCTCCGTTGTGTCTTCATTCATCTTGTCTGTCAGAGTGAATCTCTGTCGCACTCGCGAGGTGGTGATGTTGGTCTCAAATACTATTCCGTACCGCAGGCGTCTTAGGAAGGAGGGGAAGAGGCAAGATAGAAGCAAGTCGGCGTGGTACAAGCCAGTGGCTGAACAAAAATGAGGTGAAGTGAGATGGAGAGGAAAGAGAAGAAGGAGGGAGAAAGAGGAGCACGAGAGAAGAGAAGAGAAGAGGGTTTAAATAGGCGCGGCGGCCAGGCATCCGGCTGGCAGCTGGCAGCTGGCAGCTGGCAACCAACTGTCAAGAGATTGATGAGATACTCTGGGTTTACAGTGTCAAAGTGTCAACACAGGTGACCTCAGCTCACCTCAAGGGCGTTGGGGAAGAGATGCGTTAAACTCCTTGGAAGCTGCTGACCTTGCAATGGCCGGCCTTGCTTCTGTGTCTCAACACGATGGTGCAGAGATTCTACTCCTCACAGCGCCATACGTGACAGCAGAAACCGGATGTGAACGAGAGCTGTTTATTTACTGAATAGGCATTACCTTGTAAAGTCGTCCAGAATGAGAGGCTTCCCATCAGATGGATGTCTGCGAGTCGCTGTTTGAACATATACACGTAGAAGGTGGCTATCCAACTTCCCACCATAGGTATCCCAAGCCACATAACACAACGCACATAAACATATCCTCTGCATTTCATCGCGGCACCTAAACTCTCGTTGCCGAGAAATAAGATAACCAACTCATGGCAGTAGTTTGTCATTCCATCCCATAGAAAAAAGGAAACAGAAACCCCCAAGGAAAGCAAACGGAAAATACAAGAGAGCAGAGAGAAATCATTGCATACTAAAGAACATCTGTACTTTTTTGCAGTCCCGTGGCATCATGTCAAATGATGGCCCATCTCCTTATAAGAAGCCAGTTTCGCAGACTCCCATTTCTGATAAAAAATCGAATAACGTCAAACCTGCCCTCAAACCGTCAACTATCCCATTGAGCTCCGTTCTAGTCTTCGTCACTATCTGCCCGCCCGACTTCTTCCACCCTTAGATCAGTCCCAGTCACAGTAGACATCCCGTTTCTAGACTGCTAAAGAAATGGTTGAAAACTAGGAAATCAAAAAGAAAAAAGAAAAAAGAAAACCGAGTATCTGTAGCTGCCATGATCATATAGCCTCTCATTGATTCCTTATCAACACGTTACAAAGTGCATCCAGCCCGGCCCAGATCCCTTGCCTCATCGTCGTCAGCTTCATCACTACGTTGGCCTTCCCAGTGCTCGCCTGTATTCCTAGGCGCAGCAACCTCGTCGTCCTCGTCGCCCGCTGCAAGTGGTTAAATTCGGTGTTTTTCCGATTCTGTCGCTCGCTACAGGTTAGAAGCTTAGGCTCCCGTGGATCGGTTTTGCGTCTCACCAAGTCGAGAGTACAGCATGTAGAGGGCCATGCGGTTGCACTCCTCCGTTCCCGTAATCGTTACCAGCCGCTCGTTGCTGTTGTCCTGGGGCTCGTTAATCTTAATCACGCTGCCACTCATCTGTCGTATCTCATTGATCTTCTGGCCTCCCTTGCCGATGATGGCGCCAACCATGTCGTTGGGAATGTAGATTTGCTGGGTTATCGGTCCTCCAGGCATGCCGGCGTGCATGGGCTGGCCCTGGGGGCTCCGTGCGCCTGAGGGCCGGTATGGGGTGCCATGTGAGGCTGTACGTGAGGCG